>RXPK01000189.1:2652963-3252963 GCA_004143645.1 Protaetia brevitarsis | reverse complement strand
AATAAGATTGTAATAGCTTCTCAACGGAACCCACAGGAAACAGTGAAAGATATCGGATAGCCCCGGATTCCCCGTCATGGTCGTTCCCGCATTAAATATTCAGGTACATAGGAGAGAACGGATCGGAGAGAGATCGGCCATTCGTCATTCGTACAGATAAGAGCTTGTGGCTTGGGGTGAAATTCTATATCCCCCGCGTTCGCATGAGTGATGCGTCAGTCTAAATTGACACCAATTACCAGTAAAACTCCGGCATTCCCCCAACAAACAGCATCCGAGAATGAGCTAATACAGTGCCGGGTTGCGTCGGAGACGACGGCGGCGCAACTTGACTCTCCCGAACGGTCGGTCGTTCCCACTTTCAATAATCACAAGGAGTGCACACTTAATACTAGTACTGCTACGCAGCGCCGATGGTAAATGAAATTGGAAGCCGTCATAAGGAAAAAAAAATTCCTTATTTTCGGGCCCAACCCACGCTTTAATATAATTGAATGATTCCCACCACTTTTACCACTATGAAAGCGGTTTCTTTACCCTTGGTTTTATCTTGTTTTTAATTTAATAAATAAAAATCAGTAGGTGTATTTTTTTAACATCAACAAATAACAATTACTTTTTCTGATTACATTATTTTATGCTGGTTGAATCAACTATAAAAAAAGCATGGACGACTTCAATACTTAATTTTTATCTAGGTAACTAATAGATTAATGGACTAGAAATTTGACATTATTTACCCTTATTAAAATTAACATTGAAACGCATTGTTTTTGTGTAAAAATAGAAAAAGTGTTCATATCGTAATTTTACGATTAATTTTGCCTGCATTATTCTCATGGTGTGTCTTTCTAAGAAAAATATTTTAACCTATAACTATGCAAGTGCTTGATTTCAGGCTTTTTTTAACCTATATTTTCAATTATTAATTGAAATAAGAGTTTTCACAAATATTTGCAACTTATTACAGTTACAAAATATTCTAATAGAGGAATGTTTATAAATTCCAGTGGTTCATTTTTATTAAATTATTAAAATGGGATTTATTATAAATAAAACTAACAACTACTACTAGCTTATGAACAACACTGTATGTTTATAAGCTAGTAGTTGAAAATGCGTTTGATGATATAAACGTCATTGTAATTATGTTTTCACCATGAAACAAATACACTCTCTATATATCGTTTCTCAAATTCATAATACACACTAGTTAAATTTACAACTGACTACTACTAGGTACCCTACACTGAGGAAACAAAAAATATTTCCCGGCGCAAAGAAATAGATATCTTTCAAAAAAAAAATATTTCACATAAAAGAACTTTATTTGAATTAATTATAGAAACTTAAGATTTATGTTACTGTTTTCTTTGAAGTGACCATAATGATTCTTTGAAAAAAGTTTCTTTTATCCAAATAAATTACCATGATAGCAAAAGAATATTTGATATATGATATCACATGTAAATCGCTCAAAGAAAGTGTTTCCTTCATATAAAGTCGGCACAGTTACGGACAAAGAAATACTGATTTCCTGTCCAAATTGTGTTATTTTAGGATCGGGTTTGATAGCTAAAGATTCGGTTTTTAGGTAATTTACTGTCAAAGATGTAGACTTGAAGAAAATAATAAACGAACGATTCAAGCCTGAGCAAGCAAGAGAGAAAATATCAGCTCCTTGTAATAGAAGGGACCCGATATCTTCTGTCTCACTCGCTTCCGCTCGCATCGTTCGGATACTTTTTTCTTCAAGCTACCTACTGCGTAGGTTTCACAGCTTTGAAACGACCAATCAGAAATTAAATCATATTGATGGAATTTTTTGCTTGGGGGTCGTTTAGTATAACATGTAGTAGCCCAATTTATTGAGGGCTGGCAGAGAGTGTGATTACAATGACTAATTTTGTAAAATGTATGTTAATACGGTGAGGATTCTCAGAAAAAAAAAGAAAGACAAGAAAAATGTAGTGAAAGCAATAATATATTTTGTTAAGAGGAGGAATCTAAAGACACAAGCGGGGTCGTATGCTTCTGCGTGTGGAATTCTCGTACGGGGGTATGCGATTACAAATCTACCCACTAAGGCTCCACTGTTTGGCCACATTTTTCTCAAACAAATTTTCTGGTGTGGGGTTTGTGCTTAAGTCAGAGAAAATTTTGTGTTCTCTTAACACTTTGCCTTACACATTCAAACAAACATTGTGTCCGTGTCATCATCCTTAAACCTCTTTGCATACGCTTGGAATAAACCATGTCCACTCAGTACTAGGGTCATGTGGCAATCCAACTTTCTGAGCTTACATAACGTCCATAACCTCAGATCTGGAATGAGTACTTTAGTTCATTGCCATTTGGTATTATTCATCTCCCAACTTCTCTGCTACATGTCTATCATTGCTGACTTCACATTTTCTCGAACACAATTCCACCATTCCTATACATATATTTTCTTTTATATCCCAAGAGATCTATGGTAGCTGTTGCTATTAATGACCCAACGCTTCTAGTGACATTGTTCGGAAAGTTGATGCCGCTCTCAGCAACATTGTTTTTTTCTGTCTCCCACAAAATTTCGGTAAATGTTGCATTTTTTTTTTTAATGGAAACCATTGTAAACTATGTTATAAACAAATATCAAATTTTGCGGGCTTTACACATATATCACTCTGTGCTTATATATGTTAAATATTTTATTTTTTCGTATCTTCGTTGAAAAATGTATTTATGTACATCAACATCTACATTTGGCCCACCGTCTACTTTTATATATGCATATGTACTTATAACAATTCCATAGACTGTCAATCAGTTGCACGTTTTTACACAGTTTCTCGATACATTCAGATACCTAACAATTGTGTATATATGTTTTTCTTTATGTAATGTTCATTTCGCGTAATTATGATCACCATCATTAAGCATACAAAAATAATTATCAAACTCTTTTTGTGAATGTATGGAATTATTACCACAAAAACTAAATTTTTGTATTATTATTTACCGGAAAATATTCGGAGAAAGCCGTAATTTCAAGAATCATTAATTAGAGAAGTAGTGATCTCAGCACGTTTCCTTGTGGTACGTCTATACATAAGGGTTACCACTTGTCAGCCGCAAAAATACGAGCTAATTAACACTTAAAAATAAGAAACGCTACGAATACAATCTGGAATGAAAATATAATATTATTTAAATTATTTTTTACACAGTATAATGAAGCAAACGGAGTCCCACGAATTCTTATATTATTGTAAACTTGCAACCGGTTACGTAAAATTTATTTACATCATCAGGCCCGCTAGAAGATATTAAATTAAGCAATGGATTACTAATCAACTAATCACGATTAAGGATCAAAGTATTACAAGCTAGTAGACAGTAAAAGTTAAAACTAAATAACAAATATTTAAAGGAATCATAATACAGTGCAATAGAAGCTTAATTAGCAAAAGGTATCTATAAATGAAAACAAGAAAGTATATTCTATATACATTAATTATAATAATAATTAAAAAATAATAAAGTAAGTTGTAGTATATACAAAAAACATGCCTCCTTTTTAATTTATCAATTCTATTTTTATTATTAAGTAATGAATCGGGTAGGGTGTGTAACGTTTTAAAGGTAGTGTGAAGGTATGGTTTTAAAAAAATTAAATATTTTATAGGTGTATAGTCTTATCAAGGCAATATTTATTAGTTAAAGGAGATGTAGTAGCCGTGGATTGATCTAGGTAAACCGACGCAACAGATTTTTCTTTCCAAGATTTTTAGAAGTAATTTGTCAGTAATATTAACAATAAAATGATTCTTCCTAACAATTTGTTCTATAATGTCAAGTTCTTTATTATAAGGCATTATCATCAAACATTTTTCACTTACAAAAAAATTATAATTTGAAATCTAGCGAAAACCCACCCATAATATGGTGTTACTGGTAACTACTCCAACCACTCGTATAACCATAAGTATTCACTCTATTACAATTACTTTTATATATACGTTTAAAACGTGGTTGCCTTTCAGTTCTAACAGTTTCTTGTTGATACAATTTTCGGTTTTTCACTTGAGAATGTCAGAATTGATAAGCTATAAAGAAGCTTTAAAGCTATAAAAAAGCAGAATTTGTGGGTAACTTTCAATTTTATTTAAGTAGTTTATCATCTGAAGTGTCAGAATTGATCAGTAACATCCAGGCAAAATCCCTGGTATAAAAAAAAATGGATTTGATTTTTTTTTCATACATACCTATTTTTTTTAACTATCACAGCTCTTACAATAATACATGCATAAATTCCAAGAAAAGGTTGAGTACTCATCTAACAATCAGTTCTTTTAACATACGGGGTGATTATTTCTAAGGAGCGGGCTAATCTTATTTTGGAAAATCAATGGAAAAATAAATAATAATAAATCGATTGTCAAGATTTGTGGATACTCTACAAATAAATTCTTTTTTTTATTTATTCTTCAGGAATACAATCACGTGATATCCAGTTTTCACTATATAATTTCCAGTTTGATCAGTAAATATACTAAAAATTACGTCTACAAAATATTTTTAATTAAACACCCTATATATTAGCAAAATAATTTTTAATTTTTAAACGTTTCACATTTAGAAAGCAGGATGCAATATGACATAGTATATCTGGTGTAATTATTTTATTCCCGTATCCAATATCAATACAATCCAAATTTATGTAAGGAAAGACAAGAAAAAATAGTTAGCAGAAACTTTTAGTTGAAGAGCCACTACTTCACCTACTTCACAAAAATAGCCTCCACTGATGCGATATATCATTCTGCACAGATTGCAATACGACCCAAATTCTATTATTATTTATAAATACTTGACTAATTCTTAATTCGTGTATCTTATTATTAAGTTGTTTATTTAATACTTTAATACTATGTTTATTTGCTTTAATTTAGGATTAGTTAGTAAGGTTGTGAATATTAGTAGTCATGCTTATTTATATTCTTTACAACTCGAAAGATTTCTGTCAATTTAAATATAGCTACTAAGATTTTCTCTAAATATTATTTTAGGAAAGGTCTTTACTGAAAGAAGGTAGATACGTTTAAAAATTAATGATTTGTTGATTAATGGAGCTGTAATTATATTTAAGTTTTTGATAGACTTTTAAGAGTCCGGGATTGATTTATTTCAGTATAAAGATAGTTCTTAATTAAGCCAACATGTAAATTTACACAATACACCACATTTTTTAATATAAATTGAAATTATTATAATCTATATGTACAGCAAATAACAACAGGTATAAACGAACAACGAATGCTGAAGTCTTGATAATCTTATATTGCTTTTCTTCCAAACAAATACAATATTTGTTGTCCTTACGTGAAATTGATATAATTTTAGTTTGTTACCTTGGCTGATATTAATGAGAGTGTTTTAAAAAGAAAAACGAGACGAGTAATAGTTAATATTAGGAAATTTGTTGTTTTTAATATGAAAATACATTGATATACCGTAGGAAAAGCATTTTATTTGTTTAAAGAAGAAGATAACTAAATACTTCCATGTAATATAAGCTTGATTTTCTATTTCATTTACTCAATTAAATCTATCAACTAGAAAATGCAAATAAATAAGTATATAAGCGCCTTACCGTGAAATCCTAGAATTTGGCTCAAAACTTTCAAATTTTCGTGCACTCGGATATAACAATTCCTCTGCAACTCTTATTTTCCGTATCACCTTGACATTTCACTGAAACGCTCACGGAAGGGATGATTACTAGTTTCTCGTACCTGCAAATTAAAACGATACACTCAAATGTCTAGATTCTGAGCTTTCGTGATGTATTTACTGCATCATAGGAGACCTAAAATAACAACAAGTCAGTGTGTATAGATATAAAGGAAAGAATACTTACAATTGAATGTAATTGGTCCTGAATAACAACAAACATCGTTACATCGTATACATAATAAACAATTTTAAGAAATTTAGGTCTAACTATGATCGAAATTTTCATATAAAAATGTATTCAGATAAAGGAAGCTCAATAAGAATTAAATACGTGTTATTGCAGTATCATCATGGTGCTAGATAATTTCGCCACTCTGTAAAATAATAAGCAAGAAATGAAGACAAAGAAAAATTAAATTTATGTCCCTACCAAGCAACTTCCACACTTTCCTACTTCGCATGAACGATATTCACATTAACGATATTCAGCAATTCAATTCTACGTGGGATATTTTGATAAAGATTTTCAGAACACCCACAATTTTTATGTGTGCAACTATAATTGTTTCTCTCAGGCTGATTTGATAAAAACTAGTGTAATATTGAGGCTACAGAAGCTCATTTGATGGAAATATCCTTTAATAATATCTAATATAAACATCAACAGGTAAATATGTATATATTATCCATATTTTTAAGCTTATGGGT
The DNA here is from genome assembly GCA_004143645.1 of Protaetia brevitarsis. NCBI lineage: Eukaryota > Metazoa > Arthropoda > Insecta > Coleoptera > Scarabaeidae > Protaetia > Protaetia brevitarsis. The sequence continues at coordinate 3,246,534 of RXPK01000189.1, read as the reverse complement.
GTATATACTGCATTATAATACATATAATAATGATTTTCTTAAACACAAACCGAAATCAACTATCAATATAAAAAGAAATATCAGAGACCAAAAGAGATGCAAAGTGCAATTTAACATATTACAAAAGTTAAAATTACTGTAAAACGTGTTTTGCCTGATTTAAGGGGTAATTTTACAACTAATGAGATATGTTTAAAGGTTTTTGTGTAATTTTTGCCACCATTTGTAAATTTCCCACCTTTTACGGATTTTTTTAAAATTCATGCACATACAATAAATTCGCTAAATTGCATGTAAATTTACGTAATTCCTGTACGAATTAGGGACAATAATTTTGTGCCCCTAAAACCGTACAGATATTTTACTTTTAGAGGTAATACTTCTACCTGCACGCTTTGCTTATTTCTTTACCACTTGAAAATTACTTTATTTATAACTATAATTGTAAGAAAGACTTAAACCAAAACATTCTAAATAAACGCATGCGTGCCGTGCTTACTTTTTTATCACTTGAAAATTACTATACTTATGACTATAATTTTCCAAATTGTAAGAAATTTTAAGTTTTTCCTGAAGTATTAATATTTTTCTTAGTAATGTCGCAATGTTAGATATTTAAAGAAACAAACATTTTCCAATTAATATTCACGTAAATACTTGTATTGTGGGAAAATTTCTAACATTTCTACATTTTTCTTTAGTTTCTGTATATTTACCCTCATTGAGTAGGGAGAATTATAAAAAAGAAGTAATTTTTACGAAGAAAAATGACCTAAAGTTTTTTGGGAGTATATTTTCCTTAACTTTTTTAGTGTACCTAATAATTACAGTTTCGTCAACACACAATTTGAGCAACGTTATATTTTTTGTTTGTCGATTTAACGTACGGTCAATTGACCTTTAACCCACAAGATATTTAAGAATAGGTTACCGTCCGGTAGCAAAAGAAGTAGCTGCAACAGCAGCAAAGAATACGACGACGGCGTTACCCGTACCCCGTGATGTATGTACTGCGGAGTTGGCAGAAGGCACACAAAGGAGGCCATCAATCCTCTCCGGATTGTTTCCTGCTGCATCAAACTAATGGTCCCAGTGGCAAAAGTAAACTTACGGGAGAGAAACAGTTTAATGGAATCCGGGACCGCGGGGACCATTAAAATGAAATAGTGGCCGGTCCACCTCTCGCTATCGAATCAATCTCTCTAAGCAGGACGGATGGTCATTGTCGGGTCGGTCCATTACTGACGCAACTTGTGGTAATGGACCGTAATGACGGTACAAGAGTCGCCGTCGCGACGTCCGCACGTCAATTGGCAGAAAATCGAAAGGGAATGGACAGTACAGGTTCACATATCGATGCATTATAAGTGCATACGTATAAACAGATGCGATAGTGCTTCGAGAATAGGATAAGAACTAGAAAGCAAACACCACAAGGTGCGCTTGCAAATAATCCCTATTATTATTTTATTTTTCACAATGAAAAATTCAAGGTTATATAGCCGAATTCACTGCGAACATAACGAATTGTAAAAGAATCTTAAACATGTGCCTGAGTTACCGGAAATATTAGCAATATCATCATGAGATGAAGGTCGCTAAAGTAAACATCTATTGCCCTTGAGTATCTTCATCCTGTTTTACTATCCCATAGTGTAGCTATAACATTTTCTTTAATCATTCATTTGTATCACTTTATAACATCAACAGTTCCAATTTGTGAAGTGATTTAATTTTTGATATTATCACCTGTTATGCTTTAATTTTTTCATATAAGTATACATGGTACCTACTTATTTTAGATGTTATCTCTACTATGTACTTGTTATTTGCAATTTTAATTGCCTTGACTCTCCTTAATGTGCTTCCGTAAAGGGTCCATGTCCTGATACGCCTTTTGCGTGTTTTTAAGTTAGTTTTTTCAAAATATTTCTTTCCGCACTTCGTGACTTATATCTGATATTATCTCAAACAAAACAATTAATTATTAAAATAATATTTTGTTTTATCCATGTTTGCCATGCAAACAATTGGATTTATTTTATTTATTGAAGCATTAATAACTTTATTATTTATTTATTATTTTACATTGAATTAAAATGTGGTATATGTTTTGATATAATCTTATAGAATTAAAAGTTTTTAAGAGGTTCCACATGAAAATTTTCTTGTAAATTCTTCATCTTCTTGAATTTTGTACTAAGTATTTAGAACCTATTTCATTTTCTCACAAGTTCTAAATACTTATTACAAAACTTCATACTAAATTTAGTATAATATAAAACGCACCTAAGATAAAACTGAATTTTAAAAACGTATATTTTAAATTCCTCTTTATTTTCCCATATTTTTTTTTAAACATTATCGGCTGAATAACCACCTTCAGCGAGTATTTACAATTTTCTTCTGTTTCTAAATATATAGGATTAATAAATGATTAAATTTTAATACATATTTACGACCAAAACGTATGGGTTAAGGTTATGTAGTAGAAAATATATTAAGTATGAAAATATTTAAAATTAAAGTTCAGGAAAAGCCACATGAAAAAATTTAAAAAAATGAAAAGGTAAAGTATGAAATATACGCAACAGAAAAAAAATAATGGTGAGCTACATGTTTATTTATGGGTCCAGAAGGAATAAGGAGGAATTTAAGATGTTTTTAATCTTTTAATTGCTTTTATATTAGGGTAATCTTAAACTTGCTAAAACTTCATTTTGAGGTTTTATCAGGCAGCAGATTAATGTTTTTCGTAGGTTAAAGGGTACTACTTCTTTTTAATTACAAAAATTGAATTGGATGGCATTAGAGCCATTTAGTTTGGAGCCGTATCGAAGGTATTTTAAATGTTTTTTTTTGTAATTGCGAAATGATTGTTTCGCAAGTAGAAATAATTCTGAGAAATTTAATTAATTTAGTGTGCATATATTTACCTCCTAGAAGAAAGGTCTAAAGTTGCTGAAATTGTAAAAAGAACGCAATGTAGCTATGTACTTTTTTTGTGGAAAATATTGCTTTATTAAAACTTCAAAAATTGTTACACAAAATCGAAATTTAGTCTTGTTTTTTCAATTGTTAAAATTATGATATTTGCATAATGTCGAGAGTGCCACATAATCAATCATGTCGCACATTGTTTAAAAGTTTAGGTATTATACCCTTACCGCCCTTATTTATTTATGAAATACTAGTACTTATTAAAAACATCGAACCTAATCTGAAACAAAATAAGGATTTTCATAACTACTTTACACGTGATGCTGATGATTTTATTATTCCAAAACATAAACTTGTTACTTACGAAAGCAATCCTTTCTATATTGGTATTAAATTATATAATTCATCAAAACCTGAAATTAAGTTACTCAATAATATTAATTCTTTTAAAAATGCACTAAACATTTTTTACCTAGTAAGTGCTATTATTCAATGAATGACTATTTTGAATCGTTCTAATTTTCATATCACTATTATTTTATAATGTTTAAACCTTTAGTATTAATTATTATTTCGGATTATCATTTTTTAGCTCAGATTTTTTCGAGTTATCCTATACCACATGTATTTGTTCTGTATTTTCTTGTAGTCTTGGTAGTTTGGATAAATATACGTTATTAGTATTATTATTTTTGTGTACTGTGCGCTGGTGGAGCACGCATTACTTTTGTGTGTGTAGACATCTAAGCAACATAGATAAATGCCAAATAAATATAATTTTTGCACTACAGTAAAATAAATATTTATTTAGTTTATATACCTACTTTTATTTTACAAATTACTTTTGTTTTTTGAATTAAACCCAACATGACTTTTGATACGTTGTTTATGACAAAAGTATTTTTTTGTTGGTCGATCGTATTTGCAATCTTCCCCGTATAGTTCAAATTTTAACGCTGAAGAAGCTATTATTAAATATCGAAATATCGGCAAAAAAAATAAAGAACTTCACATAAGATTTTTAATTTATTTGCTGGATTCCTCACTACTTAAATTTTTAGTTTTATTTTATTATATTAGACTATCTGTATGTATTTGCAATTTGCATATGTTATTTGGGTATGTATATAGTAGCTATATTTAGTGAAAAAAACATGAATGCTCCCAAAACGCAATATATATATATATATAAAAAAAAACATTAAAGTATTTCCCTATATTTTTAGCTTACTTGTGGGACGTCTAGGATCGTCTGAAAACCGCAGATAATTACCAACATCCATTACTACAATATACTACGAATCCAAAAGAATATAATAGAAATATCTTTTTTTTCTTCTCAACACTTATTTATTCGAAAACTATAAACATTACAAAGTTAAAACTTTATAAGACTCACTATTAAATATAAAGCTACTTTATTTAGAAAAGAAAATAGCCAATTTTACACCAGAACCGATTTTAGTAGCTAATTCGGCTATAGCCTTTGTCGAAGTAACTGGCACCTACTACAGTCGCGAGCAAATGTTATAGACACCCTAAATTTTGGGCGAATATAACTATAAGAAATGAAAAAATAAAAACTTGTAGGTAATACATTATAAATATGTAGTATTTTAAGGGATCCTTATTAATTTGTTGCATATTAGAGTGTTTTTAGTACAGCTATAATACTTTTTAGATGAGAGGGGGAAAGTGACATCTCGAAGACTTGAAAATATATAAAAAAAAATAACACATTTACAAAAGGTATCTATAAAGACTATCGTAACCATAAACACGATTATGTAGACGTTGAAATAACTGTCACAAAAAAAATGCAAGAAACATGAAACCCATTAGTTTTATCAAAGGTGCCTATAACATTTGCTCGCGACTGTATTATTAGACTTTACTTTTGTAGCGAAGTAACGTAATCAGTAATACAACCAATAATGGAATATAACTACTTTCATTGCTCTATTAAATATATTTTGTATTATTAGTTAAGTATTTAACATAAAAGAAATTAATTAAAAAAGAGACACTGTTTTGTATGAACGAATATGTTTTGCTGGATGGAACGTTATCAAAAATATTTCTTTACTCTTTTTTCTCTTCGCCTTGACGCTTTCCATATATCTGTTTGTCATCTCTCTGTGTTTGTGCGTACGAATGCGTGAACGAGCCTCGGAAAAAACACCGCACCGGTAAAATATGCACACCCGAATATCACCCTCTTAGCACCCTGTCTTATCTAAGGCACGCACCGTACCAACTTTATGAATAGGTAATGTCGGGTATTGATTTTAATATTCCGACCGCGGGCTGCAGGTGTGATGAATGTGTAATTGTCGCCCTTATCGTTTTCAGAAGAGAAAGGGGGGCAGGGGAACGTCGGAGGGGGGATTACGGGGGTGGCGGCATCTGAGCCGTGGGGAGCCATACATCACGCGCATCGGATAGGAGCAGCCGGGAAAGCAGGATATGAGGCCGGGCACTCTCTGTACCCCGGCGATAAATCACCGGGACAAATTTAATTATCCTGCTGTCTGCGATAAGACGCCGGGCGAGGAAAACCCACCGCGTCTACGGTAATCCTTCAGGAACGCTAGATTCACGATTGTGTTTTCCGCGGAGCTGCTGCCTGTACCTGCCCAACATGCGGAAACGGCGAGGGCTTTTGTTACTCGCGTTGTTATTGTTGTTTTTGCTACGCTCCTGGGTGATCACTGGCGGCTGGAAAATAAGAAAGCTCCCGAAAATAATACAATTTTTATGCGTTTTACTTGAGCTTGCTCCACGTAAATGTTCCAAATGTTTATTTTCGCCTGATGCTGAATGAAAATTGCTTGGGAGTGGTATTAACCCACGTAACTAATAAGAAGGAAAGCTAGTTTCGGAAAACTAATTTTGTGAATTTCGGAAGCAGAATTTAAGGTTAATAAGTTTTCGTAAAATACTACTATCAGTCTAATGTAAACTGATACAAAAACGGAGCTATAATAATATGGACCACAACATTCCCTTTTCGTTAAAGCTTAATTTATAGAAAGTTTATAGTAAATTGTCGCAGTATTTGTTAGCAAAAAATGCATTTTGTATCCTATAACACCTCAAGGAATTAACAATAATCCTCAAAAAGTTAATACATTTATAATTCGTACAAAATTACACTTAACTTACTTTACCTTTAGATACAAGGTCAAAATCAATACATTGTTATTGAACACTCATGCGGCTGCACACGTTAACAAATATTTAATTATTTGCAATAATCACCCACATAATGATCTTTCTCGGCATCCCTACACTCAATCTGGACCTACATTCTGCACAGTAAGCATTGAATCCATGATACCCCTTTATAATCTTCTGAGAAAAATGAATCCTAAAATAAACATTGGACATTTGGACGAGTCATTTGACTTTTGTTCGCAAGAAACATTCAAGTCACTGTCGTCGCTGTTGTTCAATACAGCTTTCGGTACAGAAATGCTTGTTTCTGATCCAGAGCTTCATAACTTTTTTCGTTGCTGCTGCTTGCCGCATTCTGTTATCTCGAGGAAGTTGTTTCTTCATCTTTGTTATTGTATTATGTAAAGACCAATCACTCTTTGCAAGCGTATGATGCTTTAACTTAAAAACCAATTGCTTTATGGCCAGGGTTTGATATTATCTATGTTATAGTCGGAACAGTCTACTGTTAGGAGAAACAGAAGCCCTGTGAGTCATAATATCAAAGTTATCTAAATCCAACGTTGTAGTAATTACCGGTTGTTTTAGTCTGTAGAAGATAGTTCCTTATACAGATCAAACAGTCGACCTATAGTCAAGGCATTGCAGGTAGGAATTAGTCGGGAAGGGAGATAGCATGAATTACATTATTTCGCCAATAAAATGCAACTGTGCGCCGTTGAGTGAAGCGCTGTATCACGTGGTATTACCAACATCCCTACTTCTCTCTTGTCGATGGCTCCGACATACGTTACCTCGACTATAGGTCAACTGTTTGATCTGTATAGATATAGGAGAGTTTTCAAACTCACATATACAGTAGATTTCGCAAGCTGTTGCAATTACCATCAACATTACTACCGCAACATTGTCAACAGTGTATCAGTTTCGGTTTCAGCTACTATGAAGCGAAATAAGGTACCTGTAGGACGCCATATGCGGTGTTAATGCAAACAGATAGAAAATTCGGATAAAGATGTATGAGAAACGTTAGAGGGGTTTTAAGCGCATTGCTTGTAAAATTTCTTCCATTCTTCCCTATTTCGGACATTCCTCCACAGTTACATATTATTTTATGTTGTTGTCTTTTCCTTATATTTTCAGAGTGTTTCCAAGTATCTTCTCCAGATGATCCAACCGTTTTATTTGCTTCGACTTAATGACAATTCGTATCTGATTTTCTACATATAATTAATGCAGCATTTTCACAACATAAATTAAGTCTCTTACCTCCATAATTTTGCCATTTTCTTTCCCAACCCTCAACTCTTAGGTCTTTTTTTTGTCATTATCATATAAGTGTGGGGCAAAATCGTTTTTCTTTATATACCGAGGGTTTGTTGGTTAAAATTTGAAATAAACTTTAGAATTCTATCCGTACAGTATTTTTTCCCATTTTTAACTATTTTTAGATCGATATCTGCCTTTTCACCACTGCGGTTTAGTAATGATACAAGGTTATATGGAATTTCATTTTTCATCTATTCCGCTTTCAACAATTATTCCGAAGTCTCCGCTTGCCCTCGACTTAGAGTTAGAGATTTAATTTAGAATAACTTTTGCCTTTTTTGCATGAATTGTACTCGCACACCTCCCGCAGCTCTCTACGATGTTATCCTTTGGAGATCGAGCAAATTGTTTGCCAAGAATAGCACATCATCCCCATAGGCAAGCTTATTAAATACTTTGCCTTTTATTTTAACAGTGCAAGTAGTCCTTCTCAAGGTCGTTGTTAAATTTCCTGGACTGTTTTTATGAGTTTAGACAAAATTAAACATTTTAGTTAATACATGCATTTCTAGTTTCTTAAATAACCGTAGCTCTTATGCTATTGTGTTATTTTCAAGTTTGCTCCAAAATACATAAAGTACACAAAATATTTTAGCTATAAATAAAGCTTTAAGTATGTACTTATTCACTTCAATAAGTATTTAAACACCATTTGACTTAATTGTTCACACACGTATATTAATGAGATATTCTTTCTATTAGTCTATTTACAATTCTTAACAGAAAATTTAGGCTAGTTATCCCCAGAACATCATTAAAGAAAAAAATATGTTTAAGAGGCCACATTGGGTCTTTGACTCCCTATCATACGATCAACAGCTCAAACTGTTTTCCGTCTGGAATTGATGTTATTTTTTCAAAGTTGTTAAACTTAATGATTAATAAAAAGCATGAGTTGAAATAAATGTATATTTTTCTAAGAATTTATAGGTCCAATATCTACAAATTCGATGCTAGGAAATCTGGGAATAGAATTAAATCATTTCTTTTAGCATCTTTGTGTACGTGCATGAAAAAACAATAATCGTTTATATCAAAAAATGGATGGCACTACAGTTATTGATAGGAAATTATTTATAACACAGGAATTAAAATTATTCATTTACCATTGCTAATTTTATTGTACATAAAACAGAAACATATTTTTTTATTATTTACGGGATATCTACCGTTTGAATAAAAAATATGGTGTTTCACATTTTTTGCAAAAATGTAAATTTGCAATTCAATAACAATCATTTTATAAATGATGAAATATGGAACATTAAAAGAATTAATAAAGAAAATACAAATAAATAAGAATTACTCTAACATACATCTGCATTAATTTCTAGAAAGTACAATATCCCAAGCGGATGTAACCAAGCTTTTCCATTTTTCCCCTAGTAATATTTTCATGCTGCGGTTAAGAAAGAACACGAAACGAACTATTTTACCACAAATCATTTAGAAAGCGTTCAATATGTCTATCAGGTCGTAATATCCTGCAAAGGAGATCATGAGATATTTATCTTTCGTGTATATTTTATAGTCTGCCGTATGTCAAGCCTACTACTGTTGGATTTAGAACTCTGGTTTAATAGAGCAATAAATATACGGAATAAATGCGTTTAGTCAGTTATTTACTATATTAATTATTGTATGAATAATACATTTGACCAGAAAATTGTAATTGTTAGTTTTAAATTATTAAACAGTTGTTAAATACATATAAAAAAAATACTTAACCATGACTAGTCACTAGCTTACAATAAAGATTTCTGTTATCCTTACTAAATTATGGCTATATTAGTATCATTATACATGGTAATTTTATTTTGTATTAATTGTGGGTTGCTTAATTAGAAAATTGCTAACAATAAATACCTCAAAGTGAAACAATAGACAATGCGAAATTGGATAATGCTGTATAATAGTCTAGATAATAATAGTAATGTTATATGTTTTTTCTTGAAGAGGGCTGTATCCTGAAATCAGTTGATTGAGCAGCTAAAAAAATGTTGCTTTTAGGCTAACATTACTATTGTTTTTAGATATAACGATTTGAATTATTCACTAATACTCACACTTAAGAAAAGAAGTGTTTATCCAATCCTTCGAGCACGGTTGTACAGGGACGTATTCACAAAGATTGAGCGTCTATTATAAAAACACTTACATTCAATTTTAATATATATTGATATGCATATATATGTACCTACATTTTTAAGGTAAATTCATGTTTTACTACAACTTAACTTAAATACTATGATTACTGCATTCCTAATTGTAATTGTATCTTATCGGCTAAAAGTATTTGATATATTTTCCAACAGATGATTGACCCAAATACAGAAAAACATACATACGTATCAAGTAAGAATAAGAATGAATACTACTAAAAAATTACTTAAAAATTAAAATTGACTAAATAAAAATCAAATAAGAAAATTCCGTAAGCAAAGAAAACTAGCTAAATTTTCTTCGACTGTCAATTTTCAATCCTTGTTTTTCTTTTAAATACACCATTCTGAATGATTTATTTCACTGTTCTGTAACTCCCGCTAATTTCGATGTTCTAACAATTGTCTTTGTTTTAGTCCCATAATTCTCACTCTTCAAGTTATTGTATACATTCAGGATTATCTTCTGTGTTTCGGTACTCCGATGATTTCTTGCATTATCAACATCGTCTTCTATCGCATCAACACTTTCACTTACCGAAATATTACTACCCGCGAATACATCGTTTCTTGAATGTTCATCGGTAGTCCACGGCCTCCCCATGTTTTTGTTTCACAAATTGCAAACATCTACATTCTGTCACAACTGTGTTTCAACTATGTATATTTTCTTATTTATTACCTTCTTATATATGTTGATTTGTACACTGCCCGACAAAATTAATGTCGTTGTGACTACCAAAACTGCTCATCATTAGGAGAGGCGTGCATACGGTTGGCATCGACTTATGCAGGTAGGAGATTTATTAAAGCACCTAAGTGTAAAACACCTGGCTATCGGGAAAATCAGGTAATTTTCTAATGCAGTTTTGATAGTCACTACGCTATGGACGACGACATTAATTTTGTCTGGCAGTGTACAATTTGGTTAATTGAGCGAAAGAGGCGTCAATATTTAAAATACCAGTATACAACATTCTTTAATACAATTATTAAATCATATTAAGTATAATATGATCTGTTAAAATTTAATGGTTTATTTTAGAATAATGAAGTTTAAATTGTGAGTCGTGGATTATATTAAATGAAACAAATAGATTCTCTACTTACGTAAAGTAATACATAATTTCTGCAGCAGGTAGTGGATAACCCTCAATTAACATCATTAGTAAAATTATTACATCTATAACTGCTATGTATTCTTACGGGATTTTTGTTATGCTTGGTCGAATTATTTTTGCAATATTGTTTCTTTTAGAGTTTTAGTTACAAAAAGAAAGAGAATGCTTCTGTAGATAAACAAATGATATAGAAAAATTGCTAAGTTTTTATTTAAAAATTGAACTTAATTTTTGGAATACTATCTGGAGAATATTTTGGGATAAGTAACAATGCAATCCCATACTACATCCGGATACCAGGTTTACAGATACTACTCCCACAAAGAACACCGTTTATTCCTCAGGGTTAAAATAAAAGACGCCAGACCACAAAGCTGGATTGTTTTAGTTCCCCCGCGGAACACAAAGTCAAATTTCGAAAACATTGTGTACACACACTCGTTTACTAGGTGTTCTTTTTCGCGGAACAAAAGAATATTGTTCGACGGTCGTAGCGGAGGGTAAGCTGCTCTCTGGCGAAGGGTTGCGAATACTAGAGATAATAGCTTTATCAACGGAACGTATTACGCTCTCTCGGTACTCGCAATGCTCGCACATACGCAAGCAACGCACACCACTATCTTTACCGTTCATACGGAGAGTATGTTTGGGTTTGTGTACACGCCCGTGTCTGTGTATTTTATATGGAGAGAGCCGTTTTTAAGCCACTCATTTAGAGCTGTCTCCGTCAGGCTAGCGCCGGTCGGCCGCACGTCGTCTTTGTTCGAGTGTCATGACCAGATGTTTTCAATTTGGCGGCTATTTGTTCTCCGGTATACGTTCGAGTCTCCCCCGATTCAATTGTGCTCGTATTTAACGAATTTCCATAGCGCGTACTCAGAATTTTCTCCTTTATTATTACTTCCTGAATGTAACGCCGTAAGACACACCGTGTGTACATACATACATGCGTAATATAATACAGACCTACACCTACATACATGCTAGACGTATTAGAAACAAATACCAACCGACCGTGCAAACAAACAAACAAAATTGTTTTATTCCCACTCCTCCGTCTTGTCGATGTCGTTAATAGTATCGAGCTTCGCATCGAAATGACAGTTTACATCATAAAGTCCTAATTATCCCCTAATTTTTATGTATTTATATCAATTTTTAACATCGCCCGTTTACGTTATATTAACAATGAATGCTGAAACTAACAGATCCCTTGTTTACGCAGATCATTCTTTGTTTACGTAGTTCGAGGACTATAAGTAAACTTTTCCTTCCTTTTTTAAAACATACTTTCCAAATATGTTATCGGAAATGTTATTTTTTAGTAACAGAAATATTTACATAAAAATTGGGAAAGCCAGCGCGTGGTTTTTACCGTTAACAATAAGTATACAACTATGAAAAATTGACACCCTATTGATTTTTTTGTTATCGTCTAAATAAAACAACGTAGCCGACAGTATCTGTCAGCGTTTGGCAGTATGCGTTTAGGCCATATTTAAATTTACGGGTCAGATTAGGAGGGCACAGTTACGAAGTTTCGTACGGAAACACTAATTATAGAAAACAATTTTAAATCTATAGCGTTTGTTTTGTTTTTGTTTCTCTTATATATCTGTTGAAAGCCGGTTACTTCCTCTTCGCGGGGCATGTCTCCTAATAGCGCGGGTTCGTTTGCGGGCGACAGATAGATTTATAGAACTGCCCAAGTGAAACGATTTTCGCGTTTGCTTATACGCAATTTCGTGTCGTAGGATTTCTATATAAATAGCGAAGATGCGATAAACCTCTCCGCCGGGTAATAATCATTATTCCTGCCTTTTAACTGCAAGAAACTGTTATGCTTAGCGCTGATTGCCTTGACAGTTTAAAGTCTTGCGAGATAAGATAAGTGGTTTACCAGTAAGGCAAAAATGGAGAAGGTATTTGATTGAATTATGGTATAATAATCTTTTATGGTAGGATGAATACCGTACTATTAATCCAATCAACTTAATCGCCGCTGGCGATTATTCCTACCCAGACAAAAGGTAATGTTGATATATCATATTACACATGCATACATGTAATAACCTTATCCCATGTAATAACTTAGGACCGGATACGTTGATTATGTCAGCTGTAACGTCCTCCATAATGCTATGTAAAATTGCATTAAAAGTTCTCCATTGAACAACATAAAAAAAGTAGTAAATACATGCTTAATTAGAAGTAAGTAAAACTGGACCTGCTCCCATCGAGATTACTGAAAAAGCACCATTCCAGTACATAGATATACAAAATCGTTTATTAAAAACGTAAAATAATGTTTATATTATTGAAATATGTGTACCAATAAGTAAAACTATTGAATACATAATTATGAATGGGACTATCATTTTTTGTGAAAAAATCTCAGTAGGATCGTTATTTTTACAAGTGAAACTTCATTTTCTTTCGCTTTACTCTAAGGCAATATTTAAAACCTATATTGTTTCCTTCTTAATTTCTTTCTCTAAGAGGTTTTTGTTCATTGCCGTTAGAATCGTTTTAGTAAATTTTCATCACTGATGCAAATCCAGGAAATACTTCAAGCTGTGTCAACTCTTCCCTTCCACTCTAAAGTTACACAGAAGAAACTAAATGGGTATCCTGTTTTGCAGATGTACCCTGTCACTTTCGTGGATGGTCTTCGTCTTTACATTCGTCAGAATTAAAGATCTAATAAATTTTGTCCTCTGCTGCACCACGATGTGAGGAGTTTTACATTAGTGGTAATGTCTTTTTATTCAATAGATGCTAGAAAGCTTCTCATTAGTTTAACAAAATTTTGCAAACAATCGCGAAAGATAGCCATCTGAAGCCATCCAAGCGTTTTTTTTTTAATGGACAAGTAAATCAACATTATCTAATGCTGTAGGATTTTTTGACTTTTTTATCATTGGACATTTTATTTTATGTGAACCACCATTATTATTACACAATAAGGAAGTTAACCTTTCTTTCGCTACTTTTCTACCAGATTTTTATATGAAAATCTACCACCGTTTTGTCAGAAACCATTTTTCAGATTTGGATTCATTACAATTGTAGACTTGCGATTGGCGACACCCAATTCTAATATTACCTTTTAAAATTATAAAAGAAAGACGCAGCAGATTTATTACTTGAAAACCTTTCTCATTAAATTCGGATTCATTTCAAACCATACCTGGATGAAAATTTTGCCTTCCAACTTCTGCTTACTGCGAAATTGTCCTTGTCATAAATTTCTGAATATATTTTTCGCCATGGCAGCGATGATAGCAAAAACTGAAATATGTCTGAGCCTTTATGTGCAACTAATCGTTTTCCATGTCTGGGTGTTTCGCGTCCTTTAATGTTTTCCTACTATACTTGCTAGTAACCATTGCCAACAAATTTCTTGTATTTCCGATTTATTTTCTTCCGGAGGGATTTACATTACTCGCACTAGCTTTTTTCAAAATTATATGTTTTTTTTTTTTTTTAGATAGACTCTTTGGAGTCCTATTGCACATCGCCTATTGCATATAAAATGAAAACAAGTGAACCCTATTTCCTTGTGTGAAAATCCGGATTCCGAAAATTTTTCGTATCCGGACTACAAGATACACAATCTAAAAAAATAGAATATCCGATTTACTTGGTCGTGAATGAGTACTTGGATTAATGAGAAATATTAATAGATCAATATTTGTAGATATAAATTATTTTCGAAGCGATTTTTTTTCTTTGCCGAAAATGATCTCGCAATATTTTCTAATTAAAACACAATAAATCCTTTTTAAACTGACTTGAGGCTGAGGTATTAAGAATTTATATTAAACTGAGAATATAGGATTTACGCACTCCACGTAAATGTAGACATTTCCTCTACTAATAGTATAGTTTACTATTCACATACGACGCAAGTGCATTGCCAGATCAACAACGATAGAAATAACAGCCCTGAAGGTGTTCTATATAAGTAAAGACGAAACGTCAGTCAGAAGCAACACTAGAGCGCAGTTTATATTCGAAAACTAAGCAGTATGGCATTGTTATTCTATTCTTTTTTTGATTGGTTTAGTTTTGCTCTCTAATTCCATCTCCTTTTGTCTTGTTGATCCTTCATTTCGATATAGAAGTAGCACTTTAATATTTTCTATTAACCAGATGATATGCGAATTCATCAATTTTGTCACTTCAATCAATGTAATATTGAAAATAAAAAAAATATTTATTGAGAAATACGAAGAAACTAATATGTGAGAAAGGTTGATATTAATAGTCCAAATAAATATCATCGTTAAAAATAATTACAATATATCTCAATTTTATTTGAACATGAATATAATTAATGAGGGCAAATATATGCCAGAACGGAAATGCAAAACATCAGGTTGTTTGCGCAAATAATTTGCCTCCCTCTCTCATCTCACGCATGCACATTCATTGTGTTGTTTCCAGTACGCTGAATCACCAGCACCACAGCGGTGAAATGTAAAAACCGGTAATTCATTGTTTCGTTTACTTTATGTTTGAGTGTGCCTGAGATTAAATTGTCATTAAACATAGACTAAAATGATCATCGAACTATTATAAATAGACTATAAAAATGCAGGCACAGGAATGTATTTAAATGGATAATTTTTATTTAAATTTTTATGTGATATATAATTGAACGGATTGTATGCAGTACATTGTTAAAATTCAAACAAATGTATTTGTGTGATACAGCAAGAGTTGGATAAAGATGAAATGTTTTCCATTTAGGTTGGATGTAATTTGCTATTTAAATCTTACTAAGCGGCAGCAGCAGCCCAGCTCTCGTACGCTGTACAGTAGTATTTCTTTCTTGGCGCAGCGTGCATCTCGTCTCGCTCAACACAGAAAAAAAAACACCACGACGAAAAAGAATCGAAGACCAAATAAAAGAGAATGACAGCTATTAGTCTGGCGTCTGGGCGAACGGCATCGATAACAAAATTACAAGCATTAATGTGTCACGCCTTGTTAATATCGCGGATCGGAAGAGCACCGACACTTTATTAAATCAGCCATGGTCGCAGATGCATTATTGAAAGTAGTGCGTTCTGGTGCATTGCTTATTCCACACATGACTCGATTATCCTGTTTACAAACGGAGAGCGCCGTGGCCGGCATGAAAACGGTCCGCATCTCATGCGGCCGCATACTATTACACGTTTTATGTCTCTCGCGCGCACATACGGCGGCGTATATACTCATAGTCGGCGGTGCCGCATTACGCTGTTCCCTATTTGTGTATGCCACCGTAGACACACAGTCGCGAAGAGAGTAATGGGTATATCTAGTTAGAAAAATATGTATTGTAAATTCGTGCTTTCGGCGGATCTATTCCAAACATGGATCGCAGATGCGACGTGAAATTTTTCACATGCTTAAGATTTCATAAATCAAACTTGAACAGGTTCGGTAACGGTATCTTTGCAAAAGAAAATACCGGTCCCCCCTGTTAAAACTTAAAGCTAATTCAATTACTATTTTTATACTGCATATAGGAACACAGAAGATGATGATTGATTACTGTTAATGTTTATGTTAGAAACCTATAGAAGAAACTGTATTTGGTAAAAATACGATTGGAAACCCTGGGAATGAAAAAGAAAAAAATGACAATCTGTGAAAGTTTGTCCGACATTTAAAAAAAACGAAAATTATGTCACCTCCATAATTTCAATATTTTTTTGCGAAAGTCTTCGAATATATTAAGATTATCACACCATCTCAGCACAGTTTGTTCCCTAAAAATCTGCTACTACCAACTTATGCGCAATCGATTAAAAAATAATTGATAAGGTGAACATTACGTATGCCCATTTTAGTCGTACGTTCCACATTACTAATGATTCATAAACTATCGCTACTTGAATTCGGTAACACTTTGGTTCATTCTTTCATTTCCTCCTTGAGAGAGAAAAAGAGGGACAAAATTGCGTCTATTTCAACGCTGACAAATCACATATGTTTCTGCCAACTTCAGGTGTTCCTTAGGAATCCAACCTACGACCACTACCCTTCATTTTGTTTATGAATGATTTAATTACTGTCGTGGATTGTCCTGTATTAGTATACGCGAACTGTTTGAAGATCTTTCATACAATTTGTTAAAGTGAAGACATAGGATTCCTATAATATAATTTAATTGTAATCTATACTTGATGTATCACAAACAAGCTCAATTTAATTCAAGTTTGCGTTTTTGCTTTGTATCTTTCGCAAGACGGGAAAATTACTGGCACTCCTCGTATAGAACCATTAGATATCTGTGTAGATATCTGATAAAATTGAGATCTAGATATCCGATCCTCCATATCGGAACCACTATCTGAGTCTCAAATCCGTCTGAAATCCAATTCTTTGGAGCTCGCTTCTTTGTCAAACATTTCGTTTCCAGTATAAAATATCAATCATAAAAATAGCAAAATAGCGATAGCAAATTATCTGAACCCAAAACTATCCGCAAAACTATAGCAGCTCTACCGCTTGCTATGTATTTCTATAAAATTGATGAGCATTACCTTAATTATTTAAGTATTTTCTTTCCAATGATATAATAAAGTTAGCATATTTTAATCAATCATCCCAATAATTTCGTTTCAATATCTCTCATAATAAAACCCCAGAGTTAATGACGATTGCTAAAGCAGACTAACCAACTTTTTATTTTATAATTCTTAGGATAAAGTGTAATTCTTACGTATACAATAATAGCAGTTGTTAGAAATTCTACCTTTATTTTAGGATCTGTACATTTAAATGTATAAAGTTTGAGGACGTTTTGGAAGCTGACAATTTTATTGTCAAAATATATCTTATTTACATTAAGTTGCCTTAAATTATAAAAGAAATGAAAATGCTGTAGGCTGTTAAATGTTCATTTGGTATTTGTAAATTCGAGATGAAACAAAATTTTACGTACTATACAGGGTGTTAGATAAACATGCGGCAAAAATTCAAGGCGTTATTCCTTGACCTATTCAAAGAATATTTTGTCCTGTGATGATTTTTGAAAATCCCCTTTGTTTCCAAAACCACATTGCAATTCTTGTCGCGTATGGTACATCCTCCAGAAACTCAGGCAGCGTTGCTTCCAAAAAGTTGCGATACACCACGCCAGTAAGTCTTTCTGGTGGAAATACTGATCCAATTAGATAGTCACCCACAATTCCAACCCAAACATTCAACGAGAACTGATGTTGAAAACCATCTTCAAATACCTCATGCGGATTTTCATCTGCCCACACATGGTTGTTATGAAAATTCCTTATTGCATTTCTTGAGAAACTGGCTTCATCGGTAAAAAGAATCTGTGTCAGGAATAGAGGGATGCGAGCTAATGTTTGCAATATCCATGACATTACGGGCAGGAAATCGTTCAATGTACAATCGTCTAGCTTCTAATGAGTTGCCATCAGCAAGTACATACATGAAATGAATGTCAGTCATTTCGGCGTTCGTATACATTGTGATAGGGGATTTCAGTAACTATTAAAGACACGTCAAACAGCCAAACGTCACTCAATCTAAACAAATGCGACCGATGAGATGTATTCAAATGAAATCTACTACTAGATAAAACAGCCGTTTCATGTGATCGAGATCGAAAAAATTACAACGCATTGTAAACAATTTTTTGTACTTGATAAACTCATTGGCGTACACTACTTTTATTCAATAATTTCAACAAATATCGAATATGGTTGTCGCAAATTTTGTTCGCCCTATATATTCTAAACAAAGGAGTTTTTCAATAATCATCATAGGACAAAATATTCTTAAAATAAGCCAAGGAATAACCCCTTGAATTTTTGAACTAAAGTTTTGTACCATGTTTCCTTTTTCTTCTTGGAAAAAAAGGATTCTTAGTTTGAAATGTATTTACACTACATTATATTTAAAAAATGTACATTATGCCGTAAAATTATATTGAAATACATAAATACATTATATATATATAACTAATAAATAAAAAATAAAATGATAGGAAAGCAAACAATAACTTAATCGTAAGGGTTAGATATTTTTATACAGGTTACCTGACCTTTCAATTCTTAAAATTCCTTCTTTCAAACACACAATTATACACAAATTTACATTATCATTTGCTGCATAAGTGTTAATATTTCATATATCAGATTTTATACTTATAAATGTCAGGAATCTTATTCTCTTTTACCTAATAACCGTAAATACTATTCAATAGCAAAAAATGATATAATGCAATATTTACAGATACATCATTATCCTTTATGTACCGCAAGAGACAATCGTTTGTTTACTAGGATATAAATTTCCTTTCATTTCCTTTAACGTAATCAACATGTCCTCACACAGAGTCAACCTTGGAGAATTATAAATTTATAGTTGACCAATTTTGTACTCCATAGATGGATATAAAGAACGTCTTCCTTCCACACTGCTGGCGAGGTCTATGGAATTCTATAACGGTATCGATTAAGGTGCTCTTCACTGTACATAATAAAAAATAATAACTTTTGC
The DNA here is from genome assembly GCA_004143645.1 of Protaetia brevitarsis. Lineage (NCBI taxonomy): Eukaryota > Metazoa > Arthropoda > Insecta > Coleoptera > Scarabaeidae > Protaetia > Protaetia brevitarsis. The sequence goes on along the minus strand of RXPK01000189.1, from coordinate 3,227,282 downwards.
AATAAGGCAAATATAAACAACAGTATGCAGTTATTTATTATTACATTTATCAAACCATTACACTCATCGCATTTGTAGAGACAAAAACCGCACATTTTAAACACAGGAACTACTGTAAAATCATGCTCGGAATTCATAAGTATATTAAAAATATCTTTTAGTGTCTAACTTTAGATCTCATATGAGAAAATAAAGAAAATAGAAATAGTTTCACTTTTTTCTTCGTTTTAAAAAGATGACACCTTCGCATAATAAACTCTGCGAATTTTAATGCCCAAGAGTAAAAAAGGGACGTTCAAATTCTAGTGTCTGTCGTAACAATTGAGATTTTTCACATACACCACGGGGCTTATGACCTTGGCTGTCAAATATGAGCGATTGCTACGTTGTAGACTGACGTCACCGACGCCAGAGCACAATCAGCTGTGTGTATACTCGCAGTAGACGCCTGATAGTAAATCAAAGAGAAAAAAAAGAACCAGAAAGGCAAGAAATGCAGAACATATTTTCTAGTTACACTCTTGCTCCCTTGCCGAATTGTGTTCGTATGTTGTACTTATTTATGCAGCGACAATCCAGTCGTCGCCGGACGGACCCGCATTGGCGAAATTTGTGTCGGATCGGCCCCGACTTTCTTCGCTTGTCCATGTCACTTGGAATTCCTAGTAGAGGGACACCCGCTGTTATGTCGGGAAGTCACATTCGGGTTGCAACCTCCCGCTGTCACGGGAGGCACTGTTCGATTCTTTTCGACGAATTCCTGAAAATCCCTCATCATGGATTTATGAAGGCATTTTCGACTCTACATAGGGATACATGCGCGGCCCGACGGGGGACCCGTTTGTCCGCCGAAGGACCGCAAATAATTGGGAACGGGCAAATTACGAAATGGATCCGGGCGGGCACATAAAGACTTGATCCCATCCCTCGTTATTCCGAATCGGATATAATCGCCGTGTCTGCGTGGCTATACATGCGCACGTATATGTATCTATTCCTTGTGTATGTTTGTATATTTTGTCTACGGTGTGGTACATACGTAAGCGTATACATACTACGAGAAGGTGGGTACAAAGTATTATTATTGGACGCGGACGTCGGTAGCACTTGCGAACATCTGGGAAATAGATAAGACTGACAAATTAATCCTACCTAATGGACACGCAAACACCAACACATGGACCGATAAATATATTTTAAAGGGATTAACTTGAGTGGATACCTGTGACAATTGGCTAATTGCGACCGTGGTATCTCGCTCGTGTTATCGTTACGAAATTTTAATGATTAATTTTTTATTATCGATGCGGCTATCGCTATTTTGCGATGTTGTCGCGGACGACAAATTAATAACTCCTATCGTACAACCCTGATAGGCCTTTAAAACGTTTGTATAATCACAAAGAAACACGATAAAAACGTAACGAAAAACATTTTGTGCTGGTATGATAATATGAGGATAAGGAGTTCAAAAGATGGAAAAAAACTTGCACATTTTTTACTTGAAATAAATAACAATTAAAAAGACTGCGAAGGAAATCAGATCAATAAATTTCGTCTTTTGTTAGTGTTTGGATTTTTATATAATAGACCCCCACTGAGAGAAGAAAAAAACAGCATCACTGTGTTGGAAAAATATTATTGTATTAACAATATTTTTAACCAAAATGAAAAAAATACAAGGTTAAAGTAACTGAAAAAAAAATTTTGATAATCTTGTTAGTTCAACAATTGTTTGTTTGTTAGCAGGATCACTAGCAAAATATTTTGTTTGACTGAATTAAAAATATTTTATTATTTTAACTAAATCATAATACGCTATTTCTTCTACATCAATGGATGATATTAATGGAAGGATAACTAAAATAACTAGGTTCTTTCCATTCGAATTTATTTAATATTCTTGGATAAGCAACATGTTTGAGCCTGTGATGGCCATCTTCAGGCTCTTGATATATACAAAAAACAATTTCTATTTAACTTGCAGAGCCTGAAGATTGCCATCACATGCCAAAACATGTTGCTCGTCTAAGAATATTAAATAAATTCGAATGGAAAAAACCGAATTATTTTAATTATCTTTTCATTAAATCATAATTGTTAAAAGAACACTTCACAGTAGTATAGTTTGGAATACGTTTTTAACCCCTTAAGGATTTAGTTAGTTTAGTAGCAAGTGATGCCCGTATGCGTCACGGGCTTGTGACTTAAGGGGTTATTTACTTATTTTAACAAAAGTATTTTTTTAATGTAACTGTATTATATGTTTTGTAATGTTTGTTGAGTTAACCAGAATTTTAGTTAGTCTTACAAGAAAACCGTATAATGAAGGCAACCGTGTTTTATTAATTTAACAAAGCCAATAAGTTCACGTGCATAACAGTTTTCTTTACATGCATATTTCAGAAATCGCATTGAAGATGGCGCTTCATCTATTTCACACAGTAATCATGGTCATAAAGCACAACAGTCAGAGTTATAAAATATTTATCTAGTGTATTTGCCAGTCAAAGATTCAATAGGAGCTGGGTTGAAGGTTTTAAATATATCCCATCTTACAGATATTTTACACGTTATATTATGAACATGAGGTGGTAAATGTACACTGAAACACAAAATTCACGTCTCCCTAAAATTTCTTCGTGAGCGAATAATATGTGCCTATATCTAATTTAAATTGTTAGAAAAGAAAAACTTCAATCTTGAGCGGATAATTTTTAATCTTATAAATTCATAATCCTTCAGTAACGTTTCAACCGACACTTCGGTCTTCTCCATACTACAATATTTAAATTTTTAATAATATTTTTATAAAATTGTAAATCATTAAGAGAAGAATTTTATAAAGACGATAAATTGGTTAAAGAAAAATGGTTCTCCACCTCGAAGACGGCTAAAAGCTATACACAATATACTTTAATATAATATGAATGTTAGACGGAACAGAAAAATATGTTGTTTTAACGCTCATTGCATTCAACATCAAATATCATTTGCTCCAACAGATTTTCTATTTCTTTTTTTCTTTATTTTTTATGTTACAGCAACATTAAAAACTTAACACATTTTATGTCGACCTTTTTTTAGAGAAATCAGATGATATTTTATTGGTTTCTCTACTAGAAAGACTTTTTTTGTAGCTGCTCGTAAAAAAGTCTTAAATTATTATTTTTAAAGACGCATTAATATCGTAATCACTGCTGCGCCATTTATCCCATTGTTTTATACTTTATTGTGTTGTACTATACTTGTATCTCGCATACGGTATATCATGGTTCGTATATCTATCATTTGTATATATGTATTGTAATTCCATTGTTTGTTTTGATTACTTTTATATGAGCGTTTATTTCTGCTGTTACAATAACCTGAATATGAACACAACAACACACAATTAATAAAAATATTTCAAAATTATGTAACTCTAAAGGTTATTGTCACAATTGTTTATATTATCTCATGCTTAGTATTTAACAAAGTATGGAATGATAACACATGTAATAATAGAAAAAAAATACATCTCCATTGTGCACTTAAGGAAAATAAAAAAAAAACAGTTTTGCGTAACCTACAATTTATTAAAATATAAACTAAATAAAATGGGGTTGTGTATCTAAATTTTAAAGTTAAATAAAAACACTAATTTTGCTAGTTGTAAAAGCAGCTACCACGTTGACCTGTGCTTTTTCAAAGTGCTACACACCTACAACATGTGTTACTTATTATATACATATCTGTTTACAACCAATTATATACTTTTATTGTTTTATGTTCCCGAAAATTTTTGTGAAATTTGGTACTAGTAATTAATTGTGTTGCTAAACGTTAAATATCATAAATTTCTTAGGTTTGTGGCAAATTCTATAGATAAATACTCATATTTGATTATAATCTTCTCTGGTTAACATTCAAATAACAGAATACTTACAGTAAACATTTCATCGCTAAGACGCATTTACATAGCAGATATTTGTAACAGTTCCAAATAAATAAATGCAGGCCACGATTTGACAGTCTCACCCGCATAATTCACGCAGAGATTGTTCAGTGACACGACGGCTGTCGTTCATTAGATTCCGGAAATTGAATCAAGTCTCGTCGAGTGCACGGTCCTCTCTCTGTAGGTCATTTTTAAGCGAGTTTAGAATGCAAATAGCGTCAGTTTCCGCCCCCAAATCGGATCAAGGGTTGATCTGCATACACATTAGCCGTTTTCAAGTGGCCAATTGCCATTTGCATTCCCCCTTAATTCGGTTGACGCGCTGATTAGATTTACTGACGGATCCTGTCCCTACAAAACACGACTTATCCATTTTACTTGGCGTTCGGTTAAAAGTCAATTATGCTGATCAAATCCTGACGGTACATATGTATGTAGGAGGATGTCGGCGGGAGAGGACCGCGCTTTAAAAGGGCCGTCCGAGACGGACGGATCATATCTTTAAACGGTACCAGTAAAAATAACGAGTGGAAATAATTCATTACGGTGCCGTTTCGAGTACATTAACTTGCGCCGGTAGAGTAATTGTGGCATCGACAGAACAAATTCATTTATTTCCGGACATTAAAATAAATATGATTTACGGCGTAATTTTCTTGTCAATATTTAAGTGTATCGTAATGTAAGAGCATTTATCATATAAACGCGAAATCGATGAAGTTAATAGCGGTAAAACTACGAAATGTAGCTTTTGATGTGTGTATATGTATATACCTATGTATAATTAGAGTGGTATTTTTATTATGTCAAAATCATGGTGTTATTCCACTATACCCATTTGAAACTCTTTCATATTTTACATATGCTACACTGAGAAATTGCAATCGCATATAGGAAGTCATTTGTTACTATATGACTACTGTAAACTAATTAAAGGTACTCTATACGTTATTTATTTATCAGACAAGACTAAGACCCTGTCAGTACATCCGTAGTGAATTGATAATGATATTAGTAATGTCATAGAAGATGTATTATTACTCTTATATAAGATCTAAAATTTGGCTAATTCCTTTTTCTAATGTAGATTTGTACCTAACATTTTTTTTACATGTTTGAACTTTGTAAGTTCATACACAAAATTAAATTACGTGAAATTTACCTTATTAACTGGGCAATAGGTAGTGTCAAGCTCATAAAAGAACAAATCGCTTTTTGATTAGAATATAGTATTTTTAATAGAAAACAATTCGCATTTGATATAACAAAGTTAATAAATACACAGTAACACTAAGAAATTTTGTTGTTTATAGAGATCCACAAGCGAATTTTATAATATTAACAAAATATCTGTCTTTTGTGTATTTATTAACTTTGTTGTATTAAATACCAATTGTTTTCTATTGAAAATACTATATTCTAATCAAAAAGCGATTTGTTCTTTTATGACCTTGACACCAACTATTGCACCAGTTACATAACAATAGCATTTTATGAGACCAAAACTTTTATTATTGTCAGTAAAACCACAGATAAAAGATCTTCATGGACAGTTGGAACATATGGAGACATTTGCCGCTCCAAAATTAATGTTATTAGATCCTATGAGATGACGTGTCCGTGCAAGATTTTCTATATTTTAATATTCCTGCCAATATCGGAAAAATACCAATTTTTCTCTCTGTATTTTATATCAGAGGGCGTTTATATTGATCAGTAGTTTACCGCACCACATTTTATCACAAATAAAAGTGCCGCTTTCTGTAAAAAACTTGGCAGGTATTTCTAAAGCACCAGCGCGGATGAACTTTTTGATTTGCAGTATGCGACAAAGATTCCACAACCTTTTCGGCTACCGCAGAAATTTACGTTCTCAGAATTTGACCTTTGTTTCCGCCAAAGGATTGTGTGTAAAAATAATTGTTAGAATCTGCGGAAGCACAATCGTGGATAGATTTCTAATTCCTATGTTTATGTGGAAATTTTGTTCGTATTTTTTTCCCTCGTCTTTACTTACTTTTCATTATGTTATACTTATTGAAAGATGTTGTTTCCTTTATTAGAATTTGTTATTGCTAAGATTTAGAATTTCTGATTATTTATTTTACTGTTTTATATTCTTTGTGAAGTTTAGTAAAATTAAGAAATATGTTACTGAAATTTGCCAACGAAATTATTTGAATCCAATATTATTATGCAGGTAGCAAAATATCTGTTACATTCCTCTTTATTTTTTTCATTTTCTTTAATGCATTTTTTTTTTAATAAACAAAGATGCTTACTGATTTATGTGTTTTCATTTTTAGAGAATTTATTTTTTTAACTTCAGTGTGTTAGAATGAACGTTATCTTAAATGTTAAACTAAATTGCTTTTTAGCAATAATTATAAACTATGTTTAGCAGTATTGCTGTGTTCAAGGAACTATTATTAAATTATTTATTCATAATTAAACAAGGAAAATCTTTCTGTGATTGATTTGTTGCTTCAACACCCACACTTCTTTAATTTCATAGGTTTCCTTTTTTACAACCAAAAATCAAACAACAAATGCTTAAGTAGTTGCACTTTGCGATTTCTGTGTTGTATCAGGAATTTTTCTTGAAGAGGCCAGGTCCCTTATGTTCGAAATGCAAAGTATTGAACAACATTAATATGCATTTTGCGTGTGTTTGTGGTTTTAAGTTTCCATGACAATATATACGAGGATAATGTAAATTATTTCACGTTTCACCGTGTGTATTTCTTCATGAAATCCTGTATAATTCTTATTAATGTAGATCGTTTCGAAAATTGCTCACAAAATATATTTCTTACATAAAAAGAAAACATAAGTAGACATATATTCGTTTCTCACTATTCATAGAAAATGAATCTTTGACAACGTGTAAGCACCTATGGTATTTTATCTCCATAAACTACAATATGTACCTTTCTTAAATACACGCTATCTACTTACTTCTAGTTTTGCTACTGCTCGCTAGATCGCAGATTGTACAGCTCCTGTTTATACCCAGTTGCTTATTACCTAATATAACCAACATCGCCCGTTTTGGTGTCTTGTCTCGCTAACTAAAATTTTTCGTCGCCGAAATAGACTGTGATAAAACTAAAAAGACTCATTTATCTGATGATAAATAGACTGCTAGATATGTGATTATGTATATATGTTGTACATAACAAAAATACCAAACGCCGTGTATATACGAATGTACTCATACTTACAGATATGTAAGTGTACTATCGCTACCAAAAGAATTTAAATTTTTACCTACTATTATAATAATTCATAACGAGTATAGTCAATATTTCTGTTTTTTTTTTAACTGAAGTAGTTTTAATTTTATACCAAATAGTATATGCAGCTATAAATGTTTTATCCATCGTCCGATAAGTGTATAAATATACTCTCACGATTTATATTCACATTTCATCAATTCTAATCGATAAGTGCAATAAAATATTTTTTATGGATTTAAAAATTATAATTGTCGGGAGATCTCTTTATCAGTTTATCCTTTAAAATTTTCGAAAGTTATATGGCAATAAGTATGGTTACTATTTATCACAACTTTTTGTTTTGCGTAGAACTTGGTTTTATTCACAAGTAATGGAAATTACAAGAATAAATGCTGTCTGTATATGTAAATCCTTTAGCGTTAATTTGATACTTTGCTAGTTTGTACACGTAATTTCTAGTGCGAAATTCTTTTGTTATTCCTTTCATTCAATGCAGAAAAGACACTACTGCATCTGTCGCACGCAGTACAAACGTAAATATTTCGTGTTTTTCCAGTAATTCCACTCTGAATATTTCCATCACACATCTCAAAGCAAAGATTCACAGTTTAAATATTAATGCTATATGTGTATCTGGAAACGAAAAGTGTGTGTTGAATATCTCAAGAAAAACGTTGCACTTGTTATATCCACATATGCATACCCTGATCTACATATTATGTAGATGTTTGGCGTTCTCACTTTCAAAGAAATCTATTTTTCGTCACCTATTCTATGACGATTTAGTTTATTTAATTTGGGATAAAATTAGAATACGGTGAAATTTTCGACGAGTCTTTATTTCTTTTATGCAAATAATCATAATATTTTAATCTACGAATTTCTGCAATTATATTTTTAACGCATACAGTTCAATTTTTGGCAAATATTTCGCGCACTAATTTTAAGCTCTATATAAACAAGCTCGCATTAGAATTTAAAACCAGACACTGCGTAAATAAATACGTCGCCGTTATGGTAGGCCCTCTTACGTAGCCTAATAGTGCGCAGAATATTTATGGGCCAGTATGTACAACTTCGGACGATGATAGTGCAACAATTTTTTTATAAAACCGGTTTTAAATTGCTTTAAATTATTCCATACGCATATGTATAGAGTTAGTAAAATACCTTTATTATCTTATATTCTTATAATAGACGATCTAATTTAAATAAATGCCACCACTACGATATAAGTGACGATAGGTAATATTTAAACGTAAGTTTTTGCATATAACTCTTTCATTGATCTTATGGACTAGGAGTTCGTTGATTACTAATTAGTTTCATTAAATAGGGGTAATAATAATCCCTTCTGCAATTGACAGATAACATTTCTGCAATATTTTCAATGTAAACACTTAAGCTTAATGTGTAAATATAATACCGCAATTATAAAACAATTATGATTATGCATGATTTTTTGAAATTAACTCAAAGTAAATCATAAGTTTCAATGTAAGAATTGGTTAAGATAGGAAGGCCTAGATATAATTTTAGATTTGGGATAGGATTTTTTCTCGAATGGGCAAGTTTTCTTAAAAATAAATGAGTAGTTATTTACATTAGAATGCGATAGGTGTCATACAAATGATCTAACGCACGACAATTGTCTTTAGATTTCTTGGCTGAGAAAAATATTTAGAAAGAAAAAAATTACTGTGTGGATTGACTATGCCAACAAATCCTCAATGGAAATCCTTCAAGCCACCCGACATCATGAATTAGGACTCTGCCATCTTAGATTTTAAAACTATGACCAGCAACGCAAAATCTCAATCATTTAAAAATTTAATAATTGTTCTATTTCAAGTTTACGGTTAGGGTCAGGCTTTCCAACGATATAGGATAAATCACCATCTTTCAACAGCAAACTTATAGATCCTTCAGTGCAATCAAGGTCATCGAAACGCGCACGGGAATAAAATATTATGCCATCTACCGATTGTGGAACCAATTGTTATTAATAATAAAAACGAAATACCCACCAAAAGTTTTTATCACAACCAATTTTTTTTATTATTATAATTCAAATAATTCGACTCCGAATAAATTTTATTACACCAATATATTTTAAAATCCAACATAATTTTTATATATTTTTATAATAGACTTTTAGGGTAATAAACTTTCTTTTCTGAAGTTCGAGTGCTAGTGAATACGTCAAATCGTTATATCTATGGACAGACTATATTATTACAAATGACAACGTTTTGGCTGATGTAAAATTTTATCATCTGCATTTTTTTTTTAATTAAGATAGCATGCAATGTTAGACTACTTTTGTTTTCTGGGAGAATGAAATTCTGCTTATGTATAGCGTGCGGCATTTAGCATAGGCGTAATAGGTTTTTAATTGAGCGCATTATAAAAACAAGACGGCCTCCGTATGTGCACTATCACCAACCAGCCTCGTTACCTAAAAGGGGAATACTAGCCGTGTGTTCGTGTGTAAGCACATGTGTGTACGTGTTCGTGATTATCATTGTTCATTAAAGGACTCCTACAACATATCCGGCGAAAATGGGTCTCGGGACAGCATTTGTTCGGCAACTATAAAAACATTACGATTCCGGACGGGCTCTAACTGCACGCCAGACACCGACTGGATGCGCGTTGCGATGGCGTGGCCGTTGCCGTTGGTGGCTGTTACGGCATTGCGGTGGAGGTGGTTCGTATACGTAGAAGCGTCCAGAGTTCTGGTGCACAGCACTTTACGACGGTAATTGTGTTGTCAAAATGTGCACCGGTGCAATTTTACGCTCGTATTTCGCTTTTGAAAAGTGTGAAACGTGCGCGTAGGCCAACAAAACTACCACACATCACCTCCGGGGCTAGTTCCTTTATCCGCCTAAGTATATGCATGTTTGTCTCTGTGCGTATTTACGCCAGGGCACCACGACGACAACAACAACAACAACATTTAAATGGAGCAAGTTTCAGGGCAATTAAACTGGCAACGTCGCCCGTTTCAAGGCTCCCCGCTTTTGATTCGTTCGCCTTTGACCTTGTTGTTGTGTTCGCGGTCTATCCCTGGTGCCTTGTCCATCAGCTGCTGCTGGCCGTTGTTGGTTGTGTCATCGACGTCTCAGCACCGCTCGATTTTTTTGACAACAAACGCATAACGCCATACAACGATAACAATAGCGCGACGACCAAATAATAAACTAATTATATAGCTGCGGACAGGCCGTCGGACCCGAACTCTCCAGACTAAATAATTTTGGTAACAGAAATGAAACGTTTACGTTACGCGACCGGGTTTGTGAAATTTTATGAACGGCCGTCACATTTTTTTATTGTTCTTTCGAGACGACCCGTTCGGTTTTTAACGAGCATTGGTTCGCTTTTTTTTCTCCCTTTCGGGAGGCGTCTGACATAATCGGAACGTGTTTAACATAATTAGCTACAATGTCGCACCGAGCAATAAATACCATTGCCTGTGGGAGACGGAGAAATTGCTTTGCTTTATTGCCCAATCATTTAATCGAAGCTCTTTTCCAATCAGCTCTTAATTCCGGTTGTATTGATTACCCTACTTCATATTACCATTACTAATCTATAATGATTGCGTAGGGAACCATTAACAGTGCTTGTGAAAATTATTTTCATGTAAAATGAAAATTGTATATGCACTATCAAACCCGATAGCATACGGGAAGTTAAGAATTTGTGCACCGCGTTTAAAACTCAATATTTCAATCAACTATGTTATTACAGGAGTTTTGAAACTAATAACTGAATCAACTAAGTTGAAAACATGTAGTTTATTTTGCCTTTTTACTTATAAAAATATATAAATTTGCTAACACTGCGTAGACTTTCATGGCGGATATAACTATTACTGTTATATACATATGTACTGAATTATTCAGTTATCCTGAAGAAGCTGTCAGTGTGAACAGCGAAAGTTTTGACTCACGGAAAACCCGGAAGAAGTTATTAGTAATATATAAATCTACTAATCTCCGCAAAAAGCCATCATCAACTAGAATCTATAAATTTACTATATAGCATGTATCATCTTTAACAAATTATATCTTGGATTATTTATGCAACCGAAACTACAATTACTACCTACCGGGCAATGCGTAATTCAGAATTGTTTGCAAATAATTTTAATTACTATTAAGTGTACTGTAGCTTTGATTGCATTAATAATCGAATATTTGTGGAGCTTCGATTCGTATTTAATTTTGCTAAAGTTGTTAATATGGATGGAGTTGACCAAAAAGACGAAAAATTGTTGAATTGGAATTTAATATTTGGGAAATAAGTCGTACTTACTTGGCCTTAAATTTATTTATCTTTGATTTTGTTTTTTTTTAATCTAGTGGGCCCTTACAGCTGAGTCTAAAGTGTTTTCGTTCCAGGTAAAATGCTACTAAGAAATGTTGTGCAAAACGAAAAGTCATGACGGTGCACATTTTCAGAGTCATCGGCCTACTTTGATAAGATCAATAGTTTGTCACTTTTGTTACAGGTAAAGTACTATCGGTATTCACAGTACACCAATATTTTACTTAAAAAAATGGTTAAGGCGAAAAGTTATGAAATTATACAAATTTTTTGGACTAATCGGCCTATTTTCAAAATAATAATAGAGCTAAAAATAAGAGGAAAAACTATATTAAAAGATAAAAGATATTTTTATACAAATTTTTGTAAAATAATAAATGAATGAATGGTACTTCTTTTTTAAAATAATTTTCGTGTTTTCTTAATTTTATAACACCCTTATCTAAGACATTCATATGAAATTCATATATTGGTTGTAAATTACTGCAAATAATCGATAATGTAGTTTTTCTTCTTCTTATTATTAACCCAAAAGCAAGTAAATCAGTCTGAAAAATTGCATACCTATAAATTTTTGTTCCAAGCATTTTTTTCTTACTAACATATTGACATACTGTGTACGCAAACAGTACTTTACCTGAAACGAAATTGATAAAGGGGTCCATCAAAGGACGTCGATGACTCTGAAGATTTGCATACCGTCATGACTTTTAATCCAATTTTCTGAAATAATTTACTTTGTCAGTACCACATATTTTATTCACAATTGTAGAGTATTTGTTCTAAAACATGTAAATTGGATTAGATTAAATATTATTGAAAATTAGATTAAATTTGCTTTCAATCAGTTGACTACCTATATATTTTGAATTAATAAATTAACCCTTTGTTTACACTAGAAAAATATTTATTTAGTTGTATTACCTATTTTTACTTCGGTTAAGCTTACGTACTTTGAGAAAGTTATTTTCCTACTTACTGTATATTCTGGATCTTAAATAAATCTTTTTTCTGCACAAATATGTACTAATTGTTAAACTTGGATTTCAGCATCAGTGGGTTGCATAGTGGTTGCTGTAGGCTGTTGTCAGTTGCCCCGCATTGGCGTTACTTACTTGGTAAATACATAAGTATATTATGGTCATGCCCGTCATACATTCAATGTATGGTATATGTTGTTGCTATAGTGAAACGGTCATCTTTACGACAAATTTCTACACTTGTATTTGCCACTACATGGGTAGGAAACTGCGATCATTATGTTTAAATCAGGGCACGCATTTTTAGAAGAGCAGATTTGAGAAAGGCTAACTTCAACATCATAATTGGATTAAATCAACTGCAATTTTGGTTTGACCAATCCTTATTTTTTAACAACCCTCACTTTATTACTTAAACAATACTCACTTTGCTACTTGTCAGTGCTAGTAGAATTAGTATGCAAAAATAACTAATTTTAACTGTTCTCAGATATAATCCAAACAATGCAATTAAATAATTTAGTAATATAATAATACGGAATCAAATAAAATATAAGGCCTTTCACTTTATTCAGTATTTGTTATTTATGCAGATTAAATGAAAATCTATTCAAGTGAATCGTGCATTCTAGGCGCATATGGCGCTGGTTATTCGTTCGGGGAGGTATTAGTGTGATTATTTGTTTGCGTTCAAAGTTCGCAAATGCTATTATGTAATGAAATAATTGACCCGAATATCCGTCCAAAAACCATACCAATTCCGGTTCCGAACAAAACAAAAAATACCTGTTTTCAGCACGCATGATTTCTTCGGTCAGTTGGAATATCAATTATCGTCGTAGAAACGGTGTGTTTTATTAAATATGTGCTAGGAAAAAAGCGCGAACTCGTTATTTGTACTGTGTTTAAATATGGGGTCCGGTCAATTGATCCGTGACCGACTTCCGCCCTTAGGAAGTAACATATGTAAAATAACGTGTAGTTTTCGATGATTCGTTAGCACCTAACTGGCCCAACGTCAAAATAAAGCTTGTATGGGACAATTTGTATAACTAAAGGTATTTCAAACTGCATATTATCATCATTATTATGTCAATCCTTGCACATATTACGTTAATTCGTATTATTTGTGCAAACGCATAACCAAAGTTCCGTTGCTTTTATATCGCATAACATAACATCTGTAACGCTAATAACTAGAACAAACATTATCGTCTCAATGAAATAAAATTTTGCGGTCATTTATTTCAAATCGACGAGAATGATTTATGGACTGTTAAACGCCAATTAATACAGCGATCGCATTGAAATTTTGATAGGGTATCAAAAAAAAGTAAGCTGCGCTGTTATGATTTATCATCAAAACATTGTGAAATGTTTATAATTGTGCGCGCTACATGTACATTATTTTTTTCATGTAATCTGTATTCACACTTTATACACAACAATATTTTTATTATATCAAATCATCTTACGAATCAGTTTTGCTAAAATTAACATCTGAACTATGCTACGTTCATATTACAATTCCGATTTTACGACTAGGACGACATTACAAGCTCGCTACATGTTTACTACTTCTAATTATATCATTGTAGACAAACATCAGCTTTAATGGTAATATAACTCTGTCGTCTTTCCAGTATAATAACACAGTTAAGCTTGTCGACTAAGTAACATGCAAAATAATCGCAATTAATTTATATGCATTTCCAGACGTAATAGAGTTTGTGATTACTACTTAGAGTAAGCTATTATGATTTTGTATTTTAAACTATTTGTCCGCAAACCTTAAAATAGTAATTACTTACATGGTTTCTTATAAGTTCTTGTGGTCATAAAATGCACTCTCTCCTTATATGATATTAGGAAAAGAACTTGTTTACGTAGATATCGGTATCTATTACAGGTGTATAGTAAAAAAGGAGATAAACGTGTCTTAAATAATTAATCAGTAATTTGTCTTAAATGAATTAATTTTATTCTTGTATGTATACATATACCATATAAATAATTAATAGCGACAATTATTATAGTTTTAATAGCTCCTCTGGTTTCCCGCTACACATAAGGCTCTTGATTAATTAATCTACTTACCTATTTAAGTAGAAAAAAAGATAAAAAAATACCAGTTAGTAACAACATTTCCTACTGTTATTCATATTTACTTTTACATACAACTGCTCTGTGGGAATTTGTAAAACAATAATGTATGAAAACGGCTACCCAAGTATTTTAGGTCCATAGCTTTATAATAAAAATATCTTTAAGCTTTTTCCTATTTTATACCATTCTTATACAGTGTTTTGTCTCTGTAACTTTCTTTAAAATTATATCGATTTATTATACACCATCTGTTTTCTTGGTCAATTTTCTGTTCTTTTCCGTTTATATGCTGCCTTTTTTCTTTTCTTCTAGTAATCCACACTCTTCCCCCATTTCAACTGTTTTCATTTAAATATTAACGTATTTTTTTTCCAAATTTCTAAAGTTATTTGAGCTTTTTGGCGTACTTAAAATTCTTGCTTGCAAGTCACCATACCAAAATGTTTGACGTAATATTTAATAGCCACTAAGTAGGCTATTATTTTTTAGACAACTAACGTGTTAGATATTTTAAAGAAGATTGGTGGATGTTGGCGATTAAAACTACCAAACCTATATCCCATCTGAATTATCATGAAATAACTAGTGCTTTATATATCTTTCTAATAAATTTAATGAAATAAAATGTTATTAATGTATAACCATTCCAACTCTATACTGTTTTTTTTTAGTAGAATATAAAATACTGAAATTAAAAAAGAAAGCTATTGCTTTTTTGTAGCAAAGATTCATTTACACTACTTTTCTCAAAGCACATATATAGAATAATAATTCAAAAAAAAATAATAATTACGATAGACTGGAATTAAAAATATATCTCTCAACGGCGATTAAAATGAAATTACATACATTGACATTTATGAAAATTTATGAAAAATTTGATGTTGCAAGAGCAAAACACATTTTTAGTACATATTCGCTGAAGAAGTAGTCCCGTTTCTTCCGCAATTTAGCAAATAAATAGATATCCAAAACTCATTCGGATAAATACTTACAGGTGATTTTTTTTTTAATTTCTTTATTTTTTTATACGATTTGGGATAATTTCGAGATGTTATTAAGTCAATTTATTATGCTTCATTGGTTCATAAGATTTATACCTATTATTTTTTAGTCTTTCTTCATACAGCGCCTAATTAAACTAAACTATAACAATATTTGGTTTCAAGTTCAAGTGTTTGTTTTTAATTTAGAATTATTATTCCAAAATGTGTGGAAAGACACAGAACATTTACTCACTGTTCATAATTCACTTTGCGTATATTTTTATTTTGAACAGTGCAGAGCTTGGAATTTTTCACTTCGTAGTATAGACATATAAACACACGAAAAGACTTATTAGTAGTTTGAATCTTATTTTGGGTTACATATATATTCTAAGCTAATGCCTCGAGCAATATTGTGGTTTGTATAATAAACGTTAAAAATGTGCGTCGTATACACCTTAAAATACCAAAAACAATTGAATAAACGTTTAATTTGAATTTACACTTATTCTTAGTGGAATAAATGATGAAATATCCATTGTACAAAACGTTGGGATCCAGTTTATAGTATAGCAATTATATATAGGTGTACTATAAACTGTATCTGAACGGAATATTTTCACCTTTATTACGCTATATTTATTCAATTATTTTGTGCATTGTAAGCAGTTATTCGAAGTTTATGGTGTTCCTTGGGTTGTTGTTTTTATTAATTTTTATGTGAAAAAAAATGTCAGTTTGAGTGATACAATAAGTGTAGAAATACGAATGTATACAAGGTGTTTAATAATAATAATAGTAAATGATATATTTCGCAATAACACCATTACAGAAGTCGTCATTGTGATGTAAATATGTACGCATGTACCTTCGTCAATATAAAAATAAATAAATAAAATTTAAAGATAAAAACTTGTAAAGATAAAATAATAAATAAATGTAAATGACAAACAGCAAACACAACAACAAACTAACAAACAAACATTTTAAATTAATTATATAGAAACTCGTCAGTCTTGTAACACTCCCTTTCCATGAGCATTTCCTTTACTTTTTTCTTGAAGCTGTGGGCGGGTAGATGTTTAATATCTTCCGGTAACCTGTTGTAAAGCTTAACAACATAGTGACATGATACTTTGTATGATATGGTTTGTTTATTCCTCGTGTTTTTGTAAATTTTATTTGTTTGTATTTTTTCTTAAATTAGAAAAAATAAAAAATTGCAACAATCAAACAGCCTTTCAAACCGATTATTTGCGGAGATATTTGATTCAGAATTATGATATTTACCGCTACCCTGAGTTAATTTACTTGACTTCGGGACATCCTGTATATTTTAATTTTTATTTGATTTCCATGACCTTTTCAGAAGGATTCTACCAATAACAACCGGTAGTTGTTACTATTTCCTTTACCTTATCACAGCGAACAAATACTGTTAAAAACGATAACTAAATTGTATGAAGCTTCTCCTAAATTTAAACATTAGAAGGAAATCGTATCGTCTATACACTTCTGTAGAAATATTACACATTTTCTACGTTCATGTCTATGTAATAGGGAAAAATGGATCACTAACTAGTTGGGGTACCAAATATTTCACTGAATGGGCCACTTATTTTCGGGCTTCAACCTAGACGCTATAGGAATATGTGAAAATATATATTTAAAAAAAAATCATAAGTATATGTGAAACTTTTAATTATCATCTTGGAAATATAACTGATTTTTTTATAACCATTTGCATAAACATGCTTACCAAAGACAGTATTTGAACTTAATGTAGTAATGGAAATTACAATAAGATTTGTTTTAAGTAAGAAATCTGTACTTAAGCAAATAAGCAATAAATATATAAATCAATTTGTTACATTGATGTTAATTCTTTTAATAGTGACTTCCACAATATTGATTAAAATCACTTACCATACAACAAATTACTATATTCTGATGTCTAATATACAGGGTGTTAGGTATGCATGCGGCAAAAATTGAAGGGGTTATTCCTTGGCCTATTCTAAGAATATGCTAAGAAAAACCGCATTGTTTCCAAGATACAGGGCGAACAAGATTTGCGACAGTAGCAACATTTTATTATCAAAAAGTACATGTAACGTTGCTCAGTCTATAATAAATGTTCAAAATGACTTCCTCTAGCCTGGATCCGATTTCACAAATCGTCCAAATTCTCCACTGGAGTAGCGTAAACTATTGACTTCAGAGATCCCCAGAGGAAATAATCGACGGAGTTTAAGTCTGGGGATCGAGCAGGCCATGCGTGTGCCCCTCCTCGACCAATCCAGCGATCTTCGTATGTTGCTGTTAAAAAATTACGAGCCACCAAACTGAAATGCGGTGGTGCACCATCGTGCAGAAACCATATTGCAATTCTTGTCGCATATGGTACATCCTCCAAAAACTCGAGCAGTGTTGCTTCCAAAAAGTTTCGGTACACCACGCCAGTAAGTCTACCTGGTACAAATATCGGTTCAATTAGATAGTCATCCATAATTCTAACCCAAACATTCAACGAGAACTGATGTTGAAAACGATCTTCAAATACCTCAAGCGGATTTTCATCTGCCCACACATGGTTATTACGAAAATTCCTTATTGCATTTCTTGAGAAACTGGCTTCATCGGTAAAAAAAATCTGTGTCAGGAATAGAGGGATGCGAACTAATGTTTGTAATATCCATTGACATAATGCAATACGTGGAGGAAAATCAGCAGATAGTAGTGAAACGCGCCGAATGTGGTATGGATACAACAAATTGTCCTTAAGAATTTTCCAAAGTGTCCAATGACTTACATTCAAAGTATTTGCATTTTCCTCTATCATCTCCAGCACATTCTGTTCCAATTGTACCGTTCTTGCAGTCATTGTTCTTTCTGGCCCTCCACTTCGTTTCATTGAGCCTGTTTCACGAAGACGTCGATGAATGTTTTTGAAGATTTTTCGGTCGGGGACATTACGGGCAGGAAATCGTTCAATGTACAATCGTCTAGCTTCTAATGAGTTGCCATCAGCAACAGTCCATACATGAAATGCATGTCAGTCATCTCGGCGTTCGTATACATCACGATAGAGGATTTCACTAACTATTAAAGACACGTCAAACAGCCAAACGTCACTCAATCTAAACAAATGCGACCGGATGAGACGTATTCAAATGAAATCCACTACTAGAAAAAACAGCCGTTTCATGTGATCGAGATCGAAAAAATGACAACGCATTGTAAACAATTTTTTGTACTTGATAAACTCATTGGCGTACACTATACTTTTACATATTTACATTAATAATTTCAACGAATATGGAATATGGTTGTCGTAAATTTTGTTCGCCCTGTATCTTCAAAAGAAAAGGGGTTTTTCAAAAATCATCAGAGGGCAAAATATTCTTAAAATAAGCCAAGGAATAACCCCTTGAATTTTTGCCACATGTTTACCTAACACCCCGTATATTATGGCGAAGCAAAATTAATTAGTATACACCGATAAAATTGAATACTTTGTTCAACTTTTTTCTTTCTTTTTTACATTCTCCGATCGATTAGTAAGATAGTCGAAGTAATCCAACACACGCAGAAAAAAAAAGAAAGGGAAAAGTGACCATTGTCGTGTTGTCATGGACTAAACATGAATATTACAAAATCAAGCGAGCATAATGAGGCACGATCGATAAACGTTAGTGTAAGTATATACTAGTATAGTGTAGTACTATGCACCGTCATTCTCACATAGGCAGCTTGGCTTGGTCCTATATACTGCGTATAGATCCGTACATATACTCCTCATGTTGAAATACAAGGACGACATCCGTACACACGTAAACACAGGGTGTTTCGCAACGCACGACGTCAACTAAGAAATATAATAGGTACTGGTCTACATGTCTCTTCTTCTATATTTTTGCCTTTAAGGTTACCTCCGTCACGATCCGGTGACGTCATCCTTGCGCATCATGCAGATGACACATGGGATTACTTACCAGGGTCGGTCTGCTGCGTAGCATCGCCGCAGTGTCATATCAATAGTGGAATGGAAACTGAAAACGCCACATTGCAACCAAGAAGATAAATATTATATGAGCGAGAGGTAGCATGCGTGTCTGACGCATTGGACTGGTCCCGGGGGCCCTGCGACACGACACTTCACTTTGCGGGGGCTGCTGGCGAATGCAAAAAATACCGAAATATGAAACCGATACTTCGAGAGACCGGTCCGTCGCTTAATGAGACCCACACGGTATACATTCTGCCTCGTCCTACACGTCACCGCTCTTTGTATTAATGTTTGTACGCACACGGACAACCTCACCGAACCCACACACCCAAACACGCTGAGAGAGAAGAATCGTCGTTCTACCATATTCTAGAACTGCGTAAATAAAAAATAATGTTTCTTTACATATTGCCTTCAAACGTCCAGTAAATATACAGAGAAACATTAGTTATAAGTGATTAGGAGTTGAAAGAATATACAAGTTAAAACAAGCAACGATATTCACTCATATATGTTACTTCTCCAACATTACATACGAGTATACAACCTATACTCCTTTCAAGCGGCAAAAATCCCGGTTATAAATATAAATACATACTTTTTGCTTATAAATATTGAAAGGTTTATTTGTACATACTATAAAATCTCCATTGATATGCTTGTTTATTTTACTATACTAACTTTTAATTTATAATATATCGATATATGCATCATATACATACCTGTCCGTTGTCAACGTTTCTAGTGTCATATAAATAACAATCGTGCTATACGCACTTCATTGTACCGTAATGTATTTCATTTTGAAGTGTCATTAACATAAGGCTTACATTTACCGGTATATCGTATTATTATAATTAGACGTGCTAATGCCACAGTTGATCTTAGTGGCCGGCCTTTCTGATTTATTCTACTCTTTGGGTACGGAATTAAAAAGTAATGATCAACATATCCACATCAGTGATTTACATATAATAATATATAAGTAAGCCATAATAATATGTCGTGTCTATTAGTCTGACATGGTGGACATGCTTTGAACAATACAATACGTGGTAACATAAAGAGATAATTGCATTCAGCTTTTTTTTGGATTAACTTACCAATAATTCATATGCGTTACAGTGGGTAACGAATTCGCAGTAAATAAACAGGCCGAATTTTAAAAAACCTTTTTATGTAAGTTTTTTTTGTTTCATTTTCTTTAACCGTATATAATCAAATTCATATCGAACCAGAAGGTGTATCTAAACTAGTCTGTTTCTATTGTTTATTTCTGTGTACAAAATTGCACTGTTTTCCATCCTTTGCTGTTTACTTTGCTTAATGCCGCGTTATCCTCTCTTCCCAAGTATGTCGGCTATCTCCTTGTTTCAAATCAATATTTAATCAAACTACTGTCGTACATTAGTGTTGTTCGAACCACTTAAGTTGTGGTTTTTTGATTTTTGTTTAGTATTGGCTCTCATCTTACTATAGGTCTATTCATTGGAGCTACACTGGCTCCTAAGCAGGACAGTATAAAAGATTATCTTTTAAATATCTGAGAAAGATAAAACATGCACCAGTTGTAATTAGTGTAACCCCAACAAAACAAATCTAATACAGTTTCTTATTTAGATCTCTTGTCAAGTATTTTATTTCCATCGCTTAGATTGTTCTTCAATCTATTTAGTAGTTAATACAAGGTTTTATGTACTGTAATTTTGTTATTAATGTTTTTCCAGTTAGAAATTTCCTCTTTGTGCAATGATTTCTTAACCCTTAACTACCTACTTGAATATTTGTGCTTGTTGCAACCTTTGTTGATTTATTTATGTTTTGACGTGTTTGTTTTCTTAACCGATACTTTTACCGGTATTGTGAATTTGTCAGTACACCTATCTTGGGGTTTTTGTAAGTTGTATTTCCCATATTCAAATGTTTTCTTTATGTTTTTTTTCGCTTGGTGTGTAATCGTTTTATCAGCATTGTAATGTTCCAGTTGTGTTCACATTAATACAGCCTAGATGTATTGGTTTAGTTGTCTTGATAGTATCATTCATAATTATTATGAAATACAGTAGATGGAATGCATTTGTTTGTTGAAGCATTTTTAGGCTCCAACTTGTTTTGCACCTGAAATGTTATTTGTGTGTATAGGTTCTTAACTCTGGCGATAAGATTTGTGTAATGCCTTTCGTCTATATTCAAATCTGTAGTGTCTTTTGAATATCTCAAACCTTTACACTTATTCTATCAAACTAGCTAAAATCGTGTTGTGCCAGCTTTGATAAAAGGTCTTTTACATTTAGCAAAGTTAATCTATTACACTATAAAATATTTTCGAAGAGAGTAAATGCAGTTGGTAGTTTCTCAACTACTGCATCGTCTTTAAAATGTGCTTTATTCTAAGGATTCTTAAAATATCAAAGCAGTATTTCTTTACCACTATTTAAAAGAACTCATTTTCTTCATTTAGTATACATATTTCTTTCAATTGGAAATGGTGTTATTTCAATGAAAGAAATGCGTGTTGACTAAAAGAAATATCTATTAACTGGAAGAAATGGTTCTTTCAAATAATAAGGGCAAAAAAATATTTCTTTGATTTAAAGAATCCTTTGTGTCTTTGTTAGTGAATGTCCTAGAAGATCCCACAAAATGTACTAGTATATGCCTCTATCTATTACAAAATTATTTTTTTACCTCCTAGTTTATTAGGCCTTCGTCAAGTTTTCTATGCACACAATATCTTGAGAGATGCCTAACTGTATTGTTTACACGCTACTGAAGTGAGTAATGAACATCAGTGTCTTATCTTAATTTAGGACATATATTATAAAATAAAAATAAGAGAATATTTGGTATCTAATCTTGAAATGTGTATACATTGTATACATACTGAGATTTCATATGTGCTCACACGTCTTTTCGGCATTTAGGAGCAACTTACTTTTATGATTTCTCGGCTGAAGTACTTGTTTGGAATTTTAAAATGCGTATAGGTAGATTATTCATAATAGAACATGCGGACATGTGTTTTGGAATGGTGAAGTTTGTCAGTTCATAACCTGAACGGTAATGGTCGGTTTAACAATTCTTTAGGCATAGCTACTTCCTTATTTTCGAGCGGTGAGAATTAAAATGCGCACTGGGAAAAACTCACTTATACCGCACTACAAGTTTCATTTGTGCTGAAAAAGCTCCTAAACAGAAAGTATTAAGTCTATCCAATATTAGCTCTCATCATAATTATGGCAATGCAGCATCAAATACACAAACGCATACGTATTAAAATCCACTTACGTAGGAATATGCAACATTACCTCGACATAATTTTTAATGACGCAAGTAGAAAAGCATAGGCAATTTGCCCATTTTATTACTATATAAATATTATGAGGTTTTGTATACAAAAATCTTTATGTAGCAATATGAGAGGAGCGCATGCATATCTGTCTGTTTACGGGATAAGTATTCTTTGTCATGTTCACGCTATCGTGCATATGGTGGGCGTTGGTACTTACACATTAACATCGTCAAGGTGGTCGTAAAATTTCATACACGTGTATATTTTTGGCGGGAAAAATGTACACCGTGAATTTACGGGTCTCTCACACTACGTCCTTGCTGGTTTCTCTATAGTTTATGTAGAGTCTTAATAAAGAACATTTACTTCCTTATCTTAAAATATATTTCGATTGCTGTTGGAAGTATTTCGTACTTGTTTCCAGAAATGTAATCTTCGTGAACTTCCTACTTTTATTATGACTTCAATTAATTCATATCTCGAGCAAATTGATATTTTAAGTTGTCCGGAATTTTATCTGTTTGAATTTCATTATATCTGCTATGTGAAATAAGTGAAATTGTAATTTAAATAAATTCTGTTACCAACTTAATGAATAGAAGTACCAACTATAAAAATTTGATGTAGTAAATATCTAATTTGTTTCTATCATACAAATAACCAAGCTTATGCATAGGAATAATATAAGAGACACTATTATGATATAATAGACCTATTCTTTCTATTTTAATATATGTATAGTAAAATCTCTATTATTCGTCACACCCTCACAATTAATTTCATTTTAAAGTTATGCATCAAATGTTCATTTTATTTAAAAAAAAAAAATATGTAATTTAAATTATTTCTATTATCCTTTTTTTTCATATTCGTCATTTTTCGTTTCTCACCCCTGATGGATTATAGAAACACCATTCCTGAGGCATCTACCAAACAAATTAACACACAATATATTGCATATAATAGTAAGTTACACGCGTACGCAGAAAATATTAGGAAGGATATTTTAAATATTTTTTATAATCACTTAGATGAATGCATTTCTATCATAAAGGAGCTAATGCGTTTATAAACGTAAAAGCTCTATTGTGATTATAACTGCAGAAAACTTTTATTGAATTTAAGTTATTTACATTAATTGAGTGATCAATAATCATTACATCATTTCCTGCATTAGGTATTCATTTTCTTTCGATCTATTACAAAAAAAAAAAAAAAAAACTTTGAAAACGCTAAGAAAAAAATAACATAAAAAAACTTAGAACTTAAAGCAATCATTTATTTAAATATTCGTTTTATTCGTGCCTTAAAACGTGTCCTGCAAAACTAGTCCTATAATATACCTACTACGTTTTAATAAGTGTTAAATACATTTTTTTTTATATTTACATACAAAGAGTAAAAATTAAAATGTCATTTTACTCGCAAAAAAAATCTGTAAAACTACTCTGATGAATATTAGTTATTTATAGCCATTATTTGCAGTGTTATAATACACATAATCCGTATTTCTTTACAAAGCGGATGTTATATTATAATGTTATAGTTGAAACTGTACTGTTTTTTAATCTACAAGATTAATGTTCGGCTTATTACATATTTACCGTATCCAACAAAATATTTGCAACACAGCCAATGTTAGTTCGCTAATGATTAAGTGAAAACACACCGAAAAAAGTAAATGTAAAATCATAATATGAATATTTCTTGAGCCTTTTTTCAAAGCAGAAACTGTAATTATTAGAACTACATACTTATGACATATTGTCAATAAATTTTGAATGTATTTTTACAAGAATTTATTATTAAACTTATGACCAAACACAGGGGTGAAATTCCGAACGATGTGTCACAATCTTTATCAGCGCTACCCTGATGGCGGTAGTAGAAATATTGCCGAAACTATAGATTTACAAAAAATCCAACAAGTGAGGGAAATAACTCCTTTAACTATAAAATGATAATACTAAAATACAATAGTATCACCGTGTAATTCAATTATTGGGTATAAGTTGTTTTCACTTCACTTTCTTTTAATTATTTAAAATTCTGATTAAGCTAAAAAATATATATATAGAGCATAGACGGAAAAAAGCGAATGAAATGCGATATTGAGTCTGTGAGTTTCCATTACTGCAAAAATGTAAATTTTCTTTCTCTTTTCTATGTGTATGCAGTCCAACTGTCACGATTGATATCACTCACCAACTGATAGTTACACATCCGCACAAACACCCCGCTTCACTTCCCTTAGCTTCGCGGGAAAAGTCTATTAATTCAGTAAGCGATATTTTTTTTTTTTTTTTTTTAATTTCTGGTTTGAAACATTTACTAAATGAAAATGCAGTCGATCAGAATATCATCATACCATGGATAACGTTTTTAGTTTTGTTTTTTACGATAGGATTTGGCAAAATAATTTCATACCTGAAAGTATCTGTCGCCGAAGGCGTGTATGTACATATTTTATGAAAATAAATGAGGATCACTGAAAAAGAAATATATATTATTTTTATTCAAATATGCCATGCGTTATAATATATGTAAAAAGAAACATTGCTGCATTGATTACTGGATTAGAAATACAATCAATATTATCGCATACGGAACATTTATTCAATTTCTCAATCCTTAATCAATTATGCAAACTGGAAGTATAGTTCTAGATAGTGATGTATAACATTGCTTCTTTACGTTAGCAGATACAATCTGCTTCTGCTACTTTTTGTAACAGTTTTCCTTAAATAGCGGTATACGTTAAACAGATAAACTGTTTCTACAACTTTGCACACCACCCCAAAGTGTCTTTTATTACCGCTATTCAGTCAATATTTATATGTATTCATATTTCGAACGACTCTATATGAGTCACTAACGAGTGGAGATACATGTACTTAAATACGTATGTACGTATGTGACTAGCTTTATATATATGCACCTAAGTATTATATATATTTTCGTAAATAATACTGATCTACCAATATAAATAATTGATTAATAAATGAAAAAGTGTAACTTATTGAACGGAAAAGTATAAACTGGCATTTTCTATCAATTATAAAACGGTGATTGTAACAAGTAACAATAATAACTAGTAATAGGTTCTGAGGGATTACGTTTCATAATGATCCAGTTTCGATAATGATATGTGTTATGTGTTTTTGCATAGGTATTTCTTAACCAAAATCGATATAACAACTAGGAAAATTAATCAGCGAAACTTACATTGTGTGAGGTTGTTACACAAAATACCTGTTGTTACTTGTAATATATTGTCTCCACCTGAGCTTGACAAAAACAATATTTCTGTGTAGTTGTTAGAGAATTCTGTTTATCTTTTATTCTCTTATTTACTTAAGCGGATGCGATGTTCGTATATTCGTTATTTCTAGAAGGTTTTTTTTTTACCGCGTGCGTTTGTCATTTATTTAACATACCACTAAAATATAAGTATTTTTAGTAATACCTTCTTTCTTATGTTTGTTAGTTGATTTTTACATATTTATTTCGGTAAAGAGCATCTACGATACATAGATAGTGTCACAAAATAAACATGAACTGTTTCTTACAATAAAATGTTTCCTGAATTTATAATATCAAATAAATATAACCTTTATGAATTTATCTTTGTTCCTTGCATTATTATCGTCACCCAAATTTATATAAATAACAACACAATACACAAATTATTGTTAGTCTTTCAGTTACAAGTTACCACCAAAGTTTACTACTAGAATAAAGTACAACCAACATATATTGCAAATAGTTCAGTGCCAATATAATAATATCAATATGATTTTAATAATAAGAGAAGCTATTAGAATCTATTTGATAAAATCTTTCTAAATTGTTCAATTTAATAATCACATGAAAATAATGTTTTTTTTTATTACACAAGCACTGAAATTACAACTACAAAATGAAACTAATTAATAAATTATCAAAAAATTAAAAATCAATTTACTCATTTCAATTATTATTACCTCCATTCCTCACCGGTGTTCTAAAAAAATAATTAAGTTAATTTCAATGATTAAATTAATTATTTTTTTAAAAATAATCCTTTTTGCGCCACGCGCTTCCCAAAATCATCAAGACGATCTAAATACTCCTATACGTCAAAATTTGCTCAAGAGCGCGCAACTCCGATCCAAACCGACGCACGATACTCCCTTTACACAACTTATTTAGAAACATTTACAGAAGCAAGTTGTAGCTGCTAACGTAAAGGAACAGTTTTATACATCACACATTTTATACACTGCTTTACTGCTATATATATACTGTTACGAATATACATGTATGTTTCACAACATTCGCACTTGTCTACTATATCGGGAAACTGCTACAAAAAGTAGCAGCTTCTTTTGATATTGTATAGCTGCTACAAACTGCTAACGGTTGTTATTAGCTGCTACAAAATAGCAGTTTACTTCGTAGCAACCCATCACTAGTTCTAGACATGTCTATGACAGCACGCACTCGTTAATTAAAGCGTTGAGAAACACAATCCCTGATTAAAACAATTTCTGATTAGTTATAACTCACTATGTGCGTGTTATCTACATTTAATTCTTGCAATTAAGTTAAGTAACCCGGTCGCATTACAGTTACGCGTTCGTCCGATTGTGCGACCCCTACAGATATCGACGGTGTTAAAATAAAATGTTAATGCGAAACTCGGAATAAATAATGCAGTTGACGTAAATTTCAAAACTGTTATAAAATAATCCTGCAAAACGTTGTCGTAATTATCGATGGCGCAGATGGAAAAAAAACGGGATTGTATACGCTTTTATTGAACTCGGTGAAGCATAAAAATGTCATTACACTTTACGGACGCGAACCCGCCGATCCCGTTGTTGAATTTATCCTCCGATTATATATGTGTATATGTATGTGTTTTTTTGTCCATTAGGTTAGGCAGAGAAATGTATAGATGAGACTATGTGTCATCCAGTATTATTTTTGATTGCAGAGGCCGCCCTCTTCGTCACTATCGTATGGGGGCCCCGTGAACGACGACGTAAGGTCGCCGGGCACTCCGGGCCCCCTATCTCAGCCCCCGGCCTCGCAACAGAGCATTGACGGATCGGATCCAGGTAAGAGACGATGAAACGCCGACGATTACAGTCGCCTGACTATTTGTGTACGTGTGCTTTATATACAAACATACATACACACGGTGTGTGCACGGCAATTTAAAACTGCGTCGTAGTCCACTGAATTTTTCCGTAACGCAACAATAAATAGTAACAGTTATATGGAGCTGAAAGAACATCTAAACTCTAAAATCGTGTTTTTTTTTTTTTCGTATATTATTAGCGGAGATCACATACTGCGTTACGAAAACACATACATTAACTTTGACGACGGGGTTTCCAATACAACGAATTCAGAGTCGAATGGAGAAGAAGATACTCCATTTTGTGATAGTTAAATATGAGAATAAATGATACACCAATCATAAAAGTAAATGTAGGCTGCCTGGAAAATAACAATCTTAACATATTATTTTGCTTATTGTTAAGTGTGGCCAATAGAGGTAGGTCGGATTCGTATGATTCATCAGTATATTCGATTCCCATATATGATTCGTACGGTACGAATCTTTACTATTTATACGGATCCGTATCAGCCTATACGAATCATTTCGGTTTATACGAATCCGTATCGGAGTCAATAGCATACTAGTATGCAAGAGTCGTACCGCAGGGAGTTAGTTTATACGAAATCGTATCGAAGTCGGAGTCAATAGTATACTATAGTCGTAACGCAGGGAGTCACTTGATGCGAATATATTAATACATTTTAATATCCTTCTGATGTATGCATACATGGGTTAGCTCGGCCGTACTCATATGATTCGTGCAATTCATATGATTCTCACGCGTCTAGTTATCGTTAGTATTTATACGGATCTGTATAATTTGTTTATGCCTGGTTAAATGATTAACTTTTATTATATATATGTTTAGACTTTATAACAGAAATTGTTATGTGCGTAAATAATACAATAATAGACGTATTTTTTTTTCATTTGTTCATAAAGCATCAATTAATCATGTAAACATTAAAAACAAAAGAAAAGAAGCTAACGTGAATTGCATTAAATTTTCAAAATGTTTCCCATTCGCCTCTAAACAGGAACTTAAGCGATTCTTAAATAAATTTTCTGCTGTTACTAGTAATTCAACAATAATGGCTTAAAAAGTATTTGTAAGGCATATCTACAGCGGTAATCGGAGGCATAGGGTAAGAAACGTCTTGCATTGATTTATTTGTTGTCAGGTTGGTATATTTATATATTATATATAGTAACTCTGCGTAACTTTTTTTTTAACTGTCATGCTTAGTTGTATATGTATGTATATAAATGGAAGGGTGATGTTACACTGCGACCTAAAAGATCTGTTCAAGCTTTAGCTACTAAAAGAGTAGTATAAAAAGTCTGGTATTTACATTCATAAACCTGAAATCTACAAGGCGTCTTTATATGATTTTGTAAACATGTTCGCATGTAAAAAGTGGTAAATTATTAGCTGCTGTGGTTTTCGTAAAAGGTAAAAGCCTCTTGAAAAGTAATAGTTCTTATCAGCAATGTTAGTGGAGAAGACAATTTTGTGTTTAACCTGTATTAATTTTTTTAAATTTGGTCGTTATTGTTTAATTTTGTTTTATTTTTACGAAAATTTTAATTTACTGTTTTTTTTTTTGCAAGATCCTTAGAATAGAGAGCAAGAGTCATGACTCATCAGGGATCTATACGAATTCTTTATAATCTTTCGGTACGAATGACATTGTAGGAATCTTTAATTTTAGGAGTTATTATAGAATTCGAATCGCCCGCCGCTAGTGGCCATGCTTATTTATATAATAAAACGTAAAAGTCGAGATATTTAATGCAAGATCCCCGTAAGTTGTCCCTGTAATGCGGTAAAATGTATAAAGTGCGTTAGTAACAACACGACACACACTAAAATATTAAATTTTCTAGTGCATCTAGCACTTATGTGTTTGTTATTAGAATCCAGAAACAAAAAGGACACAACTACTACGCCTATTTGTAATTACTGAGGTACAGCAATTGTAATATATAAACAGCTAAAAACATATTAATGGTGCTAAGTGGCTGTTAGACCAAAGGGGAAAATGTTAGCCAAAAGTAGGAGTATGTATGTACATCCAAAGAAAGAACAACCCATCCAGTTTGAGCGATAGTAAATACAATGAGGTGGTGGTCTTCTCTCTCACTCAAGCTGGGTGGGTTGATCTCTATTTGGGTGCTACAGATATAATAATAACCAATAGAATAAGGATTTTTTTGTTGACGTCAAATTCCTCCTTACTAGGTACAAAATAATAATACATATGAAATACTAAGACAATATAATTTAAAAAATAACATAAATAATCTTGAGCAACTACACCTTATTTTGTGTGTTGTCATTATTCTTATATTTGATAAACAAACTAGGCTCGGCTGCAATATCAGTGTTAGTGAAATAATATTTTATGGTAATCATATATCGGTTTCCTTAATTATTCCAGCTTTCTCGTTTGGAGATAATTACATTATTTTTTAATGATCTCCCAATTTTTAGAATGTGTGGCATAATTGAAAAAAAGAACATATATACACAGCAATAATGACTAATAAGGTCGGGTCCTTGAATAAATTATAGGAAAACTGGCTTAATATACTTGATTATTGTGTTATACGATGATGAATGCGTAAAATAATTCAATATTTAATTTTCATATTTGAGAGTAAAATTATGTCCTAGAACAGTTTCGACCAATAAAGTCTTTTTGAGTCCGTCCGGTGACATATACTTATGTTAGATGGTATTTAATGTTTTTTTTGTTGTTGAGGCTTATTATGTATATATATAATTTATTATGTGCATATTTGCCATGAACTGTTACTAAGTATTAAATAGTTTTTAAAAAAGCCGAGGTAAATCTTGTGATGAAGTAATATGTTTATAAAATTTATTCAGGCAGATTTGAAAAAAATAATAACTGAACGACTCAAGCCTGAGCAAGCAAGAGAGAAAATATCGGCTCCTTGTAATAGAAAGGACCCGACATCTTCTGTCTCACTCGCTTCCGCTCGCATCGTTCGGATACTTTTTTTCTTCAAGTTATATATATACGTATGTCATTTCGCATTTTACACAACAGCTTAAATTAGATCCTGAATTTAAAATAGCGGCCCACCAAAATTTACCATCTACTGAATGACATCATGATTATGGAGTATTTCCGGACATATCCAGATTTTGGAAATCCAGGATTAAAATATGTAAAAACCATACGAGTTATAAATGTAATTCCAGTAAAATAAACGTCACTATTGAAAACTTGACACATTAATTGACAGCGCAGGCAAGTATCAGATTGGGCAGTTTGCGAACTGGTTTTGAGTTAGTTAACTTTTTGTTGCTCCAAAACAGAATCGCTATTTTTTTATTCGCCGTAACAGTGTTTTTTTCACATTTTTCAAAAATATACATTTTCAAACATTTTTTTAAAAGAAAATCCTAATCTCACTAACAGAAACTTGTAAATCTGTAGTTATTTAAAATGTTTTTTTAATAAAAATAAAAAAAATGCTTCCACCAAATGTATGGTTTCCGCGACTTCTACTTGTAATATATTTTATTCCGAAAATTTTATCAATTCATTTTTTAAGTAAGTAGATGATCTGATATTTTCATATAAAATTCTGTCATTTAAGCTCAACACAGTTTAGAGATAAAAGCAAAACTAAATATGCCAATAGATACCGTGGGCATCGGTTTTGCACCTTGCAAATTAATTCGCCCATTCAAATTCCAAATTCAAATCGAGTGGCACAAACTTTTTTCGGTAAGCGATATTAGTGACTAATAATTATTCATGATGCAAATTCGACTCATTCCGCAAATGTATTCTATAAAAATATATATTATGCATTAGAGGACGTTGTCTCTTTACTGAATCAACGTATCCTGGCCTTGCTTAGAACAATGGCATTTGATCTTGCCGATTTTACTGGCGATTGTAGATTTATCGATAACAATTGAAGATACGAGTGGATGAAGGTGCTATGTCGCATTTTAAAAACTTTGCATGAACCAAGGTGCTTTATACTCATCTTTCACATAACACCATCGAAAATTCCAGAAATCCAAGAACACTCGAGTCTTGTGAATGTATGAAGGGGTTATGTTACACTTCTTTTGAGAAAAATTACATAAAAAAAACTTTCTGAATTTCTGAAAAAGTTTGATTTTGTGACATAACGCCTTCATCCACTCGTGTCTTCAATTCTATTATAACAGCGAAACGGGTCTTTTTCATATACCTTGATCACACTAAACATATCCGATAAACTCATTGTGTTCTTGATTGATATTTTGATCGGAAATTGAATAATATCGCTAACTAGCTGTTCTAATCAACATTCAGTTTATTATATACGCAACATGTTTCGTCCTAGGCCATTATCAGACATAAATGTCAATTCTGAATAAACTTATCTATTTATTCTTATATACCTAAATAATGTCCGTCAATCATTGTTCTAGCCCCAAAATTTCTATAAAAATTGCTGATAGTTTCTTACATTTTCTTACATCTAAAGAAAACAATCATCCTCCTTTTTTTCCCTGAAGTACCTATACTTTCTCTACCGAACTTTTTTTTTAGTTAAAATAGAAATACAATCTTCACTACCTAAGCTATGTACACTTCTCACAGGAAAAATCGGGACACCAGCAATTCAGAATTTTAAAATTTCTTGATTGTAAATGCAACTTTCGGAGGACGTATTCACTTATCATAGCTATAAATCACTTAATTATGTATATTACTCCGATCAAAGGTAACGACTAGAAATTTAAACAGAAAAATAAATATGTAGAGAAAAAAGGTTTATGTATAGAATAAACAAATTCGACTTTCGGTGGCGGCGTTTCCTTTAGAAATACCAATGAAAAAAAAATACATAATAATAAAAAGAACTCTTGAATAGACGGCTTCATTTAGAAATATATATGTATTTAACTTGTTTGATGTTATGTAGAGATAAATCTTTTTTAAGAAAACATGTGGTGATGGGATTTTATTATTTAATATTATGTTACTTGTTAGTGCTGCTTTGATATTAGTTACTTACTTCGATTTATGCTCGCGAGTATTAGTTTAGCAATAGGCAATATGTCAGTCAGCCTCCTCAGTTTTGGGATAATGTGATTTACACAGATTTATTGACTACACTATTGATGTATTAATTACTATTGCTATTTAGTATTCTTGAATATTGTATTACTATAAAGTTTCCTTCTATCTATAAAAAATTACCAAAACCAGGTTTAAGACTATTTATAAAATTCTTAAATAAAGCAATTAAGTTCGCAAAGAAATTATTTATTTTATGAACCCTCCGTTTATTGTATTTTCAGAAAATATATTTTAGCTATCGCCTGTGTAACCTGACGTCGCTGATCTATTTTCTTGACATATGGCCAACACTGGGTCTCTTTACAAACTGTCTTTATGTAGCACAGATTTATTAACAATTATTTAAAATATTACTGGATTTATAATACATAACAAACATTGTAAGAAAGCATATTGTTCGTCAATCTTAGTTAGTGCTAAAATATTTATTTTTGAATTTGATACATTTAATACTTTTTTGTTGCTACTGCCTGAAGCTGTGTTACAGACCAAAAGTGTTAGCTATATTTCAATAAAGTAGAACGACATTGGATTACACAGGCGATAGTTAAGACATATTTCTTGAAAATACAATAAACGGAGGGTTAATAAAACAAATAATTTATTTGCGAAATTAATTGCTGTAAAAATGTTGTAAATAATCTTAAACTGTTTTTGGTAATTTTTTAAAACATAGAAAAATATTTTGTAGTAATACAATATTTAAGAATACTAAACAACATCAATAATGAATACATCAATAATAGTGTAATTAATCAACGTGAAAATCATATTGTTCAAAAACTCAGGAGGGTGATTGACATATTGTCTATTGCTAAAGCAATACTCGCGAGCATAAATCGAACTAAGTAACTAATATCGTAGTAATAGGTAATACAATTTTAAAATCCCATCGCCATATGTTTTCTTAGAAAAAGAATTATCTCTACATAACATCAAACAAGTTAAATACATATATGTGTATTTCTAATTTCTTCTTTCTAATTTTTTTGCATTAATATTTTCGTATTCGGTATTTCTAAGGAAACACCGCCACCGAAATTCCAATGTGTTTATTTAATGTATAAACCTTTTTCTCTATATATATTTCTGTTTAAATTTTTAGTTTTCACCTTTGATCGCAATAATACACACAAAAAAGTAATTTATGGCTTTGATAAGTGCATATATTCTCGGAAAGCTGCATTTACACCCAAGAAATTTTAAAATTCACGATTGCTGGTGTCCCGATTTTTCCTGTGAGAAGTGTACAAGCTATCTACGCGCCTGTTCTGGTAACACTGTGGTTTCTCTTGTCAATTATATAGTTACGTAACAGAGTAACGCAAGAAAATATTAGATAAACTAAGGGATAAAGATAATTAAAGTATTATCTTTATTCGTTAGCGATAAATAAATAGTTAGTTATCCCCGATTAATGAATTATATAATAAATTGATATTTGTAAGTTTTCATTTGTTTAAAATTTTATTAGACAAGTACTTCTTAGTACAATTTATAATTTCTAATCACAACACCAAATTAATTATGTATAAAGTAACAATATCAGCTAATATGATCCTTTGGAATTGTAGGTATATGTAAAAAAATGTAATCCAACAAAACAAAATTCCGAAACAAAAAATGTTTAAATTAATGAAAATATGAAATGAATTATATATACATATTGTATTTTTATTTACATGAGAAGGTATATATTTCTATCCCCGCTTTAAACTTTGTTAAACATTTGAATTACATTCTGGCTGTCCGAAGATCGGATTTGACAGAACCTATATACGGCTCGTTGATGAACTGTTTTGAATCTCCAATCCATACATGTAGGCGCATTATGAACGTTCGCGTTACGTAGATGTGTACGTACCGTGCGGACCGTGAAGTGTAAGCTAATGCCGCGATGTTAATTCATGAAATATTCATACCCCGATGTTCGTCACGAATTGTTTATTATAAATAAATTGTTCGCTAACTTTGTCGGAGGGACGTGTTTGTCATGCTAATACCTCTCACTCCCGTCTAGGCGGAACAACCGCCACCCTTTGGCCGCCCCCTTTCACCGTTACAGCCGCCACCGCCTCATCGACTCGTTCCCCGCCACGCTACTATATGCATAGCGTTCCCGCTTACCGTTCAGTCATTACACCGGGCCCTATTAATGTCCAATTGTAATTTCGTGTAAGCAAATGAACAATTATCGATTTAACCATTAGCGTTATCGAAGCTAATGCATCTGAAGAAGCGCGAACTCTTCATTAGTGCTCGGCCCGGCGCGTCGACTTTCAATTACATCATAGCTTTTATTAGATCATCAGAGAGACATTTCATTACGACAACGTCCCTCGTGATCAACTGTTAGTTACCCCCTAAAAAAGCGTTTTGCTTATTATTCACTGTATCTACACATAGATAGGTACACACGATATGCTATTACTAACTTACATATACATATATATATTGGTACGTAAAATAATAATGTAACCTACTTGCCCATTTCCTGGTGATTAACCACAGCTAGACGTCAATATCGCATTTGTTAACTGTTCTTTATAGCTGGTTTTCGTGTCATATATTATTTGTAATAAATGATAAATGATCAGCAAGAAGAGTGGCTGTACAATATAAAGATTTATGTTTTTTTTTTGTTCCCATCTGTATTCCAGTACACCTACCTAAACTCACGATTGTGTTAACCAGTAGCATCATTTCGCCGATTGGTGTTGATCTTAACCTTTATCCCCTTTAACCCTATTTTTTTCTATTTCGCATTAATTTACCTTTATTTATTATGTAAAACTATTCCTTATCCATGCAGGGAATTTTAATGTTTCAATGTGTGTGACACAATTCTTGTGTCACATGACCTCAACATCCCTGGTCTTCGGGATCATATGCACGATCTTGCGTCGAGTGAGTGCCTCTTCAAATAGGCTGATGGCGTGCCTGGTCGAGCCCCAGGATAAACCCCCACCCCGGGTTAAAACAAAACGAGTACGGGACTGTCTTGATTCCTCTGCGGGGGTCCGTGCAAAAGGCCCAGGCTTGGGGTAGTGGCGTCACTTATCTATTTTGACATGGCCCTTTGCCAGCCTTGACTGTATTGTCTTAGTTTTAACTCCTGGCGGGTCTTTTCCGCCCTACTTTTGATTACGGTGCCCCAGGAACCTCGGTCTGGCACCTTTTGACGAGGAGACCATGAGAGTCATACGCAATTCCATGCAAAAGCCTATATAAAAATTTTAAATGTGAAATGTAAAACCACGTGTTACTATACACTACCAACATCACATAAAATGTCACCACAAACAATATCACAAAGTGGAAACACAGTGTTACAAAACTGTTACACAAAATGATTATTGTATATGCGAAATAGAAAAAAATCCTTTGTTTGATTTAAGTATTACGGTTCGATATATTGACTAAAAGACTTAATCAAAGAAAAGATAAGACAAAAAGCGACATTTATCATTTTTAATTAGTTCGCTTTCACGACTTTTGGCGTTCGGACAGTGCTGTCAATTTACAAAGAGGACACTACTGCAGTTATTATTCTGACATTGATCTTGACGTCAGTGGTTGGGAGTAATTGAGAATAATTAAAAATTCTCCTTGGAGTAATTGTACCGCGTTTTTAATTCAACTTACTGTTGTTTTGTTTGTTTCTTGCAGTATTGTCATGTAATAATAACAGTAATACTACTCACGCACTTTTTTACCACAGCAAATGACAAATGGTGGTCATTTTCAGTCGAGATTGCACTTCTCTCCCTAACACACCTTCCTTTGCGATTGATATAAATGAAAGAATACAGCTGAGACATCTGGTGCTAAAATAATGCATCACCGTTACAGGTCATGTTTTGGAGACAAAACATCAAAGGTGCCGACAGCAAGTGGCGCTTGTTGTCTTATCTGTTCACCGACTTTATAATATATTTATAATTTATTTTATATACTACCCAATCTACCCATCCTTAATACATTACATAAATCAAGCAAAGATGGGATCTTTTGAAGAAGATATAGCTCAAATAAACATTCTATTCATTCTAATGAAACCACGATTTCAAATGTTAGTACCCAGCCGGAGCACTTGTTCCCAACTTCCAATATTGCAATTGCTTCCCGGTTTACTTGAAAATTCAAATCAAGTAACTTTATTTACCTTTGATTTAGCCGAAGATATCGTACATTATTACATGAATTTGGTGTTTAGTCATTTTTAATTTCTTTAATGCGTCTTCAAAATTGAAAGATGGGATCAATACTTATTATTCTAATGACTATCCTAATATGTCAAATGCCATCGATCAAACAAGTAGTGAGTTCGCTCAAAACTACAAGTAATTTCTTAAAATATATAGTGCAAGGCTAAATTCCTTAACTCAAATGGCAAGACTAGTTTGTTTTAACAATTTCTTGAGGCTACTGGCAAAAGTGGCGGTCTAGCTAATAGGACTGTCCAGTCTCAAAGTCGTTATAGCATGAACCAAATAATCATACCACACAATATGACGTCCTAGTGGTGATAATTGCAATCCTATTGCTGTACGGGCAAATCTACGAAAATCATAAATGTATAGATTTGAATGATTGGGTATTTGTACGTCTTTTATCAATCAGTCTGATATGAACTTGATCAAATTTTGTAAACCAAATTGCTACCGCATTTTTGTGAACTTTTCCTTCTTCAATTTTATGTGTGGTAGGAGGAGTATTGACCAGTATAGACTAAATAAAAGTATGTGCTTTGCAAAAGATACTTGTTTCACATTCCGCCATCAAGACGAATAGGAAACTCCAGTTAATGTTATGTACTGTTTACTAAGGACTGGAATTTCCAGGTTTGAAGAACCTAAAAGCAGACAACTACGAGAAGGCGCTCTCAAGGATGATAGATCTAATTGAAAAAGCAAAATTAGAAGACCTTTAGGATAAGGGAAATCACATTAAACCGGAAAAGATCGCGGTAGAAATTGGATTACATTGCCACTCAAAATCCAATCTGATTTAGTCTTCTTATGACCTAGTGAGCTGCGAATTATCTTTCAGGAGTACCACTGGGTTTCCCAATGATTTTTTCTCTAATTTACAAATATGGGCTTCCGTAGTTTACTGCCGTAATAATTGACATTTTATTGACGTGACACTATCTTTACGTTAAGAACAAAACGCAATTTGTGAAATTATTGTGTATGATCGTGCATTGTATTTACAGACGTTAATTACTATTTATAGTACCCATACTCTTTCTTATTCATTACGTACCTATCGGCTATTGGCTGCTTATGCCAACATTGTTGCTATGTCTTTCGCATACAAAATTCTCTCAACCTTGCGTGATTGGTTCTTAAAATATTTTCTCATTGCATGCACTTATTAGTTTTTAAATATGCACATTGTTTTTCCTTGTCATTTCTTTCTATATCCTCTAAATGCTTGCCTTAAGAAATACTTAAGAGACAAGATAACCTATATTAAAAATGATTTCTACAGCAACCTTATCATACATAGTTTCACTTTACGTTGACTTACGCTTTTCTTTAATTATTATTAACACGATATGAGCGAATTGGTAATGACATTTTCACGTTACATGCTTTAATGTTAATAAATGACGCTTTATCTCCGAACAGAATATCTCGTCGTCTAAAAGGAGTGCGGTGCCAGCGAAGTAATGGCAATTTAACATTTTTATAGTTCGCACGTGAAAAAAATGTTTCTTTGTATATGCTAAACGGGTTCCTACCCGCAAGTAGATCGTAATGTGTGTAGTGCAGGTTGATTATGCATTTTTGCACCTGCTTTCGCCTTATGTTCCGAGAATAATCTTGATTTTACTATAACATTTAATACGAGCCGCTCGGCACCACGCTATAAATTCAACATCGTTCCGTATATACACTGATGTGATAATGGTCGTTATTGTTATTTTAATTCGAACAGGTGGCGCAAATGTACTAGACTGTAATTTTCCAAGCGGTTTATCTTGATGTTCCGTAAGGATATTTGTTATGCATATAGATTACCGATGGTAGTGTAAATAAATAATAATAAATGTCTCCGCAGGATACGCGTACCTTTACTTATGAGCATAATTTCGCCAATGAAAAACA
Organism: Protaetia brevitarsis; assembly: GCA_004143645.1. Taxonomy (NCBI): domain Eukaryota; kingdom Metazoa; phylum Arthropoda; class Insecta; order Coleoptera; family Scarabaeidae; genus Protaetia; species Protaetia brevitarsis. The sequence continues at coordinate 3,188,046 of RXPK01000189.1, read as the reverse complement.
CAATGAATTATATGGAATGTAGTGTATCCGACACTATCATTCAGAGTTTCTATAATATTCCATTTCCTGCTCGATATACCAGAGGAAACGGTTTGTGTAGTTGTAAAAACTGATCCAACAGTCAGCGGAATATTCATGGATGAATGGAATATTTTATTTCAGCAGAACACTAAATGTCAAAAAAAAGTACAATAAAAACATAGAAAAATGGCAAAAGCACTGCTGGATTTCAGTAATATTCCTAATTAGAATTTTACACCCACTTTTAAATTAGAAGCGAATGGGAATTAGAGCGCGGATCTGAGACCAGAGATAAAATACACATATGTATTCGATTCGGATATATCTTGCTCTTCTGTTTCATTAGCCGGGTGATACAGAGACGGTGTAAAATTCGCACTCTAGTTATAATAGTTTATTGCATACTTAATATTTACAACAACAATTATAACAAGTTAAAACAAAGATGATGTTGCTAATGCGTCATTGAAAAATATAAACTTGTATTTTTGAACTATAAATTGTATTTAAATACCAATAAGACTGTTGTTGTAGATTGTGGTATTACTGACCGTGTAAAAAAATTCTCCTATTACATCAAAATTAATAATGCCAGTATTAAATAAGTTACAATCTCAATTTTTTGGGAGTAACTATTAATTCAAGGTGTAGCTGGAAACCACATATCGATACTTTACGCAAAAAATTAAACAGCATTTGTTTTACTCTTTCCAGATTGAGAAAACATCTTAGTATTAATTCTCCGAAAACTTACTACTTTGCTCACTTTCATTCATTAATCTCATATGCACTTATTGCCTGGGGCGTTGCATCCGATCTAGATATTATTTTCAAACTTCAAAAGAAGGCCATAAGCATTATGTGTGGCGTTGCACTTCATACAAGTTGCAGACTCTTATTCGAGGTATTGCAGATTATGCTCTTACCGTCTGTTTTTATTCATCTGTTATTGTTAAAAATAATTATCAGGAATTTAGTATTATCACTCATTACCACAATTATAATACTAGAGATATATATACCCTAAAGTTCCCTCGGCATACACTGTATAGCCTTTTCTGAAGCTAACCCCAAATATGTTGCAATTAAAGCTTATAACAAATTGCCAACTATATACAAGGAAATGCCACACATTCAGAGATATGTAGCTATTACATATTTTAATAATATTATTAGGTAAATGCTTATTGCTGTGGGATATATATAATTTAAATGATATTTCTTAGTTTATATCGCCATTTATTAATCCTATTTTCTTTACTTCCAGAAACTAATCATGTTTACGCAAAAGTATTAGTATACAGCTACATGGGTCTCACCATTATAAATAATACCCATTGGTCTCCTTCTTAAATTTCATTCCTGATCTAATGAAAATCTATAACACGAATCACATTTCTTAATGATAAATTGTGGAGGTGTAAATTTAACAACTAAAAGTGTAGAAAGGTATTTAAGTCGTCAAAGAATTATAGATTTACACCAGAGTCCGATTTAACAAAATTAGGTGGAATACTACTCTGTGAGATAAACTTTCCTAGATTTCTAGTGTTGTTGATCTCAGTAACCGTTTTTTTTTCTTCGACTCTACGTATTGAAGGTGTTCTATCAACCCAAAAAGGTGTTGATTTTTTGCCTTCTTGGAGAGAATAAATTAATTTGCCGTGATTAGTAACGTATTTATATGTAATATTACTCCGCAACGGGTTAGTCACAATAAGTTACTCCTACGGTGAGAAAAAAAAGTTAAATATTATTTCTTTAAGTCTAACATTACTACACACTATTCCTGAACAACAAAAAACTTGCAACTTATCTCATAAAAAGGGTTCTCCGGTAGCGCCCTTTTTGTTATTTTTTAATTCTTTTAAACTTTATACTGTAATCGTCAAAATTTAACTAGAGTATAGGAAAGCAAAGGGTAGGAAAGAGGCACCGCCTTAAAATAGAAACAGACATATAGCCGTATCTTCCACCACTTGCCTAACGCTACTTTTTTTTTTATTTCCTTTTATTATGTCCCCAAACAGGGTGAATAGTATACAATTTAATCGTATAAAATTTATGCCGTAATTTTCTTTTGTGTAATCTTTACGGATTTTTAAATTCATAACAGTTGCAAATGCTTGACTAATAAATCAATGGAGATATGTTCACATAACATTAAAATAATTTTATACTGATCTGGGGTAAGAACTTATAACGAAGAGCAAAAAAGAAGACATCAGCCATCTTCGCTAGAATTTGTTCACTCGTCAACTAATGAATAGACGTGTATTTCTCGAATATAATTATTTTTATATAGCTGAAGAAGAAATGCCTAAATAAGTAAAAAACTTGAATTTTCTTTCGATAAAAATTAAAATTAGCTGTAGAAACATCAAGTCGGCCTTTATAGACTATAATTATTGATCTTACGTGTTAAACTTAATAAACAATTAGGCCGCTAATTCATCAGCTTTATTCCACAACTTTGTTTCAGCGTGAATACAGTGGCGTACTTAGGAAGGGGCTAAGGGGCACAGCATCCACGAGGCGCTAAATTAATGTTAGAGATTTTAGAATAAAATGTTTTTCATTGTATTTTGACGCAGAGGAAGGACACTAAATCTTCAAGATGCCCCGGAACTGAAAAGTTTAGTCGTGTGAATGTTTATTGTTTTTAGCATTAAGCTGTTGTAGTATAAAATAAAGGGTTGAATTGATTTCATGATCTTGATCTTCTCATCCAATTTCGGTTAAGTATATCTAATGAAATGTAATAATTACGTTTCAATAGATCATTGTATACATTTTGCAAAAGAATTTAGACAGTGGTCAGAAGATCTAAAACGACTCTATTGTGAGTCTTTTTCTACGAAAATTGGTTTCCCCGGTAGTGTAGGATACTGCTGTTCGAGTTATCACCTGGCTTCCGAATTAAGATATCTCATAAAAGGATAACCATTTTCGACATTTAAAGTTTTGCAACAGATTTGAAAGCTACCGACTCTGAAAGAAAACACCTTCAATTATCTTAAAGTTTATCGTTACAAAAATATAGATACATTTTGAATTACGCGTGGCTCTGAAAGAAATACGAGAAGAAGAAATTAATTGTAATCGATTAATTTGAAAATAATGCAAGCTTAAGTGACCACATATCTCATATTCATTTTGTAAGAAATTATTTATTATTTAAGTTAAATATACACATAATTTCCTGCCATACACAAAAGATCAGTGGTAGAGGTACGGTAGGGATTATAAAACGCAGCTTATATACAATTTCAATTTTTTATTCGTAATAAAAGTATAAATTGTAGAAATCCGAAAATTGTAGAAATTTCAAGGATAGTTTCCACCTCCTAAACATGTGGTTCCGCTGAAACGAAAAGCCACAATTCATAACACTCAATAAGTTCATTGAATATGCCAAGTTTCATCCTGATCGGTAAATATCACCTCAGGGTATCCTTTACAATGTCACTGCTTGTGGCAAATGGACTGAATAATAATTTTCCTTCACCAGTAACATCGCAGTACATTACCATTCCCGATTTCTTTCTCCAGTACAACTTCTATTACACTACAGGCAAAAACAAACATGAAGCTTTATGGGTACTGTACTCAAGTGTGTGTAGCGCCTGCTGTTTTATATCCGATTCAAAAACTGCCCTGCAATAATTTAATTAAAAAAAAGGTTCATTCATTTCCGTCAATAATTCTCGCGTTACTAATTGCTCGTGTGTCGTACATGCGTGTATGTGTGTGTGTGTGCGGTGCCCGACTCTTGGGATTCGGTATTTTACGATTGGTATCAGTTGGGAATCAAAAACGCGTGTTAGTTATGAGCGAGCGATGACGTGCATTAATGCGGTCGCTATAAATTGAGATTTGTGCGTCAGATACATGCTATATGTACACATACGTGCGAACGTGTGTCTGTGTGTGCGTACGTTATGCAGTATCGCATGCGTGCCATATCTGTGTACCTACGAGAGAAATATACCTGTGTGTTGTCGTGTGCGTGTGTATTTGTGTGTTTTCGAATATCGAATCGCATCTACCGGACAGAGGTGTTGGGCGCACAATTACACATTGTGGTGACATTTAGTTTAATTCAGTGCCGCCTAATGAAAGTTTACGATTGCACCACGTGTCCGGAGAGACATGCTGCAACTTTGCATTGTTGTCGGGGTCGCTGTTGTGCTGTTGTAGGTGAATGCCGAATGTACACGTTGATAATTACGCGCGTACGTTGACCAAAAGAGAAACATCAGTTTATATGGGCTGCGAACTAGATGACGTTAATATTCGTGTCTGCATGATACGTTTTGTTTTCTGTCGTGAATAATTTTGCAACGAGAATAATGTTCCACGAATTTATTCCCTGTTCGAGTACCTAGTACAAGAACAGTTATTCTCTTAAAAGTTAATTTGTTGAGAAAATATGTATTCTGCGTTCTGTGAGCAGGTCTTTGTTTGTATGTCCCTTGTAATTTATTATTCACAAATTTGAAATCTGTTTATATAATATATTCAGCTATTGCATGCAAAAATTTGAAACTTTTGACATTTGTTAAAGAATTGATAATTACTAAACTAAAACATATCAAACACATATAACAGATCCACGAAGCTGATAATATGTCTTAAATCTTACGGTGTTGATTAGACCTTGTCCTTTAAACGAACAGTACAATCAAAAGCGTGACCGCCTTGAGTTGCATTTTTAAGGTTTTATTACACTTACTTCTATTCTATTGTAGTGCCATGTAGATGATGGATACTTACATATATTCTGCATTTTCATTTTATAACTTTCATAGACATTTTCTAACTCTACCAACCATTTTAACTATAGCATAGAAAGGAGAATGACATGTATTCATATACTATTTTGCAATATTTAATCTAAAATCAAAAAGTAGACAAAGAGGCGTATACATAAAACACCCTTTGAACATTCTTTTTTTTTAAGCCTAAGCAATTTCTTGCTTGTCAGCCATCCCGACAGAACCAAATCTTCCTCCTAATCATCACTACGGCTCTGGAAAAAAAAAAACAGGTTTTCGTAACTGACCAGAACGAGAATCCAACTCGCACCACAAGGAATTCGGCTAATGCAGGAGAAAATATTTGTATGATAATACACCGATAATGATTAATATATTTAAACATACAGTCATATCTTAGTGATAATCAAACAACGTATTTACCACTTATAGACCAGGTAATAGTGACATAAAATAAATACCTAATGGTTGTGAAAAAAAAAAAACAAAGTTAAAAGTTAGACCACATTTCATTAAGTTCTTATGGAAGACAAAGTATAATAAATATAATGAATGGTAGTTGAAAACGTCTACTGCCATGCAATATTTTATACATTGATCGCCTGGAAGCCTTCCCATCTCTATATAAAAGTTTCATCTTAATGCCAATCCGTATGGTCAGGATTTTATGCACAATTCTTTAAAAAAAAAATACCAGAACATGGATTGAGATAGTATCCCAATACCTTAAATACTTATACATTTATCATATTGCGTCAGTTACACCTGAATGTGTCTTAAAAATATCCTTGTTGACAAAAGTAGATAATAAAAATAATGATGGCAGTTTTTTAATAATTAGTGGTACATACATCATTCTAAGAAGTAGCGATATACGTTCTGGTTCATATTGATATTTTATATCTATTAGGTAATTTATATTGTGCATATATTATATGGCAATGCATTGTTGTTAATAGCTTAATACCATTTCATTGTATTTGTGCCCAGTGGCGGCTCATCAGGGGAGGCTACAGAGGCTAATCCTCCTCTATTAGTTTTAATAAAATAAACAGCGTTTATTATGTATTAAACTAATATTTAAGCACTGGCTATATAGCAAGCTTAAGTAATTTTGCAAAAAAATAAACGGTATACTTATTCACTGCTTAATTAAAAAATGCAAACAAATTTCCAATAATACGCGAAATTTTACTGTACGCAGTAATTGCAATATTCTGATTTCCGCTAATGTTAAGAAAGTCTGCCAAGATCTTGGACATACCTCAAAATCTACGAATTGCTGTTTCTGAAGCAGAAAAGCATAAAAAGCTAATGGCAATACTAATTATATCCACCAACTGCCAACATCCCTCGAGATTTACGTATTGTCGTTAATAAAATCAACAAACAAACCCTCAAACTAATAAAATCTCGTTCATTTTAGAGATATTGCGAAAATTAAGAAACTAATTGGTATAAAAAGCGATCATATTATTTTGTTACTGCCAGTTTATTAATTTAGCAAACCCATTAATTTCACTTAAACAATAAGTACTTTTCAAATAACAAAGTGAATAATTATTAAGAAATAAGGATTACGCTAATCACAATTGTAGTTAATTTAATGTAATTATTAGGTTCAAATTACTTTTATTCCAAACCTAGCCCACACTTTTTGTAAACAGGTTCTGTGTTCTAAGGATTAGTATGTGACACAGCCACTGTTGTAAAGATGGCGCTTCTCCTATTTCACTCAAACACGGTTATAAATAGTTGATTTGGTGCATTTACTGGAAAAACATTGTATACCGGCGAATGAGAATTTGCAAACGTCACATACAGAACAAAATAAATTAATGAGATCAAAACTTCTCAAATCAAGGACCCTTTCATGATACAAGAAAATAAGATATGCTCATCTGAAAACCAAAACTCGTCTTTTTCGCGCATGGCCCTCAGATACGTCATCAGTCATCACTCGACTGTCGCCATAGTTGTTGATGTATTTACCAAGTTACTATAATTATTTCAACAAGTTTCAGTTTATTTTTAAATCGATTAGAACACTTTATTTAGTTTTTATTTAATGTTTTGTGTCAGCTTGTGCTTGTAGTAGTTTCGATTTACGTGTATAGTGATTTTAGTTAGGTGTTATAAGTTCGTTTTAGGTTTTGTGTGGATAAACTGTTTATAAACATTATAATGGAAATTCATTTGTGACTTTCATTCGTTTGAGGAAGTAAAATAAAAAGAATTGATAAATGAATTTGTAAAAAAGCAAAAATAAAACACTGATGCACTCACAACCATTAATTAATTCTTTCTTTTTTTTGTCTGCATTTTTTTTTATTCCAACACTGTCTGCATTAATGTTTGTACCAGACTAATAGATATTTCATTTACCATTAAAAAAAATATGAACCACTTATAATTAGTGAAATTTTAGTACATGTCAGGACAAACAAGTATGAAGGTAAGAGCTGTAGAAGCGTAGAACATGTTCAGTTAAAATAAAGCTTGTAATTGTTAATGCTTTATTTGCTTCATTGCCCTAAAATAAGCAAACATGAAATGTTATACTAAAGGCAAAAAATACTTTACATCAACAGAATCACTCATCACGAAGCAATAACGATTTTGCATTCAATTGAAAATTACATTTAAAAATGTGAATTATCTAAAATTTTGTTTCAATGCAAATTTGATTGAAGGAAATGGAAAAAAAAAACAGTTTTATTGATTTTAATAGGATAGATTTAAAAAAAAATGGGAGTTAATTTTCTTTACATTGGTGATATCTATTAAATCATTGGATTGGTAGTACTGTTTGGCCCTCAAATACGTCACACCTAGATGCGCAAGAGCACACCTTATTTTCTTGTATCATGGGACCCTTTATTTCTTGATCCAACCGTCTAGCTTTACTGTACACAAAACCCTACTGAAAATTCACTATTGCATTTGCGGCAAGCAATATGCAATTTATGTTGCTTTCATAGGTAGGTTATGTTAATAAATTGTGTAACAAACTACACATTATGCTTCAAAAAACACATTATACAGTAAATAATTATTCACAAATAGGTATATTAATTATAGCAACAGTGTAGTTAATCTGTAGGCAAAATCTTAATGTCGGTTCACTACACAGATTTGTAATAGTAGCAAAGATACTGTAAATATTTTAGTTGACAATTAGTTGCAACTATTACTGAACGTACTATTTGCAACAAGTGATCTGCACTAAATGCTACCGTAATATATAGGTTCTGTCAACATAAACTGTACAACAAAAGTGTGCTTTTTATTGCAAAAACTTTATAATTTTTTGAAAATTTACATTTTCTTTTTCTATGTAAAAATAGAGGAAGCGAAAATTAATATAACAAGTATATGTTACCAATAAATTGAAAGTGTGCTGCGTAAGTTTTGTTGTTGATAATAGAACTGAAAACATTTGCGTTTTGCATTTAGAATAAGGTCTGTTACTTGTAAAATAGGTAGCGGTGATGCAAAATTCTTATTATCTAGAAATTAATATAAGTTTTTATACGTCTTCAAACAGAGATTATTATGGTTTCTTTAAATTCGCCAATGTATTAAAAAGGAGGAAGAGCGAGGGAGAGTAGACTTTTAAAACATAGGAATACTAATGCCCGTAATGCGATTGTTATCTGTGACGGTCTGTAGCAGTTTATCTTATCTCTCACCCCTTTAGGCGACGCCGTACCCGCTAATGGAACTTATTTAAACAGAAGTGCTCGGGCGCATCTTCTTCTTTCTGACTTCGCGCTAATAGCTTGCGGAATGGAATGGAAAACAACTCCGGCAGAAGCGGTACACAACCCACCGCCGTGCCGCCATCACAGCCACCGCGCCACCACCCTCCGAGCCGAGTCTGAAATTCTCCACCGCGTTCACTTTTCTGGGGCCTCCCCCCGCACTCCGCGCCGCTCCCGGCTAGCGCATTCCGCCGCGCGTTCTCCGAGATGCTTTCAGAATTATTGCTCACAAACCAAATCCCTTATTTATTTATTATTATACATCCCCCCAGTCTGTCAGACTACCAGAAACATATTTCAGCATTAATGCTCGCCAGCAAAAACGTATCAAAAATCTTCGAAATTTCTTTAGGATTTATTCGAGTTTCTTTTCTACTCTATACGCTCGCTTTGCTTCTTTTGGAAAGCTCTTGGCGCGCTTGCCACGATTCCCCACCTATAAAAGAAAACCAGTGAAGATCCACCGAGAATTACTTATGATCGGCCATTATGATTTTCTCTTTTTGTCGAAATCACGCGTCAGATTTCCGGTTCTGTTGACCATGGTCTTACACGTATCGTGTATACATTATGCGTATATGTGTATATAAACAGGTCATCAAGGGTTCCTTTAAACATCGTCATTTATTTTTAACTGTTTATACAACTGTAAATTAACATAATTTGTCAAGCGTTTGCGATGGTCCGCGATTTATGTCGTGTTTGACTGCTGGTCGTTCGAACGCGCTTGTTTATTTAATTTAATGTTTACGAGATAAGGGGCGATTGTAAATTACTGGATGGACAGAAACGCGGTCAATTATACGAGAGAGCCTGCCGAGAAATCAATCATAAGAAAGTCTGAACGCTCGTTCTACGGATAACCTCTCGAACTTGAACAGCTCGCATTGTACACACACCGCAAATGGTCTGTTGTTCCGAAGAAAACTGACTCTTATCAGTACAAGACAAGAAGAAAAAAACTCAAGTTCAAAATAAATATTTCACCCTATTTATTTATCTTTGGCTTCCTGTCTTGTATTTGGAGCAAGTTTCAATTCAGGCTCTTAGTTTTACAGCTACACCGTAAAAGTTATACAAACACACCAGATTAATAGATTGAAAGGTTTTAGTTGATATTATGAACTAAAAATTTGTTTGACAGAAATACAATAACGGATAGGGTATAAGTACCTATACATTTTAAATATTTTTCCTGACATTAAAACAAGTTCAATATAATTTTGAGCCTAGCTAAACCCCCTATGAAACCATTTAAAATTTTAGCTCGGCATTCATACTAGTTGGACTGAGACCTTTTAAATAAGAATATTGTATCACACAGCGATGACGAACCTTTTCTAGATTTTAAAATTAATAAAAAAGAGCGTTCACTATTGGTGACTGTTAAACGAATACTAAACAATGTAGCATCATCTGTAATCTTAAAACTTAACCTTTATAAAGGTAATATTTTCGACTATAGTAATTGTTTTGACACAATAGCCGCTATCTATACATCAGGTGAGATACTTCAAGGACTAGCTGCGCAGTATCTCGAATATCTTCTATATTTTAAAATAAATCTTTTACTTTGAATAACTTCACATAAAATAAATCTGTGTTAATGATATACGACAATATATGCGCTTTTTCCAAAAAACCTTTTATACCCTCTGCTAAAAACAATTTGCTTGAATTTTTATTATCACTTGATTGTTTTGAGCAGTGAATACTGGCTCATACTCATGTGTTTCTTCGGATAGTAGAAAAGAAAAATCATAAAAATATTTTAAATAACTTTCAGTTGGTATGTAATGCGATGTCTTCATTGTTAAGAAATTGTAACTATGTGTTTCAATCATTTGAAAATCATGTTTTGGTGGAAAGAGGAACGTTTGTTATTTCAATGTGGAACTAGCTATAAAACTCAATAACTTAGTATACACTTCATTTCAGTGTATTAACAGAATAATGTTGACGTCTTAAAATGAACCATGTTATAGAAAAGACAAGGTAAATAAAATAACATGTAATGGTTGCAGTCAAATCCGACCGAGAATTCTTAATTCACTGGTGATTAATCTGCAACCATTCACGAGAAAAAATATTCTAGACAATGAATACAGATACATTTAGCAGGTGCTGAACCATACGCACAATATATGCACCAGATCCGGACTGAATAATTTTTAAAAGTAGTTTTCTTTGTATTGCTAGTACTAAATTACGCTTTTCTATTATTTTTGTTTTTTACGCCTTGTATACGTACAGACTCGAAGCTATCAATTCCATCGATGCATATGGAAGGGTGTTAGCGACTTTCCACCATTTCATACATACATTGCGAGCTTAGAATTCATTATTAAATAAAATAGAAATAGATAGGCAACTTGGGCTAATGTTAATGTCGATTACCTGATCGAATAAATAGTTTCCATTCTGTAGATATTGCACGATGTATCACGTCTTCGTGTTCCAGCAAATTGTACTGATGAAATAAATAATTAGGATATATCTATGTATGTATTTTATGTAAAAAAAAAGTGGAATTAAATTTTCACTTTAATACCTTTGATAAATTTGTAGATGACAGGTAATGATATTTAATAAATTACAGTTTGGCAAATTTCCGAACATGCAGTTATTCCAATTAAATAAATATGACACATTTTAATTAATTTAAGAATCGACATCAAAATATGCAATTATTTTGTCATGAGCATGAACAAATAATATGTCAACAAAATACACTAATATATTTAAAATATTCCCTCTCAAATGTAAATTAAATTGGATTTCAGTTGATTGTGTAGTTTACTTTAAAATAATAGGGCGCAATGTATTTTTTTTACAACATGATACATGCATTGTTTCTAAATAGTTACGAGGTTTACCATTAATAATTTTTTATCCAGATTTATTTTCAATTGAATGTGGATTTTGTTAAAATTATTACTTGGAAAGGCATTTTTTAATATTGTAATTCTATTCCACCGTCACGCATATTTATATTTAAAATAAATAGTAAAATCTATATGCATATGCCTGTATTTATTATATTTCAGGCATTTTAAACATTCTATTAGATATCATGAATAATATGGATGCTTCCCTGGTGGCTTTCTTAAAACTAGTTAACACTAACCAATTTGGAAGGAAATAATGATTAATTATAATAATTATTGTAATAATCATTAATTTCAACTGCATAAAATAGTATCAAACTACTTTTAAAAATAGGGGCTTCATTATTTTCGTTTAACAGTTTTTTTTTATAGTTAGTTGTTATTAATTTAGATCCGCGCATAATTACAAGCGTAAAAATGCCAAACAACTGGAACACACAAACAACATTTCGTTACAGGATCGACGGAAATAATCCGGTAATTGAATTAGCCGAGCAGCGCACACCGTTTTACACTGATCACATTATTATGTCGACTTAATTATTTTTTTCCGTTTCCTGCGAGGAGCTGTTATTAAAGTTCAGCGAATTCCGCGGAGAATTACCGAGGGAAACTGTAAGGGTTTTATGTGTGAGTGGTTGTTTTAAATGAGGGGTTGTTTTGTTTCGACGCGATTTCGTCTCGGATGTGGCGGATTATTTTAGACAGAAGTTGCGGAAATATCAGAACGAAATTTGACGATCCGTGAACCGAACAAAGCATCGAGACGGCGTAGAGAAGTAGCGACCGAAGAAAAGGACGAAGACGATGCCGGTGATCCTGCTCTTATGGCGAAGTGCGGCGGAGGTGACGGTGGTATTGCGAGAACATAGATAAAGTTTCCTCGCCGTTTCCAGGGCTAATACCCAAAATTTCTCGTCGCTCTTTAAAGTTAATTTAACAAAATTTTGAATGAAAAATTTAATTGGTTCTCCGTGGCGCTTAAATTTAATTCTAGCTTTAGAAAGTGTATGCGAGCAAATAGTTTCCAAAATTAGAAAGAAACCGCCATAGAATTATTCGTATATCTCACTTGACAAAAGTTGTCTATAATTATAAACAACGTTTTACTAGTGATCCGGACAGTTTCTTTTTAAACTTTCCGATCCTGCCTACGCGATGTAAAAAACAGATTTAAACAAACCCTTTCAAGTTACAGCAAAACGCTTTGACTTTGATCTCAATATGTTTACCTTCTTTTTACAATACCACTTATTTATTTTTGTAAAACGCGAACACTTTCATCTCGCTAGTGGCCATTCAAATAGAATCGGACATATTAACACTAACAATTGAATAAAATAATATATTTATTTATAAGACTACTTCATGTACACGTAAAAGTGTATCAGGTGCTTAACGAGTCAAATGTTTCGTAGGAATTAGTCGCTTATACAAATAGAGCAGACAGCGACTAGATTAAATAGATCTGCAAACTAGATATATACCATATACCGTCGATTAATTAACAGTTACAGTAGGTAATTTCTTTATATTTTAAATGACAATCTCCTTCTATCAAAATCAATAATTAATTATAATAATAACAATATGCTATATAACACAACGTATATTCTATATTCTATAAAATAGAAGTTGTAGGAACAGCGTCAAAAGTTAGATCAATAGAACAAAGTATTGTTGAGCACTAGCTATATTTTTTTATCGGAATGACCATATTGATAGCTTATCTAACCATTTAACATCTTAATCATCCAAGAATATATATATTCTTTAATACTGGACATATACCTAAGAATAGAAGAAACAAAATTAAGGAAAAATTTAGATACTGTTTAAAGACAACCAAAACATATTGTATATACCACAGAAGCCACATCAACTACGAACAGAAGCGTGCCTTCATGCATATAACCACGTATCTAGCTGTTTGGAATTTGGATGGCTCCTGCGGTATATATCACAGATTTTCGTAGATCTTATGTAATGGTGTTTTAATTATTATTTTTTTTACGATTTAGTCTTTTGTACTTATAAGTAATTAAATTCAAGCCGATAGTATCGCTCATCACAGGAACGAGAGAATACACTTGGTACTACCTACTCTCCAAGATGTGAAACTTCTCCAAAGTGTGAAACCTGCATTTGCATATAATGTAAAGTATCTAGGCATCCTGTTTGATGAGACACTAACCTGCAACCTACATTTGGAAAAGAATATTCAGAGCGCAAGGCTTTCCTTAGCGACTTGTCAAAGCAAACTTTGAGGGCTATCTTCAAAGCTAATCCACTGGTTTTATGTGATCATAAGCTATGAAACTCTAGCTTGGTGGCAAAAAGCGGAAAGCAATCTCATTTAGCAGGATCTTGAGCCACCTTAAGGACCTGAATTTGTTGGATAAACTTTAGAATAACATCTGTTCTCAATAGGCTCTAGTAACTGCAGTGGAGAGAATGGATGCTGTCCCTTATAAACCCTAAACACAAGAAAATGTTTAACTGACGCACATGTTTGCGTATGACTTTATTTCTCGGAACACTTCTCAATCTTTTCGTTTATGTTGGATCATTTCAGTACCAAGGCAAAGGCACCCATAAGGAATCTTTGAAAGGCCACGGATTTAACTACTGTTTGATCCAAGGACCTTTTAAAGAGGACGAGAATACAAGCCTTGAATCCAGGTCAGCAGGAACCGGTAAGGGTAAAATAAGGAATTTGAGACATCGGCTGAAAGCTAGTTTGTAGTAAAATATCAGAAGTACCTAGAAATACTTAAAAATACTGGCGTTTGACCATGGGATAAGGATATGTCGAGGAATTTAACTATCGGATCGATATATTAAACTTGACGACCATGACTTACCACGAATCAAAGACTGATTAGGAAGCTTATATTTATAGCAGCACTAGACTTCAGTGTAAATGGCACAGAAATGGGATAATTAAATAAGACTGCAATGTTTCCGGAAACTCCCAGAAAGCAAAAAAAGGGTGTCCGTTACGGGAGATTACCATTGTAATATATTTACTTGTTTTTTTAGCCAATTTTTCAAAATTTTTTTGAATGGCCAAAAACAACTTTAGATGTTCTACTACATATTTATATAATAAGTTTGAGTATTTTGCTGTGTAATTGTTTTAAAAAAAACATTTTATTTTTAACTGAACTAGGTACGTGTCAAAAAAAAATGCAACCCCTTGAAGGAGCTGTCAGCAGTAAATCATAACTATTGGGGAAAAATACCAACAATCAACAACAATAAAATGTTACATCCCCACGATTTTTTAATGCATATTCTGTTGCTCAACTCTACGAAGCATGCTCTCAATGAGATGATTAATGGCATCTTGTGAAATCTCATCCCAGGCTTGCTACAGTTGACGACGAAGTTCCAGCTAGGTGTTTGCTGCTTGTGGTAAACGCCTTATGTAGCGAGCTATCATATCCCACACGTGCTCGATCGGGTTTAAATCCCGAGAGCGAGCAGATCAAGGGAGAATTTCTACTTTCTCTTCGTGTATGAAGTTCTGATAGATGATTATCAGCCACTTTTTACATGCAGCTAGTTGGTTTCTTAAGATTTCAGCTTTGTGATAGTCCTCCTTCGAGGTGTTGCAATTTTTTTGGCACATAGTTTACATTTCTTCAATTAATTTAGGCTTAGTTGTGTAATGTCAAATAAAACTTGCTCACACGATAAATTAAAATTGCGTTCCAAAGGTTTATTTGACATGGTGTGCTTGACCACGTCGGTCACCATATCATCCATCACTATCGACCAATATAATCTCCCTTGATATACTTAAATAAATTGATAAATTAATAATTGTGCATGTGTTGAATATTCCACTAATTAAATTAAATTAAAAGTAACATTAGGTTAATATTAAGATACGCTGCGTTTCACCTTATTAAGGATCATCAGTTCTACTTATTTTCTCATTAATTTATGTCTCCACATTCCTCTAATTGCTAGGATTTTGGTAATCTACAGATAAATAATTTAATAAATTTGATATTGAAAATTATGAATTGTGACAGCTTTTTAAAAACATCCTTAGATACTTTAACAAAAATAAATAAGTTATTGAACTGTAGGGCAACGTAACATACGGGTTCTAATTTAATTTTTGGTAAGGATAAAAGTAATTCAATATCATGAGCACGATGCGGAAGAAGAAGGGGCCAAAGGACGGCGACGTGGCGCGTTGCGTACAGATGAGAGTATACATATACATACGCGTATACACACAAACGTGTTGTTACGTGCGGTTATTTTTACTACCTACCACTATTTTGCCGTCGGGGTTTAAACTGCGAAGGCGCAACAAGAACGGAACGAACGTAAACATTTAACGCAGCACAAATAAACAAATCATATAGCTGCACATGTTTGATTTATGCGACCGCAAGTGCTTTTCTATCTCTGGTATTGCGGTTTCCCGTTGAGTCGTCGGCTGGTACATACATAAAAGATTCACGGGATTCGTGCTGTCGGAAAAAGCGCGCCGAGGGCAGACAACAAAACGGCACACGAACAACGCACACGGGAAATTTCTTAACCGCAAGGATGAGATAACGAACACGCGTCGCTCGCCGTGTTATTCGGTAATAGACGCCCGTTACCATAGAAGGAAGAGCTCTCGTCGGCCCTTCGAGAGCTCTCACGGTTCGTTCGTCGGTGCTACGGCGTGACGGGGGTTGATCTTTTTTCAAAAGCGCCCCCCGCGTTATCCGATATCGGACAATGGAGATGCGGCTCGTGTATTGTGTCGCAATCCCTGTCAACAGACTCAGTCACAGTTTAACGTTGTTTTCCATTACAACGGGCGCTATGCAGTACGGCACCCGGTCGTAGGGGGGGCGCCCGTCGCCGTTTTCTAAATGTAAAAAGCGGACGCCTCCCCCGATCCGATTTGAAATTCAGATCGTTGGCGACGGCTCACTTTGATTAATAGGGTCTTTTGTCGCGTCTTCATCAGATACGGAGTTTAATTACGGACGGCGGACACCTCCGGCCTCTCGCTCCGGAACGTCTTAGCGTATAGATAGCGATTCTCCGGAGAGAAAACAGAAGCATCAGTCCGTTTAATGAGAAATCACACTTTTCGGATGCGAAGGCGCGTCCCATCCTCAACGCCGCGTCAAGATCAGTAACTACGATAGTTCTACGATAAACTCTATGGGAGTTACTCTATATACTTACGTCCCAGCTATATGCTCGTGCATATGAGTGCTTAGTCAGTCGGTGCAATTATTATGAAGGTACTTTGGTAGTGCAATTTGAAATCTATAGTTATCCTTCATATGTTTCTACATTGAAGGAAAGAAGAAGGATTAAATTAACATAATAAATCCTTTTTATAACTTTTTTGGTTAAATACAGCCAAACAATTTCTTTTTTAAATTAACAAAATAACTATGTAGATTTGACGGTACTATACAACAATGCTAGAATTTCAACTATGAAAGTATTTTTAGTTTAAACCTTCAATATTGTTAGGGTAAAATAAAGTAATCATTTTATATTAAATCTACCAGAAGAACTGATTAAAATAAAAACCAGCAGTTGTTACGTTAAAGGATAATTTTAAGTTAAAAAGTGTTACACACGAAAAAAAAAATTGGTAAAATTCCTGTAACGATTTTGGGGTAATTTTCTGCCCCTAAACCTGTACAGGTATTTTACTTTTAGAATAAAATTTTCTAAGGTTTTTTCGTATAATTATTCATAGTAGAATTTCGAAAACTGGGATTTTTTCATGTATTCTGGAATACTCACAAGTAAAATTTCTAAGGTAGTGATAATTTCCATAGAAGTATTACTTGTTTAAAAGTAAAATTACAAAGAAAAGTTCAGTATTTCTGATTCTTTTCCTAACAAAAAGGAAAATATCATCGAAATGAAAAAGCCCTAGTAGAGTGTATTTTATTAGAATTTGATGCATAAAAGACAAACAAAATATGAAAATTTCTAAAGCATACCTAAAACTACTGCACGTCAGTTACCCACGCGTTGCCTCTCCACATTGGTAATTAATTCGCAAAAATCAAGGGCCATCGTGTACAATCGAGCAACTGTTGTGATAACAGCAACTAAGAAATATTTATCTGGCAAGTAATAGATAAATATTTGATAACTATGTCGGCCATGTAGAAAACTTATATCGAGTATGGAAAGTTAGTGTAGTGAAATAGAAGAACCGCCATCTTCGTGGCAATTTCTGTACTCGTAGAATATGTTTAACGCATTTGCTATTACAGGCCATATCACATATCCAAAAAATATTTTGCTGTTAGGCAATTTATTTGAATAAAAGATAATATTGTTGTAACTGTAATTTTCTAAATTGTAAGAAATTTTAAGTTTTCCCGAAGATATATTAATATTTTTCTTGGTAATATTACAACCTTAGAGATTTTTTTCTAGAAAACAGGAATTTTCCTATAATATTCACGTAATATACTTGTATTATGGGAAAATTTCCAACATTTGAACATTTTCCTTAAGTTCCTGTATATTCAGTGCGGAAAATTATCAAAAAAAGTTATTTTTACCAAGAAAAATTACCTAAATTTTTTAGTGTATATCTGTTATTTCAATTAAGTCTTTGCGTTAAATAACTTTGCAGTTAATAATATTACATTAGGTATGTTTGCAGTACTTGGCGTCATAACGCGAAGATCTAGCCGCATGGAGCCGCTTAAAATGTTTCAACGCAAGCTATTTTGCCTTAAAACGCCAGTGTTATATTTTGCAATCACTCTTCGTTTTGTCATCACGCCAAAATAATTCGTTAATTTAAGGTTATTAAAAGACATGATCATGGTAAGAAAAACAATTTTCACAACTGCAAATATACTCTATACAAATAATAGATCATTCTTAATATAAAACAAAACAGAAGTAGTATTCCAAAATCGAAACTAGCATAATGACACTTCACTTGCAGAAAAGTTCATTATCTAATCAGTCAAGCTCTCTCCTGTCTTTACTTTCTCTTCAGCCATTTCTATTTTAAGCTCCAGGTGTCATTTCTTTGAGTACACCCATTTTTTATGATACCATTCACGCGGGTGTAAGCTTGAATTCAGTGACTTTTGTTTTCTGTACATTTTTTTACAAATCAGAAATTAATGAAGGCTATTATGCCCGACATGCGTAAAACGTTGACGGAGAATTGTACTATCTCGCATCAAGACTCTACTAACACTGATACTACACTTAGACACGAATTGGAGGGAGGGATTTTACTGCCTTGAAGATGTACTATGGCTAAACGTTCTGCATAGCGCGAGGCGAATGCAGCGTGTGTAAGCAAACACGTCTGATTACTCTACTCATGAGGTAAAGTGTAAAGTATCTCTCTCTTTTCTCTAAGTTATCTATAATTTTAACTTATTTGCTACTCTATGCAGGAAAGTTGTTGATCACATGAACCCTTGGGTTTATTAAATCAATAAAATAATTATTAATTTTTAAAGATATTTTCATTTCTATTAATATGAGGTGAAAAATGTACAATACCATGATACTTGAACATACCCCTTGCAAAACGAATTGAAAAATGCCCGCATAACTTGCTGTAAAACTATAATCCTATTAACTGTAAACAATTCTACTTTTGACTCAACATAATTTTGCTGCTTAACACAACAAAAATAGTTATTTTGAAATAACAAACAACACTTGTCCATTTTAGCTTAAAATATTTATTTAACCTAACATCTTCTGATTTTTATTTTAATAATTTTTTCGCAGGTTCATTTCACTCCGGATACTTATTGTCGTAAGAATATTGCAAGTTTAAAATAAAATTATCTTGATAGTTTATTACTGTCAATACTAGAAATATTGTCAAATATAATATGTAATTATTTCAACATTTACATCCTTTTGCAAACATTTTTGTTTGACCGTATTTAACCAAAAATGTTTTGTTAGAATCATATTTTTTTATTAATTTACCACATCTCCTTCTCTCAGTGCACACTGTATATTATACATATAATCGTGCATAATTCATTTTAATTAATTGTTTTTCTGAGTAAAAGCGATTTTGCATATATAGTTGATAATATAAAGTGATCTGCCTTCTATGATTTATAAAAACAAATGAATTAGATTAGGGAATTATCAAGTTATCCATTATTATGACGCTTAGTTAATAATATCGCTATTGTGCGTCATTGCAATATCAACCATTCTTTGGACTATATAACTGACAGAATTAACCCGCATTACGATAGACAACCTGATGGGTCACATAGTAGGTACCGTACCGCTAACGATCAGAACGCGCGTCCCCACGGGACGACTGATAAAAACAAATGACACCGACGACGTCAACGTCCCAATAGTAATGACTTCGGTTCCGCCGAGCGCTCTTATTCATTTCATGAGGCGAACTTTTAAATTGTGTAATTTAACGGGGTCCGGGATCTTTTTTTTCCTCCGCCGTTGGCGCATCGACGCCATAAGATGCGTCGTTTTCGACACGACGCCTTCGCTCCCTCTCTGCAATGCCCCCCTCGTCTCCCGCTGCGCCGCCCTACTACTGCGGAAATAAATAGGACCAGTTTAATTAAGATATTGGCCCGCAAAATGATATTCTTTTGTCTCCGAGACGGAGAAATTCATCAGCGTTATCGCATTTGTTAATAACCTTTTTACCGTCTTGACGAGTGAGGAGGTTGATGCCCCGTAACGACGATAGCGGATCCAATTTTAAATTTCTTTAGTATTTTTGCAATCTCTATTTGCAATTACCAAGATATATATACATATATAGGTATAGAGGTTAAAAAGGAAAAAACTCAGCTACTGAACTGATGTTCCAAATATTGGTGAAGAATATAAATTTACTTGTTTAATAATCAAACAAGAATTAGGTTTCATTAATTCTGTGTATTTAAGGCTTTGTTACGTTTCGGGAACTTATAATTTCGTCCCTTCATCAGACCTGTTTAGGTGGAAATTACAAATTTAAAATAAAATAATTAACTAAATTATGAAAGGGCGACTGTAAGTTCCCTCGTATCACACGTACACACTAAAAGATTTGAGTAATTTTTCTTAATAAAAAATCCTTTTTATTGATAATTTTCCTCACTGAATGAGGATAAACCTACAGAAATTTAAGGAATATTTCGAAATGTTAGAAATTTTCCCATAATACATATATTTTACGTGAATATTAATAGGAAAATGTCTTTTTCTTAGATAAAAATATCTATCATTGTAATATTACTAAGAAAATTATTAATCAGCAAAACAAAATTTCTTACAATTTGGAAAATTACAATTAAAAATAAAGTAATTTTCAAGTAGTAGGGGAAACAGCCAATTTAAAAAAAAACTATATGACGTATAAAGAAACCTTATTTGAATTAGATATATTACCTTGAGATTAAAGTGACTGTTCTCTTTGAAGCGATCAAACTATTTCTTTAAAGTAATATATTTTATTCAAGTAAATTACCTTAACAGCAAAAAAATATTTGTTTGGATATATGATATCAAGTACGACTTTATTGAAGTAACTATTCATTTTATACAAAGTCGGTGCAATTACAAGAAAGCAGTAGTCGATTTTCGTCAAAATTGTATTACTTAAAGCAACACGTCATAATGTTCTAAGCATAATAGCAAAGTTTTCTGGCCTATAGTAGCAAATGCGTTAACGAGTACAGAAATTGCCGTGAAGATGGCGTTTCTTCTATTTCACTACACTAATTTTTCATACTAGATATAAGTTTTCAATACGGCAGCTGCAGTTAAATATATATAAAATCTTAGGAACTGTTATCATAACAGTTTTCCCCATTTCGTATAGGGTAAGCCCTTGATTTTTTGCGAATTAACGCCAATTTGGGTGCAGATGCGTGTGTTTTTGGATTAAGTATTAAAAATTTTCGCATTATGTTTGTCTTTTATGTATTAAATTCCAATTAAATAAACTCTACCAGGGCCCTTTCATTTCAAAGATATTTTCCCTTTTATTAGGGAAAAAATCAGAAATACTGAATTTTTCCATGTAATTTTACTATTAAAAAAGTTAAACTTCTATGAAAATTATCACTGCCTTAGAAATTATGCTTGTGAATATTCCAGACTACATGAAAATATCTTGAAAAAGTTACCCACATTTAAAAATTTCAGAATGAATATTCCAGGCTACATGAAAAAACCTTGGAAAAATTACTTATAGTTAGAAGTATTACGTCTAAGAAAAATACCCGTACGATTTTGGGGGACAAAATGGCGTCAAATTCGTACAGGAATTTTACCATTCTTTTTAGTGCTTACGCGTTTGTTACGGATAGACGTCGGTCAGCTTTAATGTGCTTGTAATAATTTTTGCATAGCTAGTATTATACAAGCAAATAAATTTATAACTGCACGAAATTAAGCAAATAATCATTATTGTAAACATTTAAGGTTTTTATACCGCGAAATCAAAAATTATATTATGATAAAAGCTTGCCAGTGAGAAGTGTCTATCGTAGCTCATACCGTTCTTTTGATATAATTCTGATAAAATTGCCGGTGTAAATGTCATGTTGACATCATTTGTCAATATTTTTTCTCCCTGGAATCTTAAGTAGTATATCAATTATGGTTTTCACCACAGCGCACAAAAGAATTATTTATGGAAATTATATGATTGAAGTCCTTTTTAGAACAGGTGTCTTAATGGAATTTGACAATAAAATTACTGTCAGCCTTCCTGTTTGGGCAATTTTCGTGAGCACTTCCCTGCAGATTTCGCAGCATTACAACAGAATATTCACATGTGCTTTGCATATAGTATCGGTGTATTTCACGAAACTGGGTCCTGTAACTCATAAGAAAAACAAGCTAGTAAGCCAACTGTTCCTACAGAAGAATTGATTATTGATGTTCGTAATTGTATGGTACAAGATTCCACAAAATCGTTGAGCCTCTTATCCCAAGAAATTGAAGTTCCTGATGAACATACCGAACCGTTTAAAAGAATAACTTTCATCCCTATAAGATGCAAACATATCAAACCCTTTTGCCAACAGACCACCCTAGACATCTTGACTACTGCCAATACTGTCAATAATTTAATGAATAACGCCCTACTAAACTTAACTTTTTTTTCTGATGAAGCTGGGGTTTGTAAATTCTCAAAATATGCAAATGTGGAGTCTGTTAATCCGCATTTTTTTTTTCAATATTTTATCATTAATGCGGAGGTACAGAAATACCATTTTGAATGATTTTTTTTTTGGAACAGCTTCACAAAGAACTTCAAAATCGTTATTTACAATAGAACGGCGCAACAGCATTTATAACAAAAGAGACTACACTACCACTTTCTTCGTGTGTTCTTTGATGATTGACTTCTAAGTTTGCATAACCAAATTGAGTTTCTCCCTAGATCAGCCGTTTTGACAATTATGGACTATTTTGTACTCCCTTGCTTGAAAAATAGGATTTTCAACACTGCTGTGATAATTTTGGAAAAACTCCTAAGTGGATTATTTAAGAATATGCAAACATAACTCCACAATTGCTGCAAAAAACCTTTGATAGTATGTACATTGTGCACTTAATGCACTGACCCTTGCAGCTCGACTTAATTTTTTTTTTCATTCGTCGTGCTATCATTTTCTATTATAACACATTACTGCAAAGCCTTTTATTACTCAATGTAACATACATATAATTGGAGCAACAATAAAAAAGCATCCACTCAAGGATCCTGTCAATGATATCTGATAAGTCGTATAGTACTTATTTAAATGTAAAAATGGAAAAAAAATCGCGCCTTTAAGTGGTTATGGCTAAGCGAAACATATAATCTATGCTCTATACATGTCGTAATTAACTAAATCCTTATTCATTATTGTTTCAACAAAGATCCGATTTATTTATTTAATTTATATAAAACATTTACATTGTGAATATGTGTATTAATTGTAATAGCAATGTTGAAACTGTTGACATTTTATTGCTATGGCTCTTTTGATATTAAGTCTGTACGCAAATGTCTAATGCTAATATATTCTAAATACTCTATACTTGTGAATCGCCAATAAAAATAAATCTGTATGGATTGCCAAAAGGGAAAGGCTTTTAAAGGAAATGACACCAATATTCTTACTATAGTACCTAGTAGTGGTACCTAGGGCTTTTTGTAAAGATAGTGAATACGAGTCATGTAACATCTACAACACACTAAAAGCCAGCCTATACCAAAACCTGATAATTAATTTACTGAATCCATGTGGCTTTCCAATTTGTTTTTAATAATATTATTTCAATACCATTAAATTAATACAACATATTCAGCTTTTAAAAGAATATTCTGCATGCTTTAAAGGTATCAATTAATTCTTATTAACACATCCTTCAATCATCTAAGGCAATTTGTATAATTAAAGTAGCGATACTGGAAATAAAAATTTATTTATTGCGTGTTATAAAAAGTATTGACCATGGCAGCATTTTTCGTTATCATGAATTACAGGTTGATTAATTAGATATGGTAATAATAATCATAGTGATGAAAACAGATAAACGATTAAAAGTTGTGTTTCTGAGCCGATCATAAAAACAATATTTATAGTTAGAAAAAAGAAACAGCACAAGAAATTACTGGCGCGGTATGATTTAATAATATCCCTATTTGTTACTATTCTAAGTGAAACGTGCAAATAAAAACTTTGGTGTTGTAAAAAAAACAATAATTAATTAATGAAATATTGATTTTCTATTAACAGAGAGCGAACTTTGATTTGTAACTTAAGTTATTGCTTAGAAGTTATTACAAGACAGATCCGTTGACGTATCGTATTTTATTTTGCTCATATAGTGTGCATAATATGTAAAATATGAAAAATAAAATAGCATGTTCTTGTAATCGAAGATAATATAATATCCTTACATATAACGTTATGCCCTAGTGTTGATTATTATACGAATCGTTATTCATGGGGTAGTTATCAGATCAGAAATATCATGCGCCCGTAATTATTGATGGAAATCGATACAACAAATCTAAATAATTTACGTCGGTGGGTACATAGGTATGTACGTAGTTTCCACAAAGAAAACCTCCGTTTCAGATTACGTTTCCTTCTTATTTTACGCCAATAACTTTCTTCTTTATGCCGTTTTCGTAACATTAATGTCATACTCGTGCACGTACTTATTTAATGTAAGGTCTCGTGTATCACGTCGATGTGTAAACTAGAAAATTACAACCATTAATTGAAAACCACAGGTTGCGGAACATAAACGATTGCCTGTCGTGAGCAAAAAACCTCCAATAGTAGGTACTGATTAAGATATATAGAAACGTAAGCAACGGGACGCTGAGAAATCACAAGTGTAAAATGGTCATTGTTATTTCAGGGCTTTTTTCGTCTACCTGTCCTTTGCGCTCTTCTCACTGTTCGCCGTTTCGACGATATAAGCTTATAATATAATTTAACACTTTATAGTGTCGCATATGTCTAAATTGCTAGTTACTTGGAAAATTATTGTACGAGTATTATATTTTGAGGACCATTTTATCTCACCATTATACTACAAAATTAATCTTCTTGCAACTGTACACAACATACATCGTAAAATCAAACTTTTAATTTATATAAACACATATATACACATCTTTAGTGTATATTTTTATTGTCACCTTGGATTTCAACTTGAAGAGGTTAACTATCTCTAGATGCAATATCATTTTTGAATTTCAATCTTTTGAAAAACTTACTTTGTGGAAAGGAGTGGAAGATCAGTAGTGAATGCTAACGGCAAATTGCCTCAGAAAAAATTTTTATTTCTAGGACCAAATTGTGTTAGTAATATTCTTCAAAAGTTCTAAGAAACTACCACAATAATTTTGGAAGAGAAAAACAATATACATTTATAACATTCATAATTTGACTCAGTATGAGTAGTATACATAGGGAAAAAGCAAGAACAAGGTCTTGATCCTCACAAAATTGTTTATCCTTCAAAATCAGTTTAAATCTTGGCTAATTGACTAATTTTAAACTGATTTTGAGTTCTGACCTGAGGATGCTCGGCTAGAGCGAAATTGGTCGTGTGATATATTAAAGAATTTTATGAAAATCAAGACCTTGTTTTCTTACTTTTTCCCTAAATATACATTTTAAGTCGTCTGTCACAAAAATATTTTTTACCATTGCAGTTTTCTTTTACCAGATAGCTTGGAGAGATAAAGAAAGAAAAGTTAAACAGTATTACACAGGCTACAAATTGGCGTCATTTATAATAAAACTATTTTGGAAAAGTTAAAAAAAGACCTATATTAAGAGTAGGACTTAAATATTCATATAAATATTTAATAAAAGAAATAAAGTTGTAAAGCAAAGGTAGGCAAAACACTATAACATACGTTTATTTTTTTTAGAATTTTGAATAAAAATAGTATTTGAACGAGTATTTTTGAGTATCGCGTTCACTAGCATTATCAATGGTAGTACCCTTTGATAACTTCAATTAACTTCGAAGGTGTTCCGTAATTTTCCAGAGAATCTCCATGTCATCCTTCTGTCCACCGAATCAAATGCCGATAACAAGTTCTGCCTGTTTTTCTGTCTTCTTTCCTATTAGGTTTCTTACGATGTATTTATTATTTATTGTCTGCTCCCTATCTGTATAGGCTGCTTGTGTGCCTGAGAGTTTAACTTCTATGTAGTTTCTTAACTGCTTTTCCACAATCCTACTGTACACCTTAAGAATCGTGGAAGATAAACAGATGGCTCTACAGTTGTCGCAATTAGAGTAGTCGCCTTTCCTGTTAATTGGAATAGTTACGTTATTCTCCCACCCTTTCGGTATCTTTGCTTCCCCCCCAAGCCTTCTCTATATATCTACCAACCATTTTTTTCTCTAGGTTCTATCCATTTGATCATTTCTGGGGCTGGTCTCACTGATCTAGTCTTCGCCTGATGCTTTAACCCAAATTTATTTGGAATAATCAAATATGTTATTAAATTAAGCAACCATTTTTTTCCCGAAAAAAAACACATTGTCCTAAATAAATCGTTTTTTCAGCATAGGCATTCGAAGTGATTAACTTTTTGGAAATTTCTACACCCTTTTAAGCTTGACATAGTTGTTTTCATTTGCTGTATCTGCTCTCATTTCCATGTATTTTGCTTTTGCATCGTTTCCATAACCTATGTCTTCTTTCTTTCTCACGTCGATTGGATATGTATTTGAACACCCTGTAATTCCGAATTTGGTAAAACTAGAACAAACAATATTCATTGTCTTTTTTTTTTAAAGCAAAAAATCCGTATTTTCCATAAAACCAAAAGGCAATAAAAATAATTGCAAGGAATGTATTTGAAAATAATTTGTAGACGCTCTAAAACTGGAACAGAAATATCAAAGACTACAAATGTACATTTCTAAAGAGACAACGGCTATTATACAAATATTTCTCAAAAAAAAAAGTATATTTGATTATTATTACTACATCGGGTATAATATAACAAAAATTCCATCCTGAATTTAGGAAATGATCTTTTTGAACGCCCCCTGTGCATAGTGCATACGTACATATATCCGTAAACAGATGTTTACATTAAGAATTTGATTGTCGCATTATTCCAGACAAGCGGAGCGTTGTCTAGAACCGGCGCGACCGATTTTTACTGCACGTTCACTGAGGAACGCGTTATCCCATTCCCGTCAAAGGCTATTTTATTAAGGCAACCGGTGTCGAATGTGAAATGCGCTATAAACTTTATGTCCCGACCGTTACGGAGTTCTTAACCGTGAATCCCGCAATGTTAGTGTCTTTTTACTGACTCTTCTCGTCTGAAATGACCTCCTCACTACCCCTTCAGGACCACTTACGCTGAAATTAAAGTGATTTCGATGAGTTTTATACATTCGCAAGGAAACGGGCAACCACCACATCATTCTCATAGATTATTTACCGTCGTCCCCTTTTCTTCGCCCGGTTTTCGTTACGAATTAAGGGTTACGGCTATTGTTTTCACCTCTCCTGCATGAAATAGAGTAATTTATGTAGTTGACTTAATTGTAAATATTAATGTTAATATATTTACAAGATATATCAAATTTTAGTTTAACTCAAAATTAGAAATATTAATTGTGGCTTCTATTCAATATT
Organism: Protaetia brevitarsis; assembly: GCA_004143645.1. Classification (NCBI taxonomy): domain Eukaryota; kingdom Metazoa; phylum Arthropoda; class Insecta; order Coleoptera; family Scarabaeidae; genus Protaetia; species Protaetia brevitarsis. The sequence continues at coordinate 3,160,445 of RXPK01000189.1, read as the reverse complement.
TATTGCTTCGTATTAGAACAATGATTTAAACTTTAGAGAGTTACCGCATTCATAACAGCAAGAATAGTTTTAGACATTCTATATGTGTATCCGCTTGTATACTACATGCATATACATACATAAATATAAACGTCTATCTTTTTTTTATTTATCTTCGGGTGACGCTAACGCAACCTGAAATAATACTTGTAGCGTGTTAAATTAATCATTAAATTAGATAAATATATAACGGCACTGTTTGATCCCTTTGTAGAACTGCGTTTTATAGTTCGTAAAAAGACGTGCGTCTAGGAAGTTGGTGTTTATTTGTTACCGTTTGTGGCCACCAGGCGGCATTTTTATAATGGACGATGCGCGCCTCACTTTATACGTAAATACTGGGTTATTAAAAAAATAATTGTGATTTACTTACTTGTTAAACAATAAATTATCGCTAAGCCCTCACTAATCCGGCTGTGTGTATTCAATTGATAAAACTACCCTAAATTAATTATTCTAATTGAAATATCAACCAGTCCTAATATTTAACTAGGAATGATTTGAATTTAAGGCCACTAGAATCATACATGCGAATACTTTACTTAAGATTGGCATTCTAATATCTAATATTCAAAATAAACAGGCAGAGCAATGATTAAAGCTTACTTATAATTATTATTGCGGTTACTAAGTTTGCTCGATTTATCTGTTTTAGTTGTTTAGGTATTAATAATAATTTAGGTAAATATAATAATCATTTTGATCTCCTCTGTCATTAAAAAGGGAATAATAATTACAGGAATGGTGAGATATATAAAGAAGAAATGACTTATAATCCATTGGGAAAGTAATTGGTTAGAAAAATTATATTTGCTTTGTAATTAAAGTTATACTAAGCAAATAGTCATTGATATCAGAATGTTGAAAGTTTTTGTGTGATGACCATGATATTTGTTTTAGCTTCTGTTGTAAGTATGTATTCAATGTGCTACCGTAATTGTTTATGTATGTTCAATAGAATCGTGAATGTAGGACCATAGTCCATACAGATACACTTTTAACGAGTTACCTTTTATTAAGATACATTTGAGACTCTCCAAAGAGTGCATTAAATAATTTCGTAAAACTTTTAATTTATAGGTCACATTAAAAACGTGTGTAACACTCGGTTAATATTAGCAAACATTTGTTTCACCTTACCAAGTGTGCTTCAGTGCTATTGGTCAACCTAACTTATTATACGGAGAAATTCGTATATATACTTAATAAGTGGAAGGATAATTGAATGGGAATTTAAGATGGGAATCTCATTTAATATATACACGAATTTCTCCGTATAATACATTAGGTTGACCAGTAGCACTGAAGATCCTTGGTAAGGTGAAACATATGTATGCTAATATCAACCGAGTGTTACACATCTTTTTAATGTGCCCTAATTATTAATTAGCGCTAGTTAATTAACGCATGTATAGTGGCCTAAAGTCGTCCTACAATTATTGTTATTCTTTATAGATACATATTGTAGTTTCCGATCGACAATTTAGCAAATATCTTCACGTCAATAATGGGATTTCCATCTTAAATTCTCATTCAATTATTCTTCCACTTTTAATTTATAGTTTTAAAAAAATAATTGTAAGGTAATAAACTGTAAAGTAAAAGTATTTTAGTTCGTTATGCTGTACATTGAAAGACCGATGTTATTTATTTTGTGAAGAAAAATGCAGTTGCTTCAGCTTTGGTTGTTTCAAATAAATTTGAGTTAAGCGAACTAATAATTTGATTCAATTGACCAAACACTTTTTGTCTATCGTTACTATTTAGTAACCTTGAATAAATTTTAATATTGTCAAACAAATCGGTTCTTCAGTGTATGTTTTAACGTGGCGTTTCGCTTAATTTTTCTTTGGTGTCTCGCTATGAGCACCATTTTTTTATATCTTTTTATTATTTTTTGTGAGGACAATAGCTTTTAGTGTTTCATTGCTGTATAGTAATCGTAGCCATAATTTCGAACAATAAAAATTATTTATAATAACAACTTATTTTGTAACAACCTACAACAAAGTACTAAATGTATATTTCTTGCTGTAAGCTTGGAGAATATTATCACATCATGGTAAGAATATTACAACATAATATTTTCTATGGTATACCACCAATGTAATATTATACCCTATGTTTTACCTTAAATAATAGGATTTTTCATATTAATAACTGGTAATAAAAATACATCCCAATGTTTTAAATCTGGGTGTACCGTTGCCTCCAATAAGCAGATTTGTGTGCACATAAATGCGGAATTTTTTGCATATTGTATACACAAAATATATATTTACATGCACTTTATCAATCAAATGTTTCACGTCAACTTTTACAATATTGTTCGAAATAGTTATTATTATTTTTCAAAGCATTCCAGCAAATTATTTTCCTAAAATTTGAATCTAAATCAATAAGGGGTTAAGAGATCCAGTCTCACATTAGCTAATTTATTTTACATAGTAAATGGAAAGAATTACTACAAGCTACAAACTTAAAAATTGATGTAGAGAAAATTAAAGTTATGGTAGAAAAGAAAAGATAAGCATGTGTCAATACAACTTGACGATAATATAATAGAACAGATATTTAAATATTAGGGGGTGAAGATACATAAGGATGGCATTAATGATGCAGAAATAAACGAAAGAATAGAGAGTTACACTCCGAGCTGCCCTTTCTTACGTAAAAAGAAATAACAAAAAAGACAAAAGAGGCAGTTTATAAAACGGTATTTAAACCAATATTGATACAAGGAAGAGAGGTATAGGTTTTTTGACACAAGCAACAAAAACAAAAAAAAAACACAAATAGCAAAAATTAAACAGAAGAAAAATCTAGAATACTAGAAAAGACAAATTAGAAATGAAGAAATCAGAGAAGAGCTACAAGTAAAAGTAATGAAAAGTATTGAAAGATATGTATTGAAGTGGTCGTTTAATACACATGAACGATTAACAATAAGTGAAAATAATGTGGCAAACAAAAACACTACAAAAAAGACCAGGGGCAGACCGAGGAAGATATGGGATGAGGCAGTGACGAAGATTCTAAAAGAACTACACTGGGGAAAAGCAAAGAAGAACGTAACAAATAAACAAGAATGGACTGGCGCTGTACAAACACAGCTGTAATTGGGGATTAGAGCTTCTCTTAGCCACTTATTATTTCTATATATGTATATAGTATATATTTTTTTTTGTGCTTATTATATAAAATACAATTTTCCAGAAAATATAGACTAGAATAGAGAGGTAAATTATTAAAGATTTAACTACAGTAAGACATGAATTGGAAATACCCTCCTACCAATATTTAATTTCTGAGAAAGCTTCCGTACGGGATGTGATTTAAATATAACCAGAACTGAAACCAATTTTGATTAGCATTAAGAGGTAGCAGCATAATCGTAACTTATTCAACATAGATAAATTAGTGCCACGGTATTTTTATTCGTGGATAACATAATTCAGTGAGAGAGACTAATGCAATAAAACTCCAGCTTTATACTATTTCAGCTAATGCGTTATGAAAAGAAAGTGCCCCACCCTGCTCCACCCTAACGCGAACGTTCTGTAATGTAATTAGTGCCCGAAATCATGGTAACGAAATCTCATTCTCACCCATTATGACGCATTACCGGGGAACCCCGCGCACTCCTCATTCCGTGTACGTAAGCATTGTGCGGGAATAGCGCCGGAAGAGATGATGATCGCAACGTGGATGTGCACCTATTGCGTCGCTTGGTTGGTAGATGGATGGGTGGATGTACTACATCGAGGGGGTACGACCGTCGATGCCTTACGATGAGAAATCGCATTCGCCGCCAATGGGGTGGAAAATTTATTCGAGTGTCGACCCGCCGATATTTGCATAATTGCTCTCCGCTTTAATTAAAAATGTACGGCACGGCAGGTTCCTTCAGGAGTCAATATTTGATGTCAGTCACTGTCACCAATCCGGACAGCTGAACGTTTACCTTTTTCCAACCCTTTTTATTCTTTCATGAATTCCGGATCTCGGACTTTTCGAAAACCGTTGCATATTTTACGTCATTGAGATTTATCTCTCATAATACGGCGCTGCTATCTTCATTTAAATTCAAGCTTGCGCCTTCGATTTTCAAGCTGGGTCTATTACTATTTCAGACCGGTAATTATCGTAAATAAGACTGCTTACCGACAATTTGTACACGACGTATGTGTGCTTATAAATCGAGTATTTATCATTAGATTGTTTTTAATAACGTGCAAAAGGCGCGGTAGCGAGGAGACTTGAAAGCGAGTCGGCCTCTTTTGACTCATGTCTTCTACGACACATACAAGTTTCAGAAAATATAGTGTTTACACATTAGGCACTCGCTTTCGGGTCTGATATTACCTTTACAAGCATTCCGTGTGTAATTTTGTTATATTAAGCACGCGAGTTATTATATACAATTCGTGGTGATTTAGTTACTATATTTAACGCACTGCTTGATTTACTTAGCGTCTTTATGACGAATTACATGTTACAAATATTTAGTTCTTCTAACCAAACAGTTACGTTAAGGCAACAGGTTTTAATGCTTCCAAGGGATTTAAAATTACTGGTAGTTTCGTTTAAAACAAACGTGTTAAGTTTTTTACCAACTTTTGTTGACAATTCGATTACAACGATTATTTTTCTATACCTATGGGTTATTCTCATGGCCTGCATCATACGTTTATTTCCAATTTGGACGAATTAATTGTAATTTGTTGTAATTTATGTCATTACTTTAGTATTAATTTATGGAGGATCTTAATCAAAACCAGTTATTATGTTTTTTAGTTACTGTTATATGCGACATTAATCTTTACAATGATTTTTTAATTATCTAGAAAGAAATTAAAATATTAGCTGCCAAAGTCAGAAACAAACCTTTTTTGTATTATGAACAAATAACAATATATTTAAATATTAAAATGTCACATTTATGAATATAAAACTGTAATTAAATCATTGGTAACGGCTTTTATAGCAGCTTAAGCCATATATGGTAACTAATAGATGTAATAACTGATTTTTGACTAAAATGTTTACATAATTTAATAGCAAAATATAAGAAGCCTGTAAGGCCTATTAATTTCTTCAAATGAAAATTATTTTTGTTCTAAAATATTTAAACGTTCCATTTATACATTCTCAGACCAACAGAAAGTTTAAATTTCGTTTAAAATAATTTTAAAATTTTTATCTAAACATCCTAGTAGTAACAGCCGTTTTCTAAAGAGCATAAATAAATATATAATATAGCATACTATGTAAACCTCTCAAACAATGGATTATAATATGGAAAAGAGGATCTCAGAAATTCTTTTTATTAAATTAATCCACTGATTTCTTGTTAAGCGCAATAAAACAAAGTGTGGAATAAATTTTAAAAAAATCAGTTTATCACTTAATGTTGATTAAATAAATACTGTTAACTAAAATTTTGTAAAAAAAAAAAACGAAATAAAAAATATAATTCCGAAACAGTAAATCAAAAAAAACAGTTATCAAAAGGAAAAATTAATTAAAATTGGAAAATTCAAATGCTTACAGTTGTACCAAAAAACTTTTTGGTTAAATAGAATTCAAAGTCAAACAAGAAATAAAAATTAATTTAGCAAATTTCTTCTAAACAGTACCTATGTATAATTAAAAAGACGCACTAGAAAATAACATTCACACCAAGCACGTTTTAAATTGTATATAACTACACCTAATGAACTACTTGGTTTTAAATGGATTTTCAGAAAGCAATTCTAAAATTCTATTGGATATTTTAACAAAAATACGCTCAGAGAGTCACAGTAAACCATCATAGCAGCACATAGCATGGTTTGAGGTTTTCTTCTTGCCGTGGCAGAGCCCGGATGCGATATCATCTGCTGAGCGGCTGGTCTGCATGAGTAGTGTTATAAGTATAAGATCTTTATCAAAGAACTTTTGTGTAATATTCGCATTATCATCATTTGCTTCTGGTATTTAATGAAAACATCTTTTGCGAATTTACATATTTTTTTGTCTCGATGCCTGGACTTATATGTGCTCATTCTTTAGTAAACTTTGCTACTTATGACTTCAGGAAAGCTCAATGAAGGTTATATATGGATACGTACAGAAAATAATTATGACGTGCCACTTAGAGAACGCGGTTACATTTTTGCCATTTTATTTTCAATTTTTTCATTTTTTGCATTGTCTGGTAATATATCTGTGTAGTAGTTCCAAAACATGTTTTCTTTTTTAGCTTTATTACTCTATTTGTTTCACATTTGCTTTTTTATAATTATCTTATTTCGCTTAACCTAAAGTACTTTCATTTACTATTAGTTAAATACACTTCATGTTGAATATCCACTTTATAAAAAACTAATGAGGTTTGGTTTTTCACGTGTTAACAATTGCAACCTAGTATCTAAAAAAATCGGAAAATTTTTAGAAATATTTACAAATCTCAACTGACTTGTTGGCGGTGAATGAAAGATAATGAAGGAAACCACGGCATATTTATAAAATACAAAAATCTGCAAACAATAGTAATCAAAGAATCTGCTTGTCTTGACAGTGTAGTGCTCATTACAACAACTTTGAACAACTACAAAGAAAGATAAGGTAAAATCTATCACAGTAAAATGAAATCGTATTCATGAAAACAAAGTACGATCAGGAAAATACATCTATGGAACTATATAACAACAAAAAGGAATCAAAAAGTTAGGTCCCGGTAATAAAAGTGAAGTATTTGAAGAAAGTAGAAGGAGTATCAATAAGGCATACAGTCAGAACAGAATTAATTAGAGATGATGTTCGGACATAATAATTGCGTACCAATTAGTACATATAACTGGTCTCGATTAGATTGGATAAAACGTATAAAAAGAAGAAACAGTCCTTTCCAATCAGGAGTTTATTTAAAGGATCATCTTAACACGTTTCCGCCTGAATTCGTGCTTCTGAAGATGGCCGATGTTAAGATAATCTTTAAATAAACCACTGATTGGAAAGGACTTTTCTTTCTTCTTTTTATAATTATTACATAGTATTAGAATACATAGGGCAACAGAAACTAAGTTTTTAGAGACATTAAAAAAAGCAGAGAGTGGCAATTAACAAGATTTTTGGAAAACATCGATAAGAAGATAATTGGAAAATTGAGGAAAATAACAGGAAACCATGAAATTATTAGCAAAAAAAAAAAGAAGAATGGTATATGGTTACTTACTGTTAGAAGATATTTAATTCATTTAATTCCTGTAGCAATTCCAGGAAGGGTATATGATTAAAATAATACAGAGGTGACATAGGCGGCCCTGGCTAACCCTGTTTTAAGAGCAGAAAGTTGCTAAATCGTGGCATGGCAGATGGGTTTTGTTTTTCATATGGTAGGTGTTTAAAAAGGCGCGTCGGCATCTATATCTATATATGTCTGGTGTAAGCGTGTGCGAAATGCAAGTAATGCAGATGAATAGAGTAAAACACAGAACGAATATCGAAAAAAGCAACAGCGATTAGGAAATATTGGAAACAAGACCTATTGCTGTATGAGTTCAGGAGTCATCGGCTGACCACACTTGTACACGTGTCGCGCACGGTATATAGAAATGTAATATATATTTTTCTCCTTGCAATAATCGTTTTACTTTTTTCGGCTTACGTTGTTTGGATGTTGATACCCACTTGATAATCCCTGATCGATTGTATTGTCGATTATTGATTGTTCCCACTGGCCCTATTTCTCTTTATCTTATAGTTATGGGTGTAATCTTTATCTTATTTGCGCTTTCAAGTCTTTCTCTTAATCATTATTATTGCAATAGACCAAAGCTATGGCTTGAACCGCTACTACCTCCAAGCGCGCTCTGAAGGATTTTGGTTATCCCGGGCCTTTACAAGTAGAGTAAGTAGAAATATTACTGAATAGGCTGACTTATTTTTTCGTCCTTAATTTTTCAAAGAATATGATTTAAAGAAGGCTCATGTCCTTTCTTACGTCTTGCTAAGTTCGAGTAGTTGTTAGAACGCAAGACCATCCATTATTGAATTTCAGACAGGACGCATTTATTTATGTACGAGAATACGATATAAATAATGGCGTTGGCGTGTCTAAGGTGTCTGACCACCACTTACAAGAGGCGGGTAGGGGTGTGAAGCCGTCACAGTTATGGGCAACGGTCATGCACGGGAAACGTCCACCTGGTGATATTGATGGATGTAGGGATGTCCATTCCGCATGCAATCCGAAGACAAAACTGTCCACCGGGCAATAAAATCAGGAGCGGCACTATATCCCGACCCAGGTTCCGACGTGCGTTCATTCTTCCCTCTACGTCCGTCCGCGTGATCATCCCTCACATTCTCCGCCCGGAAAATCCCTGCAACGGCATCCCGGAACGACGACGTAAAATCCGCTTATGTTTCGGATGAAAGGAAAAAATGGGAGCGGCGCACATGCCCAGGCGATTGCACATAAAAAAAGGAGAAATATAAACATTAATTAAGGAGGGCCTAATCCCCCTGTAATAAAGGCGGAGAAATCGGGGCATTATGCAGCGCGGATTGTTATGTGTTGATCAAGGAAACGGGCCCGTACCGTTACGATGTAATTGTGGGGTGCCTATTGCTTTTTTAACCAAATACTCGGGGTGATAATGGCCTATTACGCCTTCTGACTGGATTAATTCGCGACCCGATTAGAGCGAGAGGCTCTCCCGAAGATCCACGTGTGAGATACAGCTAATTACGGATAGTGCGACAAGATAAAGTTGTTTATCTTCTGATACGAAATAACGTTTTTATTGTGCGCCTGCAATTAGCCGCGAACTTTTCGTTTCGGTCCGGTGTAGATGTGGAATCACCTGCCATTAATTAGGTCGAATGTTTGGATACTATCTATTCACTACACGTTGTAGTTCATTATATGAAATGGGATTTAATTATTTAAACGGATATGCATACACAGGTATTTAAATTTAAGCGTTGCTTTTAGGAAAAATATACTAACAAAATGAATGAAATAATCTCCAGAATTTCTTTCCATATGCGCCAGTAAATTTGTTTCCATATTGTTGTTAATTTAAATAATCAATCATGAATTCTTTAAGAATTAAATAGATCCGATTTTGTGTATTCTGATTGGCATAATAATAATTTTACTGGCAGGAGATTACTATTTATATGTTTAATTATTCCTTTCCTTCATTTCGCGCCGAATTCTTTTATTTTTATATATAGCCCAATTCATTCAGTTATGTTTCGCCTTGAACTCGGTGTGGTTGAATTACTATTAAATTGTCATAAAAAATACATATGCATACATTGAATCTGATAGCAATTATTGTGGAGAAAAATAGAATTATTAATTTCAGGAATGGATGGGATGTTAACAATGATTCTTAATCATCCATTCCTCTAACAATTAAAATACATAATTTTATATTTAGATGACACATTTCTCTATAATTAATTTTTTATTTTTAATCAATGACATTTTAATTTGTTTTTTACATTGATGTAAATTGATTGTATAAGAGCCTGAAAATGCCGAAAACATGTAGCCGATATAAATATTAATAAATCTGAATGGAAAAAACATTATTTAACTGGATTTGAATGCTTATCCATTCAAATAGAAAACATCAACAACATTAACATTGCTTTTATACATTCATATTGTCTGTCCTTGGAGTCTCACTTGCACTGTATGTAATTATCAAATAATTCGATAACTAATTTATTAGTCCACAAGCGCGTTACAAGTATATAATGTGTCAGGTAAAGTACTATTTGCGTTCAAAGTACGCCAATGTGTTACTAGGAAAAAAATACTTACAGCAAAAATTATACAGTTATACAAATTTTCATACTGATTGGCCTACTTTGATAGTCATGATTATTTTTTTTGACTATTAACTCCATCATTATCATCAAAGTAGGCCGATCAGTCTAAAAATTTACATAACTTTATAGCTTTTTGCCCTAATGAATCGGAATTGGCAAACAATGGATTTTTTGAAACTAGACCGATAACTGAAATTTGAATACCGTTATTTAGAACAACATTTCTTAGTAACATTTTGTCATACTGCCAATGGAAACGGTACTATACCTGAACAGTTGAAAACAGTTTTGACCTGCAAAAGGCTACAGGATTTTTACAAACGAAAGTAGATGATAAAAAAGTTTCAGACCGTATTTCCCAAATATTCAATTTTAATTCAAAAAATTTACTATCAATACTTCAATATACTCAACAACTAAATAAATTTGTTTGTTTCCATTTCCCAGCTACTTGCTTCTGTGTTCTTGCATTCCTGATTTTCCTTTTGAAGTTCACATCTCAAAATGGAAATCGACGGCAATAAGAAACAGTCGAAAATTATTGCGAAAAAAATGAGAAACATTTGGGAAGATATTTTTTGGAATAAGCAATAGAAAAAAAGTTCCATTATATTCCTCCAGTGGAACATAGCTTAGTGGATCTGTTTTCAGTATCCTTGATTGGTACTATTTTGCAACTGTCATCTCATGCCAATGAATTTGAATTCAACTATACATGCTACGAATTCATTAAATGATATTGAGACATTTTTGTGAAAAACTAACGCGCGTCATCACATTTAGCTTTACGCTGGTAGTCCATGAGTATCTAACTGTTTTTGCAATTGATTCTAACGAGATACAATTTGTTTACCACTCTGTTATTTTTGTAGTGCATGGTTGATACATTACCGTATCGATATTTAAGTCTAAGAGTATCATGATTCCAAAAATAGAGTTGCAATTGCCTTACTTGGCAAATTCACTTTCTCTTCGGTTAAGAGCGTCAACACAATGCCACTAGGTATTCGGCGAATCTATTCAAAGTCTATATTTAGAAAATCAAGCAAAACAAGATGTGGAATATGCGCAGGAAGTTTTTGTGTTAATTATTTTTAATTGTTCACACATTCCACTGACTGGCACTTTCTTGTCGCGGTCAGAAAGGCGGCAAACGGGCAGCGTTCCTTCGCCGAATTTCGAAATATGTACGTATTCGAGATGGTCGGATAAGGCACACCGTGGGTTTTTAATTTTCGTCGCGTTGACATTTTTGAGATGCCCCTCGTTCGGGAGTTTCGCGACCGGGCAACGATAGTCGCAAGAAATACCAAACAACGGTCCTAAAATCACTGGTCGCGGTCCAGGGTATTATTTAAATGAATTTCAAGCGCGGATGTCGGGGCATGTTCGGAGACGTCGATTTTGCAAACGACTGCAACGCCAGCAGGAATGCCATGGCTCGGATCCTTGTGTGACACAACAGCGACGTAATCTCATAGACCGGTTCCAACTCAGGCGAGGGAACAGCAAAAATTCGAAGAGAATTTCAGTCGGGAATTATGAACAAACGGATCGTAAAATTTTCTGTTAAATTTGTTCCCTTTCGCGGTATTATTCCGCAACATTTGCATTCGAACTTAATGTCTCCGCTCTGTTCGGGGTGCGCGCAGTTTTAATCCGGCCGTTTCTCCTGAATACATCACATCACGTATATACCACGACATGGCAACAGACTTACTTACTAAAAAACTGCATATACGACAGTAGCGCCTGATCGCATCGGAAGCGATGACCTCAGCAGCATATGCTTAATAAATTCCGAACATTTTACCTGTTATTTATTTAGAAAAACCGCACACATCCAACAAAGTTTCATTAACGATGGACGCGCAAGCGGTGGTCGTTTGCGTTCGAAACGTAATTAAGAGGGCAGCCCTTACCTGAACATGAACGGAACGGTCATTCAAAGACGGGTACCTCGATTGTAATAGAGCGGACGGGATGCAAAAAATAAATTAGCTGGAGTTGCGCTAAAAGTGGGAGTGTTCGACCATTAAATGTGCGTGTTCTTTGCCCGACCGCTACTACCACATAAATTTGTATTCCACCCGCAACCTCGTAAAATTGAGACGTAATTATAATATGGAACGCACTTGCACAAACACACCGGGCAGCACATTAAATATTACGACTAGCGAATGCCTTTTTTTCTCATCACGGGCGAAATTGATCGACACGATCGATAGGAGCACGAAAATATGGTCTGTATCTGTGCCTAAATTATTTTTTAATAGCTAAAATGCAAGCAATAATTTGAAAAAAATACATTACACTGATCACCCCAAAGGACTCTGATGTAACTATTCTATGATGATATATTATTTATTTAACTAATTAGCACATATCATAAATTGATAATACTCTTATTTGAGTGAATGTACTAGAATGTATTGCTGGTAAAGACAGTATTCACAGTAAAGTTACTAGTATTTTGTGCAGGAAAATATTAATAATACGTATACATCATGCTTGATAGGGCAGATAAAAGAAAAACGTTATAATATCAGATTGCAAAAGAGAGTGCGAAAGCTTTAGAATTATTACTAGAGTGGTCAACTTTCGTCTGCGCGCCAGGTCAGTACTAAGTTTCATATATGTGACATTAACGTTTAACAGAAGCATATAGTACAGTGTCGGGAAAGAGCAAAATTATTTATTAATTTAACTATAAATATTATATATAAGCCCCTTATCTTACTTAAGTGGCAGAAATGGTATAGAGCAGCTGAAAAGTTTGTAGGATTAAGTGTTTCAAGATTTTCTCACTAAACCGCCTTCATCGTGATGATAAAACATGCTTATATTTTGAAAAAGACCATTCAGCATCTGCAGATATAAGACCCGCATAATTAGAAAAGTCTTTATAGGCAGATAACGGAGTAGATGCACCACCACCAATGTGTAATCCGCAATAACTGTTGTGTCGAACGATGTGCAAACTATTTTGACACCACCATATTGTAAAACCGGGTTCAACGGTATGCTTTTCTACATTATGAAACAATGGCCTGTTTTCTGTGATTTTCTACGCCCGATATTGTATTACATTTACAATGCGTCAAACGTTAACGGAAAATTGTACTATTTCGCATCAAGACTCGACTAACACTGATATTTAGATGATAGACCACATGGATCGGAGGAAATGATTTTACGGCCTTGAAGGTATACTATGATTAAACATTCTGCATGGCACGAGGCGAGTGCGGCCCGTGTAAGTAGACACGTTTGACCACATTAATTATTACATACTGTGCGTATACATTTAAGCAAGAAATATATAGTGGACAGATCTCGATTTAGGAAGATAGCATCCGCATGGGTCAATTAATTGTCTTATCTACGCAACGTTTTCACCACCCCTTGCTATACGCGAATTAATTTATTTGAGACAGTTGTTTCGGAATTCCGTGAATTTCAATTTTAGCCAAAAACTGAATACATTGTGAAAGGATGTGTTACTTAAACCTACATCGTTATCATTAAATGCGTACTTGGCTTGCGAGAATACAGAAAATTAAATAACTAAAACTACACCATTCAATAAACTATTAATGTGATATTTTTATTTTTGTGTTTTGTACATTTCGAATTCCCAAGGTGAAATTACATTTTCTGTTAATACTATGTCCGTAACATTTATATTGTGCAACAGTCGATGATTTAAACCTTCTACAGGGATAATATGCTAGATATTCCTTATATCGGCTTTTGCTGCCACTTTTTTTCTATCCAGTGTGAATTTTAATTAGATCATCTAATTTTCTGAATATCAAATCTTTCTTTATCGGTTTGCCTCTAGATCCGCTTAAGGGATATCCCTTAAGATTAATCGGGATTTGCAAAGAATAGCAAACTTCATTCCATTCTTTCAACATGCTGTTGATATTTTTCGAAATTCTATAGAAAACTAATTGATCTTCTCATGAGTTTGAATTTTCTTTAAATCCCAAGCTATCTATAGAAGAGTAACTATCATTTTGTTAAATTTATCTTGGTAACTAGGACTTCATTAATTTGTTAATTAAGAAGTAAATACACGATTACAGATCTTTTAATGTTGATTTCATTCCTAATTTGTTATTCTTTCCTATCGCTAAGCTATCAAAAAATAGGAGTTGGTTCCTGTAACAAACCCTACAATGAAAACTGTATTAACAATTTTTTTTCGCTACATTCATGTTATTCTATTTTCCTCTATTTTTATTACCACACTTACATATGCAATTTTATTAGAATTGAATGTAACAGGGAATCAACCCTTCAATGAATCTATTGATGGTTGGTTTTCTTTTGCATAACACCATTCAATAAACTAGAAGTTTTTACTGCAAACTTCTCCTAAACCCCTCACCACAAACTGTTCAGTGTATCTGCTGATGATGATAGCTTTGCTATCGAAACGTTCGTCCAGTTTAGTGCAGTTTGTGGTGAGGGGTATGGGAGAAGTTTGCAGCATTACCAGTACCACAGTTTGGAGTATTTTTGTCATAGAAGTTTTTAGTGTGATAAACACATTTTTATATACACTTTAAACAGTGAATAGTGTCGATGGACTAATTAAGAATTCATTCAATTGGTTGAGTGTGTCCGGGCTACTGTATTTTCAATAAACAAAGCGTATTTAGGAATAAGTTTAACATTTTAAATGTATATAACTTAAGTATTTTGAATTTATTGTCAGCCTTAAATATATCATTATTAAGTAACTGTAAGCTAATTATTATAACGTTAAGTACACACTCTGAAAACAAATCCCGTTTGTTGTTAGTCAACAGCTTGTGAAATTTTAGATTTATTTACATCGGTAACGCTCCTTAGTTTGTTTTCGCGTGTTCCACGTTAAATCTGGAAACAATTCACGAAGCGTACACACTTTGTTTACGTTAGGTATACGTATATGCGTTACCTAAAATGCCATTAGGTTAATCAACCGAATAAAATATCCATTAATTACTTGTGCCGTACATTACACACGGCGTCAGTTTTGCGCAAGGCCGTTCAGTTATTTCTCCTGCATCAACGAAAGAAATTCCATACTTAATGGAATTTGAATCGCGGAGTGGTTGGACTCTAAAGATATCCTTCATTTTTTTTTTTATTTTTCAGATGCCATGGGTAAGTGGTTGAACCATGTCAGGATGCCTCTCATACAGTATTAAAAATTCGCTGAATCGGTAAGCTAAACAGTTCCTTTATTATGCAAATAAAATTTGTTATAACCCAAATTTTTAATAAACGAAACATTTGTTATATGTATATACAGTATATATGCTTTAGTGTTTTACTTTTCCACCGTATTCCTTTTAAAATCGTGAGGAATGTGTTACCTTTTTGATCTGTGATTACATGCAATTAATATGAACAAAATTGCTAGTCTCATACCACAACTAATTATCTCATAAATATTAAATGAAAGTGTTAATATATCCATAATTCATATTAATTGATTTATTACAGGAAATAAAAAACTATTAGCATCTAATGTTTACGTTCTTAGAAAGTAGAAGTGCCTGAAAATAGAAGCTTGCTTGCCGGCGGCAGCAGGTTTTTATCATTGCCATTAAATCAAGATTGTATATTAAAGTAGCGTTTATTACATGATTTGAAAAGCATACAAAGACATAATAATAATAATAAATGAGGATATTTAAAAAATGATCTGTTTTTGGTACTATTAATTATGTAGGTACACATCACTATTATAATCTCACACGTCGAAAATCGTTTAGTACTTATAGATTTTTTACTCAAATAATTAAAAATTATAAATCATATTTGCTGCAAGCGATCGTATTCTGCTTAACTCATGCAAATTATAAATGAAATGCTAATTACATTTAAATGTTCAAGTAAAGTGTTCATAATTACATATATTATAATACCGTTTACAAATTCTGACGTAAATTTTATGACCGTTGACGGAATTTCTAAAATAACTTTGCCATAAAAAATTACAATTTCCTGTTTTCTGGTTATTTAGATCTATATGCACGCGTGTATATGTAGGTTTCACTATTACAAATTGAAACTTATTTAGAATCAATTTGTTTAATAGTTATTGGAGCAAAACATCTAATTCATTTACTTATTGCATTCTTGGAAGTTAATATAGAATGTCCTGGTCATCTTGAGTATCATAATATATTGTAATTACACAATCATAAAAATATAGAATAGTTACTTATAGCTTCCGATGCTGCTCTTCCTTATTGCGGTTAGCTGTGCTGTGATTTTTATTTAAAATAACCGTTATACCTTACATACTCTACATTTTAGTTTATATATTACGACAAAAGCATAACTTCTATTTAAATTATATGTGTATGTAGATATTCATATGGTCATAAATTTTAAAAATTGACATATACTCTTCTAAGGAGATCCGTGCAAAGTAGAGTAGATAGTAATAAAGGACATCTGGGTCTGTTTTTATCTTATTTTTTCGGTATTAAACACCTCACTTAGGCAAATTCATTTTTTTTTTCTATTATTTGCGGGTAGCCAAAGTCTTCATTATATTGGAAATACATATTATAAAAAAGCCATGAATTGGGAAAAAATCAAATGAATTAGGTACTCACATAAAAAAATATAGTTTGTGTAAAATATATGGAAACAAGAAAATTTGTTCGCGGGCATCTATAGATAAATAAAAAGCAGTAACAAAAATATGCAAAAATAAAAAGTGTTGCACAATTTTATATTCTTAAACAAACATTACCTTCTTTTTTATGAGATATTATAACATAATTTTCGCAACATCTACATATTGTAAATAATAAGAACTTATCAAAATAATATTACGTTTTTCTTTATAATTAAAATATTTTGTATTCTGGAGTAGTCAATTTGTACATTTTACATTTTAGAATAATCGGTTTGTCCTGTTTTGTATGCAATAACAGCATATTATACTATAATATTTACTTATAATATACGAATATATTAACCATACATATGTTGATGTTTTTCTCTATAGGCTCTTGAATCACTTTCAAACCATTGTTTTAGGCCACGTGCAGTTTCTCATTTGTTCTTTCATATATAGAACTGTAGGTAAATTTTATAATTAAGATCCCAAGAATTAACAGACTAAATTAAGATTCTTCTTACTTCTGCATATTTTGTATAGTCAAAATGCACTTGCTAATTTACTACCTCAATCAATAAGATACGAACCTATCCCGCAATAAAACAAATTTTAAGTATACATTAGGCATGTGTTTTTTAACTTAAAGTTGTACGTTTTAGTAATCAACATTCTACAACTAAAAATTGCAGCTAAAAGAATTGCTATCATTTTTATGACATGTACACTGCCCGACAAAATTAATGTCGTCACCCACAGCGCAGTGATTATCAAAACTACATTTCAAAATTACCTGATTTTCATGATAGCCAGATGTTTTACACCTAGATATCCTAATAAACTTCCTACTTGCATAAGCTGATGATAGCCATATGCGCGCCTCTCCAAATGATGAACAGGTTTGTCAGTCACAACGACATTAATTTTGTCGGGCACTGTACCTATGCATTGTTTTGAAACTGACTATCGAATAGCGGAAAACCATAAAAATTATAAATTTAAATAGGTAATACACCTACTAATCTGAATTTACAATTTATTATTGTTACCTTTGTCAGAAACTAGTACAAAATTACTTCATTTTGCAGCGGTAGTATATACTTGCGACAAATTACTTGTGCTCATGAGAAATATCGACAAATTGTAAGTACTTATGATGAATGTTATAAGAGATATATATGTCACTTCTTGGTTTTTCGAATTCCGTGTCGAAAATATAAGCACCTCAAATAAAAACAGGATTTGATGCAAAATTTTAAGTAAGGAAAATAATGCTAGTACATACAACATTTAGTTTCCACAAGTGTAATAATTTATCAAATTTACACTGCCGATGTAGTTAAATGCAAAATTATAATTGGTTTATGTTTTGTAAATAAATTAGCAAAAGTTACTCCTAAAGCTCTTTATTTATGATCATTTTGTTAACTTAACAACTTGAATTTTTGCATTAACTGGATTCTGGATAAACTAGGATTAAGGAGATTTATCAAAAACTGATTATATCAATGTTACTAAAAAGAAAGGCACGTTAATATCAACTAACTACAAGTTATTATAAGCGTTTTGTTAATTTGTAACAAAATGCATAAAACGTTTTGTTACTGTGTAAGATCTGCATACCCTCCCAGCAAATAAAATTGTAGTAAACGAAAGAAGATATAGAAAATACGAAAGTCTACTGACACAGACGCGTATCGCACACAAGAGAAAAGAGAAAGGAAACGAACGATAAGCGATAACATTGGGGGATGGTGTCACGTATTCTATTTCGTTATTTGCGGTGGATTGTACTACCGCATCAGCCATACAACGTGAGTGGCAGCCGAAACGCAGTTTAGGGTTGTCTCACACGGGCAAAAACTAGATTAATAACCGGGATAACGGGCTAATCTCTAGATACGCGGAGTCACCTGGACCCGGGGCTCGGCCGGCCGCTCCCGAAGGTAACCTTCTGACCATATCTGAGGTGAATAATAAACCGAACGCACACAGCACGGCCTCCACCGATATATGTATTGGTGTTGGCGGTTGGCGGCAGTGGCAACTCGGCCGGTCAGCGCGGGCAAGCGAAGCACGCTGCAATCTAATAATGCGAATGCGAACCCGGCGTCGGCCGTCGGAATATGAAAACTGCGGACGGACCTGCCCTGTTTACCGATGATGGTACTCGATTCTTTGATGCCCTGTTATCGCGGGAAAGCACTGGCAGCTACTGTGACCCCCGAATGACCTCGATCGAACCGTTCCAAACACAAACAAGTTCCATCCTGGACACGAGGCTCATCTTTCGCCCTCGCTATCTCTCCGTCTCTATCTTGTTCTCGTATCTTTCCTTCTGCACGCATGTGGGCACGCACACTCTGGCACGCATCATCCTAAATATAATCACATGTCCGGAATAGTACGAGGCACACAAAAATATTTGACGGGCTTAGGTTATTGTCTAATAATAACGTCTGTGCATAAATAGAGACGGTTTAAAGTTATAATGGAAAAAGGTATCTATGTGATACCCAAAAAATTCCCACAGATATTTTTCATCTATCATCAATCTATTTCCAGCAGAAAAAATAGCAAAATTATTGTAAATATTATGGAAAATTCTCACGGAAAAAACGTTTAAAGGTAATGATAAATTAATATAAGAATCGTGACAACAACAGATGATTGACCGCATATTATTGTAGGATTTATAAAGTGTAGATTTTCCAAATACATTCTAGTAATATATCTTGCAATTCTATAGAAATATTTTCAGTAAATTCGAAATTTTTTTAATATTGCAGACTAGTAATACAAACAACACCCAATATAAATAATAACATATTACTAGGGTGGTCAGACGTGTCTGCGTACACGGGCCGCACTTACCTGCGCTATGCAGAACGTTTAGCTATAGTATATCTTCAAGCCAGTAAAATCACTCCCTCCGATTCATGTATCTAGCATCTAGTATCAGTGTTAGTCGAGTCTTGATGTGAGATAGTGCAATTCTTCGTTAACATTTTACGCATTGTAAATGTAATACAATGTCCTATTAATCCTAATGTAGAAAAGTATATCGGTGAATTCCAGGATTTACATTATAGTGGTGCCAAAATAGTTTGTACAGTATGCGATAAACTGTTATTCTGCTGGCACAAATCGGACTACACATTGGTGATGGTGCGTCTGATCCGTTCTCTACCTATAATGATTATTTTAATTATGCGTGTTTTACATCCGTAGATGTTGAACGGTCTTTTTCAAAGTATAAGCACGTTTTATGATCGCTACGAAATCTTGAAACACTCAATGCTACAAACTTTTCAGCAATCATATACCATTTCTCGTACTTAAATAAAGTAAGGAGTTTATAATATTTATAGTTAAATAAATAAATAATTGTGCTCTTTCTCGACACTGTATTGTATACTTGTGTGAAACGTTAATATCACATATATGAAACTTAGTACTGACCTGACGGGCAGACGAAAGTTGCCCACTCTACATATTACTCATTTTAAAAATTGAAAAGAGTGTATGAGATAAAGATTGCACATGTTCAATGCAAAAATATTTAAAAGGATCACCAAGAAATTAGTAACAGGTAGAGTAAACATTTTACCAAATTTAACTTTATTCATTTTACAAATTATTTTATAACTATTACAAAATATGTCTACATGAAGTAAGATATATATCATCTTCAAAGCCAAGTAAAAATGAATATAATGTAGACGTCTAAAGCTATAACTTTAGTTAGAAACTGAATCGTAATTTGTACTTCAAAACCATATTAGAGTAGGTTGAAAGTAAACATATAATTTATATAAAAACAAAATATCTTTCTTGCTGCATAACCTTATTTTGAATTCTGTCATTACAATAACGCATTTTTGTCATGTAGTGTTTATCTTAAGTTTGTCCAGGAAATTAGTGGTAATGGTTTTTATTTACCAACAAAAGTGATATGCCAGGAAAAGCAATGAAAGGAACATACATACATAGATAGAAACTATAACGACATTTAAAACGGTTATACCTACGATATGAGAATGAATTACAATGCAAAATACTGTAAGGTAAGTATACAATATAATATATTTAAATATAATAGATACAAAGAAGTGAAATAAATACTTAGTAAAACTATAAAACAGATTGTCCAGAAGTCGTATTTTTTTTTTCAAAGTCCTACCAAAATAGTTGGTATTCATTGCATTTATATGTTTCTGGAAATTTTACAGCCTGAGGTTCCACTAGTCCATTAATTACTGTGTTAACTTGAGCCTGTGATAATTTGTGGTCGTTCGTTTTTGTTTCTTATTTCATAACACTACATCACACATCACCAACATCTTTGGTTTGCGTGGACGACTTTATAAAAGAAATTCTATATACGTTTACTATGAGTTTACATTCACCTAAAAATACTGTGCGACAATTTTTCGTATATTCGAACTCGCACAATGTCCTAATGGTTTTTCTAAGTATTCTTTCGACTTCAAGCGAGGTACTCCACGCTAGGGTACCGTAAGGAGCAACGCTGTGGAAATTCGCATCTAATAATTTTACTGCTAATTTTGCCACACTCTGTGTAGATGGTGTAAACCGCCAAACGCTTGATGTTTATTATTAGATAACTGTACAACGAAAAATATATTACGCTTATAAGCATAAGCAGTGGCGGCTCCTGACTTTTTGTGCAAGGGAGGCTATTGTAGCATTTTAAGTGTAGAATAACAATTGTAAAAAGAAAGATTAAAACAAAATATGATTTATTGTCTGGTAAGAACCACGTAGAGGTGAGAGTGAAATTTTGCTTGGATAGGAAAATGGATGAGGGGATAGGCAAAAACGGTAACAAAAACTTAAAATAAACTTAATAAACGGAATAGTAAACCAAAAATAAATTTTAAAAATTATAACAAACCCTTAGCAAATCAATATTTTTTAAAAAATAAAAGAAATAGGTTAATATTTTTTCGAAACGTGTAAAAACGTATTGCTTACTCTTTTTGATAAATTAGAGGAATTCACCTATTCTTTGTACTAACAAATTAATCAATTACCCGCTCGTAAAATACGTCATTTTGAGCTAACGAATTAAGAAGACCTTTTTGATCCATAATGTTGCGACTGTTCTTTTTAATTCTTTTTGGTGTGGAAAAACTTCTCTGTACTGAAGCAGAAGTTATCGGTATAGTGACCACAATGCTTACAACTTTACTCAGTTTCGGCATAAATTCATATAAATTGTGCATTGTTGAAAATTGGTTTGCATTTTTAAATTAAGTAATAAATAAACATATTACTTATTATTATTTTTTTTGCAAAATTGCTTTATTTTAGTATATAGCCAATGCTTAAACATTATTTTAACACATAATAAACGCTATTTAATTTATTAAAAATAATAGGGGAGGCTTAGCCTCCGGAGCCTTCCCTGACGAGCCGCCACTGGGCATAAGCAGTAATGCGCATGTTAACGAAAGCATATCTACCAATAAGGGCGCGACGATTGGTCACACCACCCGATCATTCACGAATTGTAACGAAATGTAATATGTGCATTTTAGGAATGTAAAACCCGACATTTTTGGTAGGAATATTGGTTTGAAAATATACCACTATAGAACATGCTCCATAAATTTCAAATATTTTTCTATACAGGTGCATGCAACAATATCATCAATTAATACATTTTTCTTTCATACAATTTCATTTTATGTAAAAAAAATTGCAATAATTAATAAAACGTTTTTTTTCTGTTCTTTTTTCAAAACATTCACACCTGAATTAATAAAAAAAATATTATCGTCATCAATTCCCGAATTATGATCTCATAAACAATATAAAAAAGCGTTACCGAAATCGCGCGTCGATGGATATTATTATTAAGTACACAGGCCTATTAATCGCGTCAAATTCTACTTTAAATTTCAATTAAATACGGAGAAAAATAGCAGCACCATAAATCAGAGCCTATCAGGAGATGGAGTAATTATAAAAAATTAATAAACATATGTCGGTTTGCGAGCATTAAGATAAAGTGCGATATAATTGGAGCATTAAATTTATTTATTCCAAAACAAATGTGTAGTTACTGTCAAATTTATTACATACATATATTAATCGTATGTACTTTTTATGTACCGCAATAAATATTACAGAAGAGCGCGACTGAGATAACGTTGCGCAGTTCGTGATCCATTTTATTTATGGATTTGTATAGAAATGCACTTAATTAGATTGTCAGATTGCAATTTACATAAATTAATATTTAAACAAAAATTTTACCTACTTAAATATTTTCTAGCAGGTAGTGTTTATGTGTTCACATGATGCATAATACAGTGCGGTCGAATAAGGCTGTCCTAATGTTATTCTACTATAGATACCAATATTTACATCTACTGTTTCGAATAGAGTTAGTTAACCAAATACAGTAGGCTGCAATTTTTATGTGATCGTGTGTATGCAGCCTAATGTACATTAAAGTAAAGTTGGTGGTGCATCAAGACTGCATGTAAGATACATACCTTATGATATTTATTGATATTTTCGCAAGCATCTACTCTCTTCTTCATGTCATCGAAAACACTTACTGCCTGTTCATTCTCTTCCTTGCAGTGTTAATCGCTGCTTTCGATTCATTCATATTATATATAGGTATACAACCGGTTCCGATAAATTTTATTTTTTAGATGGCAATAAAAAAAAATCTAGGGTGTCAGATCGGGTGATGCAAGACGCCAACGTCCAAAACCAATAATTCTCTTAACGAATCTTTTTTGCAAATACTTTCTTGCATCTCTTACTGAAGGAACAGTAGCATTGTCATTTTGAAAATGCCTTGCTACATCTCGTTATAAAATAGTTGTTCATGTAATATAAGTCTATATCTGGCTTGTATTGTCGCACATTCAAAGAATCCTATTTAAACGTCTTCTTGACATTGCAAGTCACTCCTATTTTGATGCGATGTAATTTAATTTCACGAACAGCATGAGGATTTTATGCGGACCAAATTCTAATATTTTGAGAATTTATATCACCTGGTAAATTAAGCCAGACTTCATCAGAATAAAGAAAACAAGGTGTATAGTGGTTTTATAGGTTTCTAGAAATCTATTGGCAATAATTGCTCCGCAACAGAAATTTTATACGGACGGTCATAAAATTTCCATTTTACTGATCTCTGAGTTCATTAAATCATCTTCCACGACATTTGTATGAAATTTCAAATACTCAGAATAACCTCAATTAAATAATCAAATATTGACTTAAAGGTTTTAATTTTAAAAATTGAACAATAAAACCATCAAAATTTAATAATTAAGTAATAATATTAAATAACTAAATTAATAACTTACAGAAAAATAAAAGTCAGATGAGTACGCCATCTATGAACAACAATTTGCATTATATTCATGAAAGAAAACAAAATATACATACGTCAAAAGGCTAAACCACATTAATTTAATGTAAGAAATTTACCAGTTTGTAAACAATACGTTGCAAAAAGGATATTAGCGATGGGTTCAACGTTTTTAAAATGAGAGAAAAAGTTTCTACATTACATCAATGGATTACACATCCGAATTTTGAACGTCACTGTATCTTGACCAAAGCTAGGAGACTTCGATTCTCAAATCATGTGACCATAATGCCATGTCTTGATTTGAGGATCCAAAATTTTACGAATTTTAAAACGGCGTAGAACGTGAGGAAGTGTCGCTTGATGAAAAACTTGAGGGGAGAAGCCAACAAACCTCTGTTCAATTACTCCACGAATTTTATATCTACAACATAGAAAACCCTAATTACAAAAGCATACATCATTAAAAATCAATAAATACCTGTTTGAACACCGCGAATCCCCAAAATCAATCCCTGAACCTGAAACAGATTCAGTTTATCAAAAATTCGGACCAGAAAAGATCTCTCCAGAAGATCGAGAAGTACCAGGAGGCTGTTTCAGAATATCCAGATCAGGTACCTGCTATTCCCGATTTTCCTGAACCAGAAACCGATCCTGACCACACACATCCCAGATATAACGCACCCTACATGCAAGTTAGAATCATTCAAGGCTAGTAAAATTACTTTTATTTTTAAATCCGAGAAAGAAAAAGGTAAGTTTACCTTAAAACATCGTAGAATTTCAAGTTTTCTTAACTTTATTTGATTAATGATATTAATTTCGTTATTTCTGATAATATGTATATAACAAGTAAAGGCTTATAAGATAAAAATAATACTCATCTGATATTTTATAGTAGAAGTTAGTTCTAAGAATTCCATAGTTTCCACACTGTTTTATTTTTCATATTTTTATTTAAAATTTTATTCAAAGGGAAAGAAAATTTTGTTTTGTTTATAAATTCTAAGCATTTTTGATTGACGTAAGCGAAGCTAATTTTGCGCAACACACAAAAGAAAGCAAAATTTAGACAACCACTTCAAACACCAGTTAAGAAGGATTGCCCAAAATCCAGGGCACGACCCTTGAGATATCTGAATTTTAAAGAACAAAAGAGTCTCATCGCTCGCTCATAATTTGCAATCGTTTTGTGTATTGTATTTTATTATTTTGATTACAGTATCTTTTATAAACAACGCAACTTTTGTGTGTGCTTACAGCAAATCGTGTAAGTTTTCTTGTACACCAAAGTACATATAATATCAATAAGTTTCTAATTCAGCAATCCATGTATAAAAACAAATTACGGAATCTATGGAAAGAAGTGATTACTAAATATTTTTTATTAAGAATTATTTTAAGTAACTAGATATACTAATTTACCACATAATTTATTGTAGTAATTTAATAATTATACTCGTCAGCAGCTACTTGATAATTCCATAGAAATATACGCAAAAAAAGGCAATGTCTTTGAAGATAATTTTTAACATAATGCCCGGCAACACTAAATTCTAAATTTCTACCTTTAAAGAATACTAAGTAACAATTACTACCATAAAGGAAAAAAAACTGAGGGCGGCAAATTTTAAGACAAATTTAGATAATTGTTTGCTGACAACCTTAATGCCTTAACGTCGTGCTGTAAATGTCAAACACGTCTCAATTTTAAACGCCGTTACCTACTTCCAGAATTAATTAACTCAGATATACACGATAACCTCTTTTTTTTAATTCTTAAAGAGCAGAATAATATAAAATGCCTCACTTAAAGGCTTCATGAATTTAAAATAGCCGTATCAATTACATACGGTCAACTTTTCTTTTATACCCGCGTACCTACAGTGATGCATAAATGCAATAAAGTATTTAAATTAATTTACTCGGTTTCATTAAAGCCCTTTGTACCTCAATGAGAACACGTCACGTCGGTTTTATTTTTCAATTACAAAAATTAATACCTGTATTATTTCGCCTTATTTTAAATGTAGACGTAGGATGATTTAAATGCTTTCCATGCATGAGTAATTTTTTCAATCTGGAATCGTAACATTCTATCTGCTTAACAAGGAAACATACTTAATTTAAAAGTACGGGAGAAATGAAACCTGTTCTCGCTGGAAAACCTGACAGTGACTCCGTTTTTAATTATTTCTCCTCTTTTTGTACTAACTGTTTCGATGACTGATGAAGGCTTAACTTATGCATGTATACACGGCGATATGAGAAAATATTTGTTTTTTATCATTACATTTTTATTCGTTTATTGATGCTCATGGAAATTAAATCAGTATAATGAAATAAAAATATGTTAGGGTTAGAAATTAAATGGGACGGCATTAAAAATGAAAAGCTGTCTTTTCTATTAATCCTATTTTCAAAATATTTTTTTTCTAGGGGTATTAAAAAAATTAATCCAAAAGATCTTCTCTCAAGCAATTTCAACACATGCTTTAGAACTTCCTTTTTCTTGGTCGAAGCCGTAGCACATGGTGTCTTCTAACAATAATTTACTTAATGCAATTACAGTAAAATTTATGTTCTTGGGGTTATTATTAACATTCCTGCACATCGAAAATGGGGGTGATTGAGAATAATGACGTGTACTACAATGACGGAGCGCAAATATAGCATTATTACGACTATTTAATCTGGGAACATACAAATTTCTTCTAAATTCTTCCAGCAATCAATTTAAATACAAAAATTATTTGGAATATGATTCTACGATTGTAAAGAGATAGTCAAATTCAAGATCATCATAACTGGAATTATGTGAAAGAAATAATGAATGTTTAAGATAACAAAGTTTTTCACATCTTCTTCTGTATTCCTTCTAATACGTCTATGTAATGCAAGTATCCTGGATTCCATACAATTGAACAATATTCTAATTTTGGAGGGACGAAAGCATTATAAGTTTTGTTCAATGCAAAAATGCTTAGCGATTTGGTATTTTTGCTCATATAACCGAATGTTTTAAATGAATGGTTACATGTTTCTAACACATTTTCGTTAAATGCTAATTTAGGGTCAAATAGAATCCCTAAGTCCTTAAACATTTTACTATGTTCAATATTTATATCATTTATTTATTAACAACAAATAGCTGATTTCTTGCAGACTATGGCAATCAGTTAAAGAATTGATCTTCTGAATTTTTTTTTTAAATTATCTGCTACATAAGACAATTAGGATAATTTACAACCCTGGTAATATCATCAACAAAAATAAGGAATAACAATTGCCCCAAAACAGATCCTTGGGAAACTCCAGATGTGGACTTATAAAAATGAGACTTGTAACTAAGGTATTTACCATAATTGTTCTCACCATACAAGTAGGATTGGAATAAGGCAATAATGGCTTCAGAAACTCCATAATTACGTAATTTTCTGAGAATTAAATGATCCAAATGATCCATAAATACTGCATCAACCTGACATTGCTTATCCCAGGCTTCAGAAACATAATGTGTAATTATTATATACTTGCAGATTACAATTAAGCCATTTGGAAATATAGATTTATTTAGATATCTTATTCAAAATTTTGTGAGGTAATCTAGATGCAATAAATTTCACCCATTGATTTGACCGTTTACTCTTGTTAATTGCCTCTATCCCTCCTTTACCTAGCGATTCGATTTAATAAACCCGTAATAATTTAGAATATGCTATTCAAATGCATTAAAATAACATTGGCTGTTTTATGACAAAAAAAGCTCTCTAGGAAATGAAATTATCTATACCATGTTTATCAAAAACGTATCTTTCTTTATAAATTAGGATGCAATAAATCATATTGAGCAATGAAATCAAGGTCCTCAAATATTTAACGTGTACCAATCAAACGAAAAGCAAGAAACAAATGTAAGTAAATACAAATATCATTGACACGTGTTCTCGTATAATTGAGATATAGACATCGCATCGGCTAGTTAGTTTGTCTACAAACACACGGCCTCTAAACCTGTCGCGTATCCATCTTCTTCCAGTGTGCACTTATGTAATCTGCAAAATTAATTTCATAGCGAATTTGTTAATTATTTTTGACAGCGCACATTAATTCAGCTGTCAAAGTTATACGTCGACGCGCGCTCGCTTATTCGCTGGAAATTTAGAAGAAATTCCGCTTTAGGTGCCCGTGCAAAATTAAGTTTAATTTTACAATGTAAATAGGTCGCTGTATTAATATCAATTTGTCCTGCTTGCAGCTTCTCGACGTTTACAAGTTCTTTGTATACGTTAAAATGTCAACTGATGAGCAGTTTGTTGTTCTCCAATTAAATTGGAATTTTTCACGGCTTTGAAAAAGAAAAACGCGTGGTTCCAACCCTTTCATCTTTGCATGGAACACGAAACATCTGTTGAGCTTAAACTCTTAGATTAAAAGTTACCAAGTAGGCATAATGATTTGGCACATATGTAAATACATACTAAATATAACTGCCTCACAATATTGTGTTTGTGGGTTTGCTGGTTTTTAAACTCTGTTCTTCAACTTCTACAAAATCTTACTCTTCATACGGTTCAACATTGTTCGGATTGCTTACTAGATGCAAAAGGGTACAAGTGCATCTTTATGTGCAAAGTTAAGTTTTAACTCAAGTGCGTATTGTAGGTAAACTCAAGTTCAGATTCTTTAATGTCATGAATTTCCTCACTCTGCGTTTTTACACTTGTACTTTTCTGTTCCTTTTTTCAATATCGTTTTTAACCCGGGATAAGTGTAGCCATTGGTTACACCTATATAATACTTTATGCATTCAGCATAATTATTGTACACAAACATACACGGTAGTGTGAATATTACAAGATTCTAAGCAATAGGTAATGCTGCAAACGTTCTGCCGTGTAAATTAACGTGTAACATTATATTTTGTTTTGAATTAACACAACCATTTTTCTCGGCGTATACTGCATTTGTTGTAGTAATACGTAATTAGTACTAAAATGGGTGTTATTGTTGTTATTGAATGATAAAATGTATAAGTAAAATAAACTGAATCAGTTATTTTACACAGTTCAATTTATCACAATCAATTATTTAACGACCTAATATTTGTTTGGTATTAACTTCAGCATTAATATTGGCAAAAAAGGAAAGCCATCCATATGGTAACATGCCAAGTGAATAATATATTATGATTACTTTAGGAAATAAAGGTAGGTATTTGACAATACTCATTAATTTTTCGGGAAATTCAATATGTCTCAATAGTTTGTCATGTTGTTACTAATTAGTACCTGGCTTAAACGCAATTAGGGAAACGAAATAGATATTACCACGTATTGCAATTAACGGTATTATCAAAGGTGATACCCAGCATCGATCCAAGTAATGTGATTTATTTAGAAGGGTTATATGACTTGCTAGAATTCTAATACCTCTAATTATAAAATTCGCTATCTCTTCGTATTATTTGGTTTTCTCACTATGGGATATATATGCAATTTTAATACCTAGAAATAATTTAATGATACTAAAATTTAATTCAACCTACAAGTGTCGTAAATTATTTCAATAAAGATTAATATCAATGAATGCTTGCCCGTATATTAATTAATTAAGATTTTAATACCTTCTCCGTTAAAATGGACGTTTGCGTGCCAGGTATAATACGAAATCGACAAATTGACGGATAGCAAAGGAAAGAGCAGTCTGTATTCGAGAATAACAAAAATTTATTCCGCTCGTAAAATACAGCACGAACACTCTTTATACGTGTAATGCTTTGCTTTCAACGTTTAATAGCTCCCACAAAAGTGCATAATCATTTCGATCAATATAGTTATGTGTAGCATATACTTTAGAGTGCGGGGTTGGATTTTTGTTTTATTTTTTTTTCACAACGGCACCACGCTGCTGGTTGGTATTTTATTAATACCTACACCATCAAGCACACACACAGACGTTCGCTCACGTATGTGACTACATACACGGGTTTATGGAGAGGTGCGTTTTATATACATATATATATATATACATACAGAAATGCATTCGAACATATGTAGATATGTTGATATGTATGTATGTATGCATTGCCAATATATACACATATATACATCAATCGAATTTCGATTGATATGATGTGAACAGCATAGACGATTCGGGTGCGAGTAGAATTAACAGGTTAATGCTTGATCCAATACAAACAAATAAATTTAATGTTACACACTTAAAACATGTTTAAACTGTTTTGAGCCCACAATTCTTCATGTTTAGTATTAAGCGATCCTTTTTTTCAATTTTCACAACCTGTTTTCGAATTTTAACGACAGGTACCTAAGTCAGTAACTATTCATTGATCATAGCAGGGAATTAATAAACTAGTGTAGCGTGGAGTAGTAGAATATCTTATGTGTATACTAATCCACTGCAGTCCTTCCGATATGTGTGTAAACTATAACATATATTAATATTCTTTTAAAAGTCGATAAAAAATAATTCCATCACATTTAATAGTACCTACCTACATTAAAACACTAGTACTACAATGACATTTATTGTAATACGAGTACAAGTTTAAATCACGAACCGCATAGCTGTGAATGATTAAAACGTACAAGTATTACAACAGTGATTGTAACACGTGTTTTCTACACTATTTTTTCTACTTCGCATCAATTTACGTGTATTTATTATTTGAAATCAAATTTCTTATACACACAGGGAATTTCAATATTTTCATGTTTGTGACACAATTCTTCTGTCATGCACAATTCAAATGTCACCACAAATAGTATCAAAGTCGAAAAGCAGTTTTTCGGCAAAACGATTATACAGAAGCTTATTATATGTGCAAAACAAAAAACAAGATTATTACTTACAAAAGCGTGTATTTGCATAATGTGTGAAAAACCGTACAAACCAACGCAAAATTGGGCTGTAAATAGCAACTGGTGATGAACAAAGGTGTAACTGCAGTAACAACAACAATGATACACTGAGAAAGGTGTCATATCAGTATAATTATCGGATCACATGGAAAACGAAAAAATGAGGCATATGATGAAAACGCAGTAGATTGTTGTAGACATAATAAACATAAAGTATGTAGACTAGAATCCCTTGGAGGGTCTGAAATTAGTTACCAGGGAAAAAGATCGAACGCCGAAGAGAAATAATTGAAATAGGATAATTATCAAGAAACTTTTAGATTGTGAGAAGCGGAAAGACGCCTAAAATTATACTGTGACGGCAATACAATCTTGGGTTAATTCAACCCTTAAAATATTTGCCTAAAATAAATTTATTTTTAATTTTTATTAAATAGTGTTAAAAATACTTTTGACTATGTTGGATTAAAGCATATAGTGACTAACGAATATTCTTTAAGAATTTTTTCTTCGTTGTCTTAACTGGAAATACTTTTAAATGCTCTGAGGTGATTCTCTGTGAGTAGTTAATAGTGGTAATAATAATAATAGAAAAAGGTTCTTTTCTCGCAAACCCTTTTACATATAAAATGTGCGACCGGTTTCGAGTTTAACAGTTCACCATCAGGGCAAAATTTTATTAGTTTAAAAATTGTCAGAGTATAAAAAATGTTTTGTTTACAGTGTACATTCCATTAGAATAAAAATAATTTTTATAGTATATAGTATGTTTGCAAGAAAAATCGTTTTATTTCTACTATCACAGTAGTTTTGTTTATTTGTTCATAGTAGCACACAACGGAAAGTTTCAACGGAGATATTTGTGGCAAAATACTCAAAGATTGCAAGCTGAAAGAACGAAAATACTGCTTTTAAAGTCGGGAATACTAACTAATATAAACCACATGTATTTTTATATCTTGACTAACTCGACTAAAGAAAATTCATGCAAAGCTACAGGCTTTCGAGTAACATGTTTTTCACATTTTGTTTTTAATAGCTACCAAAAATTTAAGAAGGCAGAGTTTGAATTTTATGATTCTGTCTCTTGTTGCTCTAAAACTAACTATGTTCAGACATTTCTGTTAATGTGAAAGAGGCCTGCTTTAATATAAATTAGAAAATGATTGGACATTAAAAAATCAGGCCAAATTTTGCAGCTTTTCGCATAAAGAAATTTATTTATGTACGAGTAGACTATCTCTAAAACGCCCAGTTCCTAGTTCCCATGAATCCTTATAGATTAAGTTATATTATGAGTCGGAGATTAAAAGGAAAAAAATCACGGTATAATTACTTATTAGGTTAGAAGAAAAAAAAAACCTTTTGTTTAGAATTAGTGGCAATTTTCTTGACGTGCGTAATACGTCAAGAAAATTGCCACTAATTCTAAACAAAAGGTTTTTTTTTCTTCTAACCTAATAAGTATCAACTCCAATCATAAAGATATTAGTATTTTGACTTAAACGTGCGCAGGATTATCTATTGCTAATAGATAAGAAACTTGATGAAATGCTGTAGATTTCATTCAAAAATTAGTATAATTCGTACCACTAGTTGACATGTTGTAATAACGCTCTGGTAGAATTGTCGTGTACTATCATTTTAGTGGCACTTATAGGCAAATCCAAAATTATGTTGGTGCTCTCCTTAGGAGAGGTACATATCTCCTCCAAAAAATATAAATAGAATACTTTCATCTGGGAATCTTAGAGTAAATATCTGAAGCCAATAAGAGAAAAACAACAAGTGAAGTCATAATGAATATCATTTGAGGTTAAGTGTATCAGAAATGCAACAAGCGTCGTTAAATATAGAATTGGTATTAGTTACAATACATAATATTTTCCAAAAGCCATATACTTCATTTTAGAAATTCCTTTAGTAATACTAAATTTTCGTTTCTTCTTGTATCCTTGAATGTAAAAGTAAGATATCTATTTGGGTTGTTTAAAATATGCTTCTGAACAAAATGAATACAAAATAGTGGAAATCAGATTGTTAGTTTCAAAGATATCGCTGAGAAAGAAGGACACATACGACAAACTGCTTCTTTTTCGGCCGAACTCCATAACATTCCATACCCCTAGAGAAACTAATGTTAAAAAATCACAAAAGTTCTAGATACAGTCTAATATGGAGACATTTGTTTGACATTGTTTTTTTCTAAAGTAAGAAACTAGAAAACAGCATCTTTTTTTTTTTAAATGGGACCTATAATCGATATTTATGTAAATACAAAGTTCAAAATAGCAATTGATTACTCTAAGCTATCGCCTGGGTATCATTAGACCTTTTAATAAAAATTTTATTGAGATAATTGGTACTACTTACACTTACTTGCGCTAAATAAACAAACGCAGTTACATGTATATTTATGACTGCCAACCTATGTTCTGTATAGTATAGATATGTATGTATGTATTTGCATGTGTATAACTATATAAGTACAATAATACAATTTCCTTATCGGGTAGTTCTGATATTATGTATTCAGCTATATACATATGTATATACGCACTCGTATATTTATGGATTATGGATTAGCGATTAGTGTATTTTTTATTACTTCGAAAACAAGCGGCCGGTGAAACGCCTTTCGATTCCCTTATAATTTCAAGCGATAATTACGGCGTTAGCACGCCGAACATACTTAAAGCATCGACTGCCGACCGATAACGTCGAAATTACACCGCATACAAAACAAGATGACGTCGCTCACACACAAATAAATTCTTTATTGTATTTTAATTCGACGTATCCATAATACAAAACAATGGATGGACGATACCATGGGAACGGACGCCTAAATGGAAACGGGCTTTAACGACGATTACCATTCGACAGGTGTACGAGTAATTTTACAAAATCTAGAATCACACGGCCGATTGTTTTTGACGTGTCGTATGCATGGAAATAATCTTTCTTCATTCTGTCGTCCTCGGTCATTTTTCCCTTTTTTTCCTTGTTTGTTTCGCGCTCGCTATGTACCCACATACTGATGTACAACGTGTGTTTTTTTAGTATCGTCTTGCTTTTCAATTTAGCTTATGCGACCAGAGCCGTAAGAGAGCATTCAGCAATTTAGAAGGCAATTTAAAAATAGCCGCTTTATTTATAGCATTCTCAATTACTGCCTGACATGAATACCATTTAATGCTAATTATTATTATTATTTAGCACTGTTTACATTAGATGAATTATTGCGGTTCAAGGTTGAAATGTATAAATCCGAGGCAAATTAAAACATCTGTAAGTGCCTTTAATTACCGCCGCTGCATTTATCAGACTTTGTTGAATGTTTTCGTTTTTATTATGTAAGAGAAGTACATTTTCAATAGAAATTTTTCACGCAACGAATGATTGATTACCAAAAACGGTATTTATAGTAACCAATATAAACAGATTAATTTTAAACCATATATTGTCGGTTTTAACTATCTATGAATAATAGAAAAACGTTAGAGTATATCCCTATAATACAAACAATTTCAAAATCGACTCTTCTAATTTACACAATTGTTTGTATTCTTTTTAGAAATAAGATTTCTCTCAAATAATTTTTCCTTACATGTCTTCCTAGTCTCTTTATTCTTACAAGTCTAACTCTTATTTACTATACTGGAAAGTATTCATAATGGTATTTAAATATATTAGGCACTCCCAGATTAAGCATTTTTTTGTAAATTGATTATTGCTTGCCCAGCATAACAAAAAAAAACATTAATTTCTAGATGTCACTAGTTGCAATTAATTAATGCCTCGAAGTTAATTAAAACATTCTTATTGTGTTTCTGCTTGACCAGCAGCATTTTCGAAAAAGAATGATCCGATGATACCTCCATCCCAAAATTCAGACCGCATAGTAACGTTGTGGATGTGGATGTATTTGTTCCTCAACAATCACTCACGGATTTTCTTAACTCCAAATGGTACAATTTTGCCGAGTAATCAAGATGAAAATGAACCTCAACATCACTGAGATGATTGTGTGCAAAATCAGGATACCCTTGTTGTTGCTCCATAATACATTCAATGAATTCTCTTCGAAGTGTTTGATCAGTAGGTTTCACTCAATTGAACTTTGTAAGCGTGAAGATGCGAGTCTTTCGTTAAAATATAGTGTATAAAGCTTTTCAAAATATTCAATTCTTGACCACCACGGTATTGTATATGATGTCCCCGGACTCTCAACAAAAGTTTCACGAACATGTGAATGACGTGTTGAAGAACGGCTAAATGTTTAAAATTTCTAATGATCCAATTTTCCTAATCTCTTCACAGTTGAAGTAATTAAATCACTACTTCAACCATATTTTCTAGGAAAATTGCGAACTGTAGCTGTCAAATCTTCATTACTTTAAAAAGATTGCTCAACAATGAAAATGCGTTGTTCTCTCTTGTAGTGCTGTGTTTTTAATAATCTTGAAGTGTCATTTATCACCCTGTCTCTTTTTTCTTGCAATACTTGCCGTACAAAATAACTATACTGACCAAAATATTCTTTAATTCAAAGAAATATTTCTTTACCGCTTTTTAAAAAAACATGTCTTTCACTTGAAACATATTACTTATGCTAAAAATATTATCTAAGTGAAAGAAATATGTTTTAAGTGACAGAAAGGAGTCATTTACATAGCAGCAAAGAAATGCTCCTTTGATTTAAAGAGCCTTTTCTCTCAGTGTCTATCACAATGTTCATGGGTGAAAGTTATTGATATAAGTGATTACAATAGTAGATTAATTTCAGCATTTCAATACTAAAATTGGACTTTCTTTGGACATAAATAAACGTATACCGTACGCGCTATTCTAAATGCGAACACCCGAATATTCCCGAAGCGCGCCGCTCTTATGCTGGCTGAAGCGACGATACGAAATGTTCCGCCGAGGTAGTCTGATTTGGGAAACGCAACGCATTCATTCTGGATGAGCGTATTTACAAAATTTACGTAGTATCTACCTATTTAGTTAGAAATAAAAAATTATCGCATATCCAACATTCGAAATAGTTACTAATAAATTATTTGTCTTTTGTTTTCTTCAAGTAATATTTGAATACCTACTTCTGCTAGTAATTGCTCCTGATATTTTCAGTAAACGTCAACATAATAAATTGGTGTTTGTTTGAAATTGTTTTTCAATGAAAAGCAAAAGGGTTTCGAAAATGAAAAATTGTGATTAGAACTTAATTAGTGATTAGAGGAAACAATATTGGCCCCAGCCAAACAAGTCCTTAAACAAAAATGTACAATCAATACACGACATAACTAATTATAGCAAAAGTACAACAATAAGTAAATGTAATAAATAGAGTTGGGCAAATTTTCCGGCGCGGCAGGTACGTATTCAGAATGTGCGCTGTAATTCACGTACTCCAATAAAGCAGATAAACCGTAGTGTTGCAAGTCAATAACAACAGTGCCTGTTTTTCTTATAAAATGTAAAAATTTTTATTTTATCTAAATACGTAGTGATATAAAATGCAAATGCATCGCAAAGTGGCCCGTTTGTTCGCCCGCTTTGTCCGATTTTGTCCCCAAGAAAAATTTGCACAACTCCATTAATATGACTTGTTTTATAAATACATACTAAATTACAATAATACGGTTGATGTGCCTTATTTATGTTAAATTATTTGAGGTTCGCGTCTCAATACGTATCTGCTCCGCCGGACAATTGCCCAACTCTAGTAATAAGTAATGCCATGAATACGTCCGCCTAACGGTAACCCATCTGCCTCCTTGTGCAGCTCCTATTTGACTACTGCTTATTCACCTACTCTTAGCGATGGATATTACGTCCCCACTCCCGATTTTTGCGATGCCGGTAATTCACGATGTATCTAGTGTTTGGGGTTGATTCGGTTTTAGCTGTAGATAGTCCTTCAAGAAGTTGTTTATCAGATAAACTTTTTGAAGCGTTTGTTTATTTAAAACGAAATGAAAATGTGAATAAAGAGATACTAGCACACAATAGTGTTTTATTTTTTCTAGATAACATTAAACATATTTTACTTACTTTATTATGAAGGAAAACGTAAGGCTTTTCTCCTATAATAGCCGATAACAGATTACTAAAATACTTTATTTCGTTTAAATACTTTGTTTATAGTACAGTATTGTAAATACCTGAAATGAAAGTATTTTATATTTGGTATTTTAAATACTAATAAAGTATGTATTTTCTACAGTAGAAATCAACGTCGGATATAACGACAAGTTGCTTATAGCGTCCGAATTCTTGAGACTCGACCAACTTGTATATAATGTAATATAAATTTCTACCGCTTGTACCCCTCTTTAACGACGAAGTCGGGTATAACGTCGAAATTATTAGCCTTCTTTTATATCTCGAGTCGGATATAACGACGTACGAGACTATTTGAATACACAGAAAATATTTCTTTACCATTATATTTTTTTCACCCTATACACTTAGCAACAAATCTAACTTATAAAAAATTAAATAAGGTTTCCCACACCGACACTTTTTTGAATTATTGTATCAATATAAAAGACGGAAACAACAATGTTATTTTTCAATTTATCTTTGCATAGGAGCTGTATAGTTTATGTATATTTTGTTATTCCAAAGTAATAAACAAACATGGTGTTCGGGTTTGCAATACAGTATGTAATCGTATCGTGTAATTCACTGATGATTCATAATGCGGTAAGTGTTTGTGCACGTTTTATATATATTTTTTTTCTTATAATTTAAATTAAATGCAAAATTGCATGTGTACGCCAATGTGTGTCGAATTTGCTATGTTTAGTAATAAACCTTAAAAAGAGATTGAAAAAGCAGGCTCGGATTTAACGACCACCACTTATAACGTGGTTGTAAGTGATTTCTACTGTATTTGATATTTAAAATACTAATAAAGATTATATTTTGTGCTTTATATTTGAAATCCATTACGAATGCATTTTGCCCAGCCCTGTTTAGAGGGAATAGGAAAGTATTACATGAATGGAGGCATTAAATTGAATTAATCTATTTTACTAATACAAAAATATCAATGTATTTCGAGGGTGCACATGAATGACCAATGGTGAATTATAATAAGATATAATAGGAAAATATTAAGTGTTCTCTTTTTTTTATGAAAAAGGGAATAATTTTTTTCAGATAGAATTTAGTTATTTTATCCAAACCTTCTTTACTTCAAATTAATTCTTCCAATGAAATATATTTTTAACATGGGGATCGTTTAAAAATACAAAAGAATTCTGCAATTTAATGACAATTGAGCTGTAATGTCCTTAGAAAAAATACTGAAGGTGACCTATGTCCCTATCATAGTATTAAACATCTTTAACACGAAATGTTACAGTCACTATATGATCATCTTCGGGTTTATTACATATATAAATATTCATTATTTGAAGAACAACAAACGAAACATTTTTGTCGTTATATAAATATGCACATATTAATCAGATACCTGAAGATGACCATATAGTAACCGAAACATGTCGTGCTAGAGATGTTTAAAAGAAATTTATAGATTGAATTATGAACCATTTACAGCTAGCCAATTTATTTACCTTGCATACCAATCTCTTGAACTGCAATCAAATTGTGTGTGTTTCATATTCATATTATTCTTAGAAGGTTATTAACAGCAGAGATCATCCCAAAACGTTCTATTTGATTATTCGTTAATAAGCGTCGGCCGAGTTTACGCCGGGTTAAATTAAAAATTATCACATGGGACTACCATAAATTACCCCGTTGAAACTTGATTGCAACTTAAAGTTTCTAATAAATTTATAAAGAGCTCCGCTGCGGACCCTCGGCGCGGCGGCTCGCTCACCCCCTTCGCGTTGAATTAAATTAAACATAGTACACGGAGTTTCCCTCTCCGCCTTCTCGAAAATAAAATTACGGAAACGAATTTTTAGTTGTAATTTAAATTAATTCCGGCAGAATTTTAGGCGCTCGCGATTACGAACACAAGAGGGCAAACGGGGGGTGGTAATTCCGGGCGGGGAGTGTATATGTAGCGACGCGGGCGGGCATCGGTGACGATAATTTTAATAATTCAGCGAGTTTTATTGGCCCGCGGTGGCCGTCGCTCGTTCCAGAGGAAGCGATTATGAAAGTAAAGGGGGCGCGTCATTGTTTTACTGCATTAAAATCTGTTTAGAACACATTAGGGCCACCCTCCTCCCTCGAGATACGCTAACAGGTGTATTGCATGTCGCATACGTGCTTCATCATTCCAGTAAATCGATTAAGGTTGCTTTAACTCAAGATGATTTTCCAACGAGGATGAAGTATTACAGCCCTTACTGCTTTCGTGCCGCTGTTATGCTATTAAAAACAACTATTTATAATCGAGTCGATGTTAGAAAGAAACCAAAATCAACAAACAGTACGTTAATGGTAAACAATGCCATTAAATGAGGTATTAATATGTATGTATATGTAACATTCACAATGTGTGTTTTATAAATGTTCTTTTTGATCTCTTTGTCATATTCATAAATATTTTTGCAGTATGAAATTGAGATTTTTCTTCAAAAGCAAGCTCTCCTAATATTCATATACTTTCCAATAATAACTCTACATTTTCAGTCAATAATTGATCCATTAAATGATTGAAAAGTGTTATTTTAGAAAATATTATAATCTGTAATAGAATTAAAATTATATATAAAACTGGAAAATTAATACGACCCTACCCTAATATTAATGATACCTGAACACACACTACAATAAAAAATAATGTTTCTGCGCCTCCGTCCAGAAACTTTGCAGGACTTCAAACTACCGTTTTCCTGCCTAGGCAGACAAAAATGTCACCAAAGGTTGGCCACCCTAGATACCACATGACAGACATATAATAACTTGTCATTAAGCTACTGTTCAACCGTACTAAGATGAACTGATGTCTTCATTATACTTATTATTGATAAATAGATATTAAACTAGAAAGAAAATTACAGAAAAAGATTTATTCTCGGAAACGTCAATATACTAAAGTATATGTAACAGGTGTGCCAACTTGTACTGTCAACTCCCTAGTGTCAAAATCTCTTTTCTATTTTCAATTCAAAATTAATTCATTTGTCGTCCCAAAAAAAACATTGTGTATAACACGGCCAGAAACTCTTTTGCGAGTATTCGTACTTATGGACCTACTCATACTCGCAAAACTGTAGTTTCTTGCCTAGTGATACAAATAACTATTTATTGTACTGCTTTTTATTGTACTTATGTTTATTTATCGTTATTGTATATTAATTGCATTAAACTGGATTAGTCAAAAGCTGTACTACAAAACTGTATTTGACTGAGGCCGTTTTTCAGGATACGCAACCGTCACAAGTTGACATAAGTTTCTGTGTGACAGACAGTGATAGAAATCCCTCAATCTGTCATAATTTCTACAGTCTAAAATGTGGCAGATAGTGGCCGTAATATATTTATGTACCTAGGCAGGAATCGTTTCAGTTGTGATTAAGTTCACTAGTTTCAATAGAAAAAGATATACCACGTTACATGTGCAATGAATGAACGAAATATTGGTAATCAGTAGAGTTGGTGATTTTTGATTTTGGCACGCAGTGGCGCAGACTGTACATATTATGTACTATCAAAGACAAAAGTCTTGACTCAAGTTTGATGTAAATAGAGACAGAATCATCGGAGTTTCTTCAATATTTCGATATTTCTCTCTTTAATGTTGATTTTGTCTCCAATGGCACATATTATACGTATATCTATTTCCTTCAGGTAATACGTATTTCTTTCACTAGAATAACACTACTTCTTACAGAGCATGCAATAAAAAGCAAATTTTTATATAAATATGTTATACAACTTCAACATTTTCCAAATGAATACATATTTTTAAAAGGTAAATGAAAGTTATTTAAACTTCAAATTGTCGATTATAACATTAAGCAAATGTTTCAGGAAAAAGAAGAAGCTTTTTTTTGTTATCATATTCTCTCGAAATGTGGTGTTTCTATATTTTAGGCATAAGTAGCTCGCATGAGCTCTCGTTATGATAATATAAAAATTGCGATGAATATATGAAGTAGTTATCTAGACAAAATTCCTATTAAAAGATCGAAATATTTTTTCTTTTATTTTGCCGAAATCAACAGAAATATAATGAAGAAAAAATAATAAAACATTCAATGTAGTATTGGGATGAGCGTGGTTTCATTCGCCTGTATAGCTATGAGTAAATATTGCAGTGGGAAGCCACATAACGAATGAAATAAAGGCTCAAGGTTGCTTTCACGATATGAATGGATATATTTCGTGAAAGGCATGAGCATGAAATAAATAGTAAATTGTTTACATACAAATAGGTTGCTACACGTTTATTCTCGTAAAAGCAATGTGAATGATTTACTTCATGCACAAGCCCTTCATTCACGCTATTAGTGAAGTAGACTGCTTGATGTCGCATTATGAAGCGGGCGATCTACCGTCAATGATGATGAAAGTTTCATTCCTAACACTAATTCAATGTATGTTCCAGGAAAAAAAAACTTAAACAATACCTTCAAGAGCATTTTTCACTCTTTGTGATTACTTTTTTACAATCTTAGACATAAATACACACTTAGAGAAACTATAATTCTACAGTTCATTATCTAATGGGGGGTATCTATCCTTATATCAATATTTATTAGAATTATACGATTACTGTTAGCATAATTCTATTAGTAAAAATTATAAATCTGGCTATCATTATGTTTGTTATCTGTTTTGCTCAGTGTAGTAGTATTGATTACTTATTTATCTACATATAGATGACCATAGATTACTGCGATAATAGAATGACGTAGAGCAACGTCATTTGTTTAACTTTTATCTGCGCTAGTCCTATTATCGCAGTACGCTTTGGTGTACGGTATATGTATGATATACCTTAGCAATCAATAATAAATCATTAATTTCACATGGAATTATTAATTTTTTTACTTTATATTGTATTTATTAATGTTTATTTATTTTACTCCCATTGCATAATTAGAAGCAGGAGTTGTGTAATATTTATTTCTCCTTATTTCACCAAACAAGAAATATCCTTTAAGGGATTAATTAGTGTCTTTTTAAGACTATCACGGAGATAATCATAAAATACAAACAATTTCTTATCAACTGTTTCTATTGGTATACAGGTTTACTTTATATTTAAAGATACAGATACAAAAGGATACCTATTTCTAGCGGTTAGTATCCCATAAAATCGTAATTTATTGTACTCCACTAAATTTGCTAATCATCCCAACCAAAATAGAATTCCCACTACTTTTTTTGAAATTGTTTATTAGTTTATATTCCATATTAACACATCTCCGTTCCGCCACCCAGGACACTTTACTGAGATTTAATAAACTGCAAGTAATGATGATATAATGAGCGTAAATAAAAATAGAAAATTATAATATATTTACGTACGCAGTAATTAATATAAACGGTACTTGGCGGCCGGTTATTTATGGTGTTTCATGTAAATCGGGGAGTGGACGAGACGATCTAGTCGGAGCTGTAGTTGTAGTAGTGGCAGCCGTCTAAACTCGCATGCAAATGAATACGAATACTTGGCGGTGAATGCCACCTAGAAACGTTATATCATAATTAAACAGTAGCGTATTGATACCGGTGATTTATTGCACGTTATGGCATTCATCATACACTCATTAGCACTAGTACCTACATAATGCATACGTGTCTGGGTCGTCTCCACGATAAACGCGTACATACGTAACGCGCTCGCGGACGTGGGAAGACTGAAATTTTTGAACGTGTCATTTCATTTATCACGACTATTGCATACGCCGGTCGCTCCCGTGTGATTATATTTAAAAAAAAAAGATATTTTATTACCGATATGGAGGTTGGGTATTTGGTATCAATATATTTCAATAACTATTTTTATTATGGCAACTATGCAGCATGCGTTAGTGCCTTCACACAAAAAGAACTGACTATTGATTGCTAATGTAGTAAATAAAAATAAAAAACTACAAAACATGAAGACATCTTCCTTTGCCAATAAATCTCGACTATTGATGCGGATAGCGACACAGAATACCAAGCATTAAAAATTATTTAATGTTACCTTACAGCGTATTTATTTATTCACATATATAAAATAGAGCATAAACAGCACAACATCTCTTAAAGCATTAAAATTACGTGCAAACAAAAACAGTGAATACATTGAAACATACAGCCATGATAAAACGTGTTAGAAATTGTAAATCATAAAGCTTATATACGTTATAAATAGTATTTTATTGAAGAATAACAGTAATTGGTTGCAGTACTGTGCGCTTTTTACACAGGTGTAATGATTTCTTCATGGCAGACTCTAAAACATAAAAATGCATAAAAATTTAGTACCTACATCTACAGAAAGTGTCCACAAAAGAAAACGCAAACACAATTTCGTAAACATTTAAAATATCTGCTGCAGAGATAATGCGAAAACAATGAATTAACAGTGAATGATTCGGATGTCTAATACTTTTGAGGAAAATTTTCTACAATCTAGAGCACTGATATTGATCAACATGCATTGGTGTTCTAACTTTATCTTTAATTTTTTTAGTAGTAGCAATTTGAATTTCAGATGACAATTTATTGTATAAATCCACATTATACCAGGTAAGGTAATTTTGTTTAATCAGACTCGTTGGATGTAGTATAAAGGGTGAAAAGATATAAAGGTAAATAAAATAATATGTAATAGCTATAATCAAATAGGATTGCAATAACTTAATTTACAGGGAGTCTACCTGTAACCATTAATGAGAAGAAAAAAAAGTGAGTGCCGTGGGCTAACGCCGGGCCTGCGCCCGAAGTAAACGCTGTTCCGAACGCGTCGAGTATATCACTATCATTCGGCTGTTATCGCTATA
Source organism: Protaetia brevitarsis (assembly GCA_004143645.1). NCBI lineage: Eukaryota > Metazoa > Arthropoda > Insecta > Coleoptera > Scarabaeidae > Protaetia > Protaetia brevitarsis. The sequence goes on along the minus strand of RXPK01000189.1, from coordinate 3,116,747 downwards.
ATAGCGAAAGAAAAATATTTTTGCAACTATTGAATTCGTATGCCTACCTACCAGCAAAGACTCAACGTCTTATCAAGATGCAAAAACAATATTTGCTTTTAGAATGCTCTTGAGAAATACGGAATATTTATTATATAACAGAAGAAATCTCTGAAGTACCTTAGGTTTACTTTGATCTATTCATGAATACTTTTAGTGATAGAACGTAAAGAAAGCAGTTGTATTCACATAGGTATAATATTTATAACGTCAGATTTTCTGCATAAGGCCCGAACTAAAAAAAAAAAATGGGCTCTAATTTTTTATTAAATCAGCTTTTGGCGAATTGCACTTTACATGTCGTATAGTTAAAACCTAAGAAAACTTTTCTCTCGCATTTATCACATTCTGTATGTACAAGACATTGGACCCGGGGCATTTATTATAAAAAAAATGGATATATATGCGGTAGACCGTCTAGGAACAAGATTTAGTTTCTGTAGCAAATATGTAGGGTCGACCTTATTGTTAATTAACTTGTAAATAAAGAAATATTACTGTGCAATCCAACTCAGATGTTTCCAACAAAATATCCTACGGGAAGCCAATATAAGGATATTTACCAAAACTCTATATTACAAACCCTTAAGAAAACATCTCTGAATATTCTCAAGCTTTATCTTATGATTCTCATAGATTAAATAATGGTCGATAATACACATAAACAGATACACCTATCATATAGCATGAACCTTATGCTTTGCTTCCTAAAAGAAGCTGGTGTTTTGTATTTGTTCCCTAGTGCGCAATGCCATAATAATCTTTGGCTTCAAGAACGCGTAGTAGTAATCCTTAAATACCGATTATGACTGGCTATGTAAAGCAAAATATAAATAATATGACAAGGAATAACATAGTACCTAATCCAAATCGCAATCAATATGCCCACTTAGAAATTTAATTGTTGTTTTTTCTGTTGCATTGCCCCAAGTGCCCCAAAGTTGGACTAGTAGACTGGACTTCTATCCAGCCACGCATCCCATCAGCCTAGTCCGCCACCTTAGGATTTAGGTTTTTGTTGAGTTCTCCTCCTGGTCCGTGCAGTTAAACCAAAGACCCCACATCCCTTTCAGGACCTGATTTAACAATTGGGCTTTCGGTAGCCGAAAGCAATAACTGGCATCGTTGTACAACCCTGTGCAAGCCCTTAGCCACGACACGACAGCATGAACGAGGGGTAGTGGTTCACGACAACGGTGTTAAATCACTCTGCTGCAGTTTTAAGCAGAGAGAACGAATTTATAACCACCAGTAACCATCTCGTCTTGACCGAACCCTGACAGAATGGCTTTTCCCCTATCCACCCAGGGGACGCGCCTGGTAGTACTCCCAACTCTCAAATTCCAACAAGATCGCGCTCGAGCTCAGGCATACAGCTCAATATAATGTGTGTTAATTAATCGAAAACAATGTAAATTAAGAAAAATACAAAGAAGTAGTGGTTCCATCCATTATTAAACAGAAATCGTATTTTATTTAGATTTTTTCTTTTGAATTAGCATTTATTTTCACTTTTATTATAAATATTATGAGCTTTTTTAATATGTAATAATAAACAAATTTTTCCCTAAAGAAATAATGGTAATGGGAAAGTTCTGTACGTATCACTTGTTAAACGACGGCAGTATCTTGGATATAAAATCAATAAATTTAATACTTAAGCAGAAATACAAAAACAGCTTCTAATTATTATTACTTTCTTACTTTAAACTTTCAACAAAATGCTTTTGTCACACATTATATATGTTTTATAAAGTTTGATTAATATACACAAAATACAAATCATTCAAATGAATTAGCAATAACTAACTATAATGTAACGTAGGCTCAGGCTCATACATTCTCATTGTAGGTAAAAGCTTCAATGAGAGCGCTGAATCAAGGTTATCCAGGCAAGTAGTAAGCGTTTTATCCAGACAACCCACGCAAGCACCCGTGCATAGTAAGTTGCATATACATTTAATTTTCTCTGCGCGAATTATTATACCACCGTTTCGTTATATGTATTAACCAATTAGCATATATAAATAATGGTATTATAGTTAATTGCTGCGTGTGTAGCAGTGTTTGTAAATTATATAACGAATACATTAGGCTGGGAAAGAAATAATTACCCACAACTAGTTTATTTAATTACATTAACAACATAAAAAATAAAATTCTGCTTTTTTTTGCTATGATTGCTGCATCAGGGTGATGATAATTAAGAATCTCGAATTTTATAGCACTGGTTGTAAATTCATTACTCCGAATAGCATGTAAATGTAATGAAAAGAAAATTAATTTACAATTATTCCCGAATAGTTGATTATAAATTATAAGTTAAGCTGGGCTATTATGGCATATTAATACATTTTAAGTCTCATTTTATTCTGTAACTTACAGTAAATAATAATGAGATACTTGAGTTAAATGAACTTGCATTTGCAGATTTTTCATTAATACGTATTAGATCTAGCAAAGTATTCCCAACATTTTCTAAAATTAAAAAAAAATTGTGTTATTGTGTAAGTAAGCAGTTTTAGGCTAAACTAAATAAATGTTTATGTTATTAGAAGGTTTAAACGGCTATAGTGACTTCAGTTATTTCGAATAAAATTCATCGAAAACATATTTTAGTTAATTTTTAAGCTAGGTTTTACTACTAATAACTAGAATCGTTCATTTAATGTATTTTGTATCAAAATTTAATTTTTTTATTTTCTCATTCCCCAATAAGCAACACATTCTTAAAGAGGGAAATTTTTAATCTAATTAACTGCCTTCTAGGCGGCTGCCATTTAGCAACGGTTGCTTAAAATATGAACCATAAAAAAAAAAATCAGTGTTACAATGGAACGCTATATGTGTATTTTTTGTAGTACTACTTTATTTTTGGAATTTGAAAACAATCAATGTGTATATTCATCGCCCTACTTCGATACCGCATAAATTGATGGCTTCGACTTTCAAGCTATTGATTTGAGATTATCAATATTGGTTCAGCCTTTTCATTGAAGCTGGCCATTCCTTCGGCATTGTCAAATCAATTACATCAACGAATGAATACGCAATAAGTCCAAAGAATGGATGAAAAATAACAGGGCCAAGTACAAGCAAGCTAGTTGTTAAAGAAACAAAGATTTGAATTTACGAGAAAACCTACTGATTATATTATGAGTAAAGACAGGAAGGCTATTAAAATAGCAGCAACATAGCGTAGGTTTGACAGTTACGGATTCTGCTAAGATCTACAGGAAAACCTAGTTCATATTTATTGCCATTGCAATGGTTTGACAAAGAGAGATAAAGATAAACGCGGTCGCCATAAATTTGAAAAAGTTTTGGTGAAAATAGGATTATATAGCCATACTAATCCCTAATCTTGTTCTGACCTGCAAACAAATTGCTATAAATTGATTACAACAAGCAATTTTTGTAAGTGTAAATGACTCATTCTCAGCCGTTCATACTTGCAAAACTTGTTTGGTGCAATCAGTTTTGCGGCAACATTGCATTTGTCCTCGCAAATTTCGTCTGCGATTTTCATTCTTATGTTTTGGTTTGTTTTCTGGATGAATGCCGAAATAGAAAGAGAGCGATTTGCTATTCCATCTGACTTATGGATATATATGATGACTAAAATCTTCGAAGAGAAGTCCGTTTTGAAATATACAGACACAGACTCTAAAATGAATCTACAATGAACGATTCTAGTTCTGATTCAAAAGGGTCGAATAATAATATACTCTTATCTGAACTTGCAATAAAGCTCAATAATGCGGATATAAGTACAACTGACTGGACACCAATTAATGCGCCTACGCATATCTTACAGTAATTTCTAACAAACAATAATCGATCAATATACCTACAAAATAAAAAAGCTACATCTAGTCTAATGCTAATCCAGCAAAAAATGTAATATCGATAACTGATAACTTTAGGTAAATCTTAGTAATAAAAAAAAAAGTTGACTGTCACACAAATTTTGGCGTAGATTAGAAATATTGCTCCCCGCGAAACTTTTTTGGAGACTCTTTTTAGAGTACCTAATAAGCTAATTACTATCCAGAAATGGTGGAAATGTCGGATTTTAAGTTCTTTATATAAAGGATTACATTTTTTATTAGTGCATGCAAGTGTATGTACCACATTTAAGAAAAAAAGAAACGGACAATTTAATGGTGGGAAGCTTTTAAAATATGAAAGCAACACTTTAAGTGTTACAGCAATTCTTGAAGTTCTTACAGAAGTTTTTAAAGAATGAAGCAAAGATAAATACGTTGAAAAGATAGGAAGTTTTGCTTCATATACAGTAAGCGAAATTTCTATAGTTCCACAAGAACTGTTGAAGAGATTATGTGGTTTTTCTTAAAATCTTCGGCAAACTATGCAATGAAGTTAATGCTTAATTGCACTGAAAGGCCAACGCAAGAGGGGATAACAATGAAAAAAATTATTACACTTTCTACAGAAAATACTTACAATAATGATGACTTAAAACAGCGAAATTTCTATAGGTCCACTAACAAAATGGATAAATAAAATAAAAAATTATAATTTTTGCTAAAATAAGTACTTAGTGTTGGATCCTTTATTCAAAATAACCTGAAAAATCCTCTTCTTCATACTGTGTATCAACTTCATCAATATTGACACAGAAATCTCATTCCAACACTTCGTTATCGCAGATTTCAGTTCTTTGACGCTATTGTATTGTTTGTTATTGGCATATACCTTCCTAGCCAATATTCCCCAAAGATTCTCGATGGGGTTCAGGTCAGGTGAGCGAGCGGGGCATTGCATTAAGTTGATTTCCTCTTGGTGGAACCACTCCTCTGTTCGTCTGGAAGAATGGATAGGTGCGTTGTTTTGCTAAAATATCCAGTCTTGCGACGGCATTTGTTCACCAAAGTCTATTAGAACCATTTCTAGAAGTTCTATATAACAACCCAAATTCATTCGTGTATTTATAAAACATATAGGAGTTTTATTGTTATGGGTAAAAGCTGCCCAAACCATTACACTACCGCCACCAAAATTTCTACTCATCGCAACTTCAGTGTTCTTTTTATGGAAATCGTGCCAATAGTATTTGAAGCCATCAAATTAAATTTCTTCTCGTCTGAAAATATGATGTTCTTCCATTCATGATCCCAATTCATATGATCTTTGGAAAATTTCAGTCTTGCTTGTTGGTGTGTCTCTTTTAGGGGTAGTTTTGAAGCTTTTTTTACCCGTCGAAAACGTTTACTTTTGGACAAAATTTGTTGTACACGTCTCTTAGTTACTGGTAAATTTAGATCACATTTTATTTGTTGTGCAGTTACATTACCAGAAGAAGCTAACCGAAATATCGATGAGTGCTATCTGTGCGTTAGTTTTTTATTTCCTCCTTTAGCCCGATCTTTGCCGTAGAAATTACCCAATCTTACAAAATTATTGATAAGGTGATGGGATCGTCCTATTTTCTTACCTATTACTCGGTTTGACAAGCCCATTTCTTTATAACAATTTATTTTTGTTTTTTCGGCATCAGTTAGCAATTTACCTCTCGGCATTGTTATTAACTGATATACTTTAATGTTATATGTATGTATTTAGCACTAAATACAGTTTTTAAAGTGTTTGGAAAATGTTTACACTAGCAAACAATGTCTAATTTCATGCGCCATCTATCTAACTCGGTGGAACTATAGAAATTTCGCTCATACTTATAGGTAAATTTTATGCTATTTGCTCTATTTTTCTAAGAATTGTGATATAGATAAAATAATATCTCTGCAATTTGATTATGTTCTATATTGAAATTCTAGGTACTTCCCAACTATTAGTGTTGCTAAATGTTTATACAGGAACTACAAAATTATGTGGAACTATAGAAACTTCGCTTACTGTATATGATCAAGCAAAAGCGTCTGTAATAATGTCCTTCTTAATTCTTTGTTTGCCAAAGGGTTAATATACCACGTATAAAGTATAAAATAAATTACTATTTTAGGGAAGCTATTTAAGTCGAATTTATCAAACAATTGTTCAACCATTTGGAACGGCGCGCGCTGTAGTGGCTTTAAAATTAAATTCACAGCTTCTAGAATTTTACCAACTGTAGTTGTTCATGGGCATAGCTAATACTTCAGGTGTTCCTTTGTTTTGGAGTGGAGGAACTGCTTCTAGGAACCAGAGGTAGCATTAGGTCTGTTCGTTGGGACTACACCTTCTGTTTACATATCTGAGAAAGATGAAAATGCTCCAGTCAAAGATAATATAAAAATAAAAAAATTCTAAAAATTTTAACACTGTTAAAACTACAAACGAAAATAATACCGTGGTAATCCTGGGCCTCCCAAATTGTTAGGGCACCGCCTTACGCTCTCTGCGAGCGTTTGGTTATGCCACTATTGTACATACAATTAAAATTTAAATTAACATGAAGTAAGTTGTAAGTTAGTATGTTGGTCTTATAAGGTATCTATTGAAAGCTTTATTTACATGATTATCACTGCTACCTTTTCTACTTAAAAAACCGCATGAAATTTTAATAAAAAGAAACCACTAAGAATAAAGTCTCCATTACTCACTTTTCCTTTGTCTAATAAATCGTCAACCATCGCAATAAGTTGAAATTTTCATGCTACAACTTAAATACTTCCCACATTTAATCCCTCACGTTAATTTCTATACTGCAAAGTTGTGAAACAACTAAAGAAAAAATAAAAATTGATAGAAGGTCTTTACAGTTATCTGGAGAAGCAATTGCAGATTTAAAAGCAATGCAGCACCGTAAAGTAGTGTTTGTGTATTAAATCTGTCATAGGCTAAAAATACATTTATACGGACAACGTTTTTCCCTCGATGTGAAACTGGAAGAATGCAGAATTAAAGATAAACAAATGTTATTCTCGGCTAGGAATAGAGAAGTGAAGTTTTCAAAGTTGCACACTATGTAATATCCTGGATTTAATTACAATACGGGAACGTACACACCGATGTTATTTATTATCTTATTTATTTCTATTTACATATCACCACATATCTGTCGTTCGCTAATGTTGTTTATTATTGCATTTAATTATTTACATTTCGTTAGTTATTTACAAACTATATTTTACGCGTCTGTCATTTGGATGTCCGGTTCGTCATAAATTCCTGGTTTATTGAAATAACTGAACATTGAAACGGATAAAATCACAATATTGCATCTGGTGCGCGCAAATAAGGATACCGTGATGGCAGTTGTACGGGAACGTTCGTGTATTGATACGTACGAATGCACCGTCCCGTGCATGTGTGTGTGACTAAATACAACGTGAGCAATTTTCCGCCGTGTCAATAGATTCTCGCGTTGATAAAACTAGCCGTTCGCCGTTTGGAATTAACATTTCCTCAGTTTACGGTGTGTGTACGGCGACTTGTTCGGGATAAATAAAATATCAATGCGTTCCAACATAAAACGGGCATTCGAGAGAAGCGTTCGTTCGTGTGTGCATAGGAAATATCAGCGATAAAACGGATGAGTGGAACGTTTTAGGAAATTTGTTCGTTTTTAGTGGAATATAAATATAAAACTCTTTTACAGCACATAAACAAAATTTACTGCGCTTCATTAAAACTAACAACACACACACACACACACACACACAGACACAGAGCAGCGCGCGCGCGCGCGGGTACAGCGAATATGTTGTCATGTTGTGTTTTTGTGAGCGGGCGACAAACTCCGGCACATGGTGGTCTAAAAAATTCAGCGCCTGGTTAAACTTTCAGATTTTTTTTCGTTCTTCCAGTCTTTCCATATATGCTTTATATACATACGTATAAGTATATATAATGTATATATGCATTTATCCAAGACATATATACATATATATTTAGTAGGCGCACATTCTTCTCAGAACATTTAACACGACGTTGATGCAACACCAGAAGCTTTCAGTTGGAAAAAAAAAGTATTTTATTAACACGCATGTATAGTAAGCAATACATTGACATTGTATCAAAGCCTTAATTTTGAAAAACCATATAACACTCATATACAGACACTAATGCATAAAATAAAAATAATATAGTGAATTCGATGCACTACTTTTCCTAGCGATGGAGTTTTGTACACAATTTTTCATTTACTTCCCAATTAGCTAGAACACAAAATTATTGAGCATATTCATTAACAATATAACAATGAAAAGTTATAGATCTAATACATACCCGTCACAAATTCTTCATAATAAACACAAATTCTATTATCTAAAACTTCATACTCCCAGCTGCAGACAAATATAGCGACGCTGCTATGGGAAAATCTTCAAAATGTTTCTGTAAACTCTATTGCAACGTCTAAAGGGCCCCATATATTTCGTGCCGTAATTGATCAGTTTTAACTGATGATACTCGAGACGATGTCAATGAAACATGTTATGGTATGGTCAGAGACGGCAGTCCGCGGTGTTAGCTATCATAAAAAAAGTCGAAATGGTGTAAAGACTAGCTCTTTGAGTGAAAAAAATATTCACACATAGATATAAATAAATGTAAACATAAAGTAACATAAAAATGTGGTGTACAAATTCCGTCAGTGCCTTCTGCTGTTCGCTCGGCCACTCTCCATATTGTTTATTTGTTTTGACAGTTTTAATTGTAGCCCCTGGATCAACTTCATTCATTTTTTTTGGGTAACACTTCATAACTAACATTCTTCTTTACATTATCTCGATAGTCCGTGGATTTAATTTTCTACAGGCACGGATAACCTTTATACAATCCAAAAAATTCCAATAGAAATTCTTTATTTTTATCCTTTTATGCACCCGCTCTCTGAAACATATTCTTACATTCATGGTAACTTCTAAGAAGTTTGCAATTAACAATTGCCATGTAATTTTCAGATTTTGTGTTTCATAGAAAATTTTGAGTCACACTTTTAAAAACATTCCAAGCACCACGTTCTAAGTCATTTGAAGTCTCTCCAAATTGTACATCTTGTTGTAGACATTTAATTCCATCCTTATCCATTGCTTTGACGAAATTCTTCATCAAACCTAATTCGATATGCAATGGCGGTGAAACATTTTATCAGGTTTCACTAGTGCCTTAAGAAGTATATTCTTTTGTCCAGGAATATACTGAGCCTTGACTGGGCAATCTTTAACAACGTAGTGAGAATTTCTCGATCGACTGTCCCACCCATAAAGGAAACAGCAATGCTTTATGTACCGCAGTTGTAAACCGAGTTGAATTGCTACAACTTTGAGGTCAGCGCTGATATGCCATTTGCACACTTTATAATTAATTTTGTCGAGAAGACGAGTCATATTTTCGGAAGTGTCCTTCATGTGTACTGCGTGGCCAACTGGGATGGATGGTTAAACGTTTCCTAGGTGAAAAAGGACATCTTTCAAACTTAATTGCGAAGCATCGATAAAAAGACGCAATTCTTCTGGGTTGTGTTGCTGACCTACTATCAGCATCAAATCATCGATATTATTGCAGAATGGAAGACCTTCTTCGGTTAAAAATACTGTGACAGTTCTTTTTAGCGATTACGATACACAGAAATATGTATGCCTGGAGCTAACAGCTTCTAAGCTTGAAATTTAGATCCTAGTATTTCGGCTTGAATTTTTGACAAATTCAGATCTCAATAAGGTCATTTAATTCTGATTGATTCACTAAGTGAGGTCCGTGGTCTAGAGATGGCAAATCATCGCCGGTCGATAACTCGGAAATTTCTTCCTCTGCATCTGTAACGGCATATTCTTCACTCGAAACACCTACAGGTTTTGGTATTGGCAAGGCTTCTAAATGAGGTACTGGACGAGTAAGACAAGACACACTAGCGTAACTAATCTTGTTCTTATTTTTGTTAAAAAACCCAATAGTTTTTCTGCAGCAAAAGTAGCAATCTGAAAAATTGTCCGTTTATTCACGTGCAAATGGCATAGCATTGTTCTTATCATTTGACTAGCCCCTCAGGGTAACAGCACATCGTGCAAAGGTGAGAAGCCCATTCCTTGTCCTGATACTTAATCTTTAGACCAAAATAGTGGAAATATAAATTTTCTATTAAAGGTGTAATATTCCGTTTATGTCATTGGGTACTCCATTCTCCACATACGTAACAGAAGCTGTTGGGATTATCTCTGCACGCACGGGACATTATGAAATAAAAAGATGTTCGGCTATCACAAATAGACTTAAATTGACGAGCCGTGCGTAGCTACTTATATACCCACACAGTCAGAAATCTACAAATTCCTAATTTCATTGACTCCAGAACACAAATGAGGGTGGTTTGAATGCTGTGACGTTTAGATTTTATATCCGGATAAGGTCATACGAAAAGAACCATTAAATAGAAAAGCTTACGTTTTAGTTCCATTTCCAATTACTCAAATTGTTTAAAACATTTGAGGTAAAGTGTATATTCATCATGATGGCGGAATAAAGTCAGCATGCATGCAGAAAGAGTATTCGAATCGAATCTCGCCGCTCGACTTGCAACTTCGCAATTAAATAAGTCCAACTTCCTGAATTGCGCCTTTATTTAGACGACGACGACGTCGGGTAGTAATGGTTTAACTACACATTATACTGCACTGTAATTAAAGTTAATGTGTTTCGGGAGCTCCCTAATTAATTATTCAATAAAACGAATTGAATATCTCAATTCCCCGGACTCTCTCGGCTTCGTTCACCATTAAAAGTTGATAGTTCATCAACAAATGGTCCGACATATTAGTACATGACCTTTGAGATTAATATGCAAATGCACGGTCAGGTGGTGATCGTTTACCCGCACCAGCTGCTCCTCGTCTCCACGCGAACGACGCATTAATTCGACATCGGAGACGTCGACGAAGAGGCACAAGCACAAACACCATACGCGCACGCACACACATACAAACACACACGGAGACATCCAGACACGTAGGTATACGGTGATGAGCACGTAAAACGTCCGTGTACACATCGTGAATGTTGGCTTTTCATCCCTTCGGCCACTTAGTACTTAAACGTTTTATGGAAACGGTGGCGATGCGTGCAATTACTGAAATTTAACATAGACTAGAGTTTTTTGTTTTTACGAAAGCCAAATTAATCTTGTCCGAGCTAAATTAGAACGTCTCTTCATCACGTGACCTCTTAGTCTTTTAATAAAACCGTTTGTTGTATAAAAGAAGTTAAGGAGTTAATGTTTTTAGTTTTTATTTCGGTGTAATAAAAAATTGAATTACATTAAACTATGCAAATTAATCTTTAACTAATCAAATTCTTATGTCTTAGTTAGGATGTGGAACAATATTTCATTTACCCCAACTTTACCGATTTTTATTACAATTTTGTCATTGTTTTATACTATGTACTCCTTAACAGCGGACACCTCTTATAAGCGGACGCAAAATTATCGTCTTAGAGTAAAAGGTCCCCTTAACTGACAGTATAATTGCTCGTCCGTATACGGCCTTTATTATTGCCGAAATAATGTAATCACACTGTATCAATATGTGCGAGTGCACCTTCTGTTAGTTCCTATCCAAATTAGCTACATACTTGCAAATGTTTTAATTGGAAATAAGTATAAGTTTTTTTTATAACTTATTTTATTAATACTTCAGAATAACAACTACAATGTCCCTGTTATAGCAATTTTTATTTTACTTGACCTACAAAATCTTCGTTTCAAACACTAATATTATTAACTTTTCAGCGTACACCGTATTGATAGACAAGTACCAGTTCAGTGATGTAATAGGCCTAAATGACCTTTCTATTAAGATTTCTTAGAGACCCTTTTTCACAAAATTAACAATATATACTTGCAAAATGAAAACAGCAATGCGTTTAAAGAAAAAAATAACTCTAAGAAGCTGCTCTTGTGGTAGTGGCAGCTGGTGATAATTGTATATGAAGGGCTCTTAATTTTAAACAGGTGTAAATAATGGCGAATATATAAAGGACCAAACAAACACAAGACTCGTTTACGTTCCTTGATATTTAAATCCCAGAACAACGATATATTTTGTCAGATTTAATACTAAATGTATGCGAAATTAACAAAAAAGAAAAACTCCGAAAGAATATACAACATACACAAGCAGAATTGAAATCAAAACTGTCAATAATTGCAAAAACACAAATGAAATTTATTTTTCGCAAACAAAGTCGCTGACTTATCTATAACTCTTAAGAACGTCCAGAATTTCTCAGAAATATAAACCGTTGTGAAAATATCTGACTATTACCGTTTGTCAGTGATTTGAAATATCTTGTTTCATCGCTCTGAATTGCCAAAAAACCACTGCCGTTAGGCCCCTAGTGGACCGAAATATGTAGTGTTAAAGATATTTATAAGAAATATATAGGTTGAGTTCGAACTATTTCAAGTTATTTATTTTTAGAATCTTGAATTTATTTTGGTATTTTTAATTACAAGAACTAACATTAACTGTATATGGTAAATTTGAAAGTGTACACACATTTCACGGATCTTATTTAGGCGGAAAAATGTACGGCGTCCGAAAGTATTCGCTTAAAAGAGAGTGGTTTTTTAATCTTCTTTTCTTTCAATATATCTTTCAAACAATATTTTTTTATACCTATTTTAAATATTGTATTTTTCCTTGTGTTTTGTTTAGTATATTTCATCTTAGGCGATAAAATGCCTCCAGGCGAGGGTTATGATTTATTGTAAAAATCACCATACTAGCAAAAGCAATAAAATGGGAATAACATTGGAAATACGAGTTCGTTTCTACATAGAAAAACCAATTTGTTCAAGACAACAAAATAATTTCAAACAAATTTTATAATGAAAATTTAGTTGATTCAACAAAACATTTCGCTATTTCAAATAAATAAAGGGTTAAATGAACAAATTGAATTAAACAAATATTTGTTTGCCCATATTTAACTCAATATTTAGTTAACTTAAACAAAATTTGGTATTATCAAATAAATCGGTTTTTCAGTGTAGTATTTTCCTTTCATCGCTCTTGCTAGTATGGTGATACCTACAGCAGACGAGGCGCTATCACTATTAAGAAGTAACTTCTGTATTACTATTCTATCCATTCACGAAAACTTAATTCGTTAATTATAATGTAGCTGAAAAGAACCTTATTCAGCAAGGTACTGACCCACCTTAAGAGCCTGACTTGTTGGATGAACTTTAAGATAATCCGCTCTACAATAGACTGTGGTATTCACACTGTACGGGACGATTAATCGAACCATGTGGATGCTATCTCTCACTAAACTAACTAAGTGTTTATTACAGAATACTGTGTATTTTTACCTGCTGCCACAGTAAGGTTTTTCCATGGTTTCCCTTTGCGCCTTGGCTAATGCTGCGGGATAATTGCAGTTCCTCCATGGGCGCAAACATAGTAACAACTGATAGCTAACCAATTTATTATATTTTTGTAATTAATACTAAGGATCATTTCAATTGTTATGGAATCCATATGCACTTAGAATAGGTGGCGTTGTATAGTACCTGTATGCAGCAAGTATGAGTATGAATTGTAATTATTTAACTTTTCATAAATAAAATGATTTTTTGGCACTAATGTCCCTAGTTTAGTCAATTACTCTTGCATTCTTTACAGTTAAATGTGTAATAATTATGGTTGTTCAGTTAAGCAGGTTTTATTGTTAATGTTTTGTCTTTCACTGGCATTTTCTTTCCTGCATTAATTTCAAGCTTTTAACATTTTAGTTGGGTTTTTCTGTTCAATTATAAGTAGTTTTTTTATCATTCTTACACATTACTGCACCGATAAGATTTTTTAAAGAACATTTCTTTGTTCCAAAACAGTATTGTTTAAGCTTTAAAACGTATATATTACCAATTAATTCTTTCCGATCGGTTCCTTATATTCCTTTTCGTTGAAAAAATATATCATTAAATTTAAAAACTTTAAGATTTAAGTTACTTTAATTGTTTGCACTTTGTTGGCCATACTTCAATATTCTATTGTCAAACTATTGTGTAAAATGTATGTAAAAATGAATAGGTACTACATAACTTACAACGCCCAAATACAACAGTATATTGTCAGTAAATAACTGTTCGTTTTTATGTTTACTTGACGAAGCAAGCAATAAATTATTTAATATGGACGATAATGTGTTTGCTGCCCTTTGTTCTTCGGTGGAATTTCTTTCTTGCTTCGCTTTATTGACGTTGTTCGCCCTTTTTCTCCATTTCCAGGTCTTTGCTGCATACAAAACCATATTCTTAACAGCAACATTGCATATACTTAATTTTCCATGCTTTGTAATTCCCTAACTCTAACAAAACGCATTTGACAGATTATACGTTGTAAAAATAATGATCGAAAGCCTTTAAAATCAAGAGAGTATAAAATTTATAAGTATGCATCGCGTCATTACGAATTACCCGTGCGAATTGTAATTTTTCATTTTCACGTGGTATTTCCCTTCACGGCACGTCAAAAACGCGTCGGGCGCAATTTACAGAGTGTAAACAATGTGCGGCCACTTAATTCGCACACAAAGCCTTTTCTGTTTCGTATCCATTTGTCATAAGGACTAGCAGGTTGTTTATGGTCATAGAATTGAGTCTTAAATCATTTCATGTGGGTTGCTGAATTGAGCCCCGTTTCCGTAGTCTGGTGTATTGTGTCGATGGGGCAATTGATAAAGCGCACATTCACGTAAAATAATGGCACGGGTCCCGAAGCAGCTGATACCAGTAACGCTGAGAGGAGAGTCCAGGTGTGAGGACGTTTGCAAGTCATTTCCTCGTACAGAATTAAAGTTTCCTGGGTAGTGGGCAGGTCTATCCTCCTTTTACGTTATTGACATAGGATCTTATCCGGGTATTCGAAAGGAAGCGAGAACATTATGAATATTTACATACACGACATATGTAAGAAACGATCCTTTTGTCGTCGCATGTTGAAATTGAATATAAATTACGTAAAGGTACATATATGTATACCTACATCTCATATAGGTACTTATTTGCATAGTTTAAACACTTTTAGGCAGTTGAAGGATAAATTTTAGGAAAAATATATCACAATAAAAGCGAATAATGATGTAATAAAAACTATATCATAGCAATTACCAAACGTTTAAAGTAACAAATATAGTACAAAAGTATATATACCAGCTTAAGCTTAGGTTTAAATATACAGTGAACTGTTTTGACCAAAGTGAGA
Source organism: Protaetia brevitarsis (assembly GCA_004143645.1). NCBI lineage: Eukaryota > Metazoa > Arthropoda > Insecta > Coleoptera > Scarabaeidae > Protaetia > Protaetia brevitarsis. Next base: position 3,101,538 of record RXPK01000189.1, on the reverse strand, counting down.
ATATATTTAGCATGAGTGTTATAAATTATCAGACATTAATTAACCAAGAAAGCTAATTCGGCGCGAATTATACTGTTTTGATGTTTTATCACAAATTAACTATCATAAAAAACCCAAAATACATGTATACCAAAAGGGAGATAACGTTTAACAACAACAGTTTAAATATTACGTTTTAGAATACACAAAAGAGTTTACGCTTTACTAGATTTCTTATTGCATAATGATGTAGTTTATTACATTAGTAGCAATTCAACAGTAACAAAGCAAATATCTACTGCGATCAGTAAAAATTCTTATATGAATAAAGAAAACATATACAGTAAGCGAAATTTCTATAGTTCCACATAATTTTGTAGTTCGTGTATAAACATTTAGCAACACTAATAGTTGGAAACTACCTAGAATTTCATTATAGAACATAATCAAATGGCAGAGATATTATTTTATCTATATTACAATTCTTAGAAAAATAGAGCAAGTAGCGTAAAATTGACGTATAAGTATGAGCGAAATTTCTATAGTTCCACCGAGCTAGATAGATGGCGCATGAAGTTAGGCATTGTTTGCTAGTGTAAACATTTTCCAAACACTTTACAAACTGTATTTAGTGCTAAATACATACATATAACATTAAAGTATATCAGTTAATAACAATGCCGAGAGGTAAATTGCTAACTGATGCCGAAAAAACAAAAATAAATTGTTATAAAGAAATGGGCTTGTCAAACCGAGCAATAGGCAAGAAAATAGGACGATCCCATCACCTTATCAATAATTTTGTAAGGTTGGGTAATTTCTACGGCAAAAATCGGGCTAAAGGAGGGGAATAAAAAACTAACGCGCAGACAGTACTCGTCGATATTTCGGTTAGCTTCTTCTGGTAACGTAACTGCACAACAAATAAAATGTGATTTAAATTTACCAGTAACTAAGAGACGTGTACAACAATTTTGTCCGGAAGTAAACGTTTTCGGTGGGTAAAAAAGGCTTCAAAACCACTCTTAAAAGATACACACAAACAAGCAAGACTGAAATTTGCGCAGATCATATGAATTGGGATCGTGAATGGAAGAACGTCATATTTTCGGACGAGAAGAAATTTAATTTGGACGGGCCTGATGGTTTCAAATATTATTGGCACGATTTCCATAAGAAGAACACTGAAGTTGCGATGAGTAGAAATTTTGGTGGCGGTAGTGTAATGGTTTGGGCAGCTTTTACCCATAACAATAAAACTCCTATATGCTTTATAAATACACGAATGAATTCGAGTTCTTATATAGAACTTCTAGAAATGGTTCTAATAGACTTTGGTGAACAAATGCCGTCGCAAGACTGGATATTTCAGCAAGACAACGCACCTATCCATTCTTCCAGACGAACAAAGGAGTGGTTTCACCAAAAGGAAATCAACTTAATGCAATGGCCCGCTCGCTCACCTGACCTGAACCCATTGAGAATCTTTGGGAATATTGGCTGGAAGGTATATGAGAATAATAAACAATACAGTAGCATTAAAGAACTGAAATCTGCGATAACGAGTGTTGGAATGAGATTCCTGTGTCAATATGATGAAGTTGATAGACAGTATGAAGAACAGGATTTTTCAGGTTATTTTGAATAAAGGATCCAACACTAAGTACTAATTTTAGCAAAAATTATAATTTATTCAATTTCATTTATCCATTTTGTTAGTGGACCTATGGAAATTTCGCTGTTTAAATTATCATTATTCTAAGTATTTTCTGTAGAAAGTGCAATAAATTTTTTCATTAATATCTCCTCTTGCGTTTGCCTTTCAGTGCAATTAAGCATTAACTTCAATGCATAGTTTGCCGAAGATTTTAAGAAAAACCACATATTCTGTTCAACAGTTCTTGTGGAACTATAGAAATTTCGCTTACTGTATATAAAAATTGAATGCGATGTTTCTAGAATTTGGACAATTTCATTTATTCATGCTTTATAGTAGTGTTAGCTTTATCAGTTTTTAAAATTTGCTTTATTATTTATACAACTTTCATAGTTTCTATCCTCGAAAATTGCATTTATTCTAAGATGCCTTATTAGGCTCAATTCACACATAGCGTTTTTCAACGCACGTTTCTGCATTACGATACCGCTAGCAAGCACAACACATGTATTTAAATGTGGCAATTCATACATGGCGGTTGCGTCGACGATGCAAACGTTAAGCCGTCGCATGCTGCGGTTAAGCCACCTAACGCAACGGCTTAAAAATGAGGACAACACAAACAAATAGATACGACAATTCACACATTGCGTCGACGATTAGCAGTCGGTAATATGTTCAAGTAGTACGGGGGAAAGATATGGTTGCTAAAGTGACGAAGACAGATCCAATACTTTCCATATGTACTTTGATTGCGGTTTGCGACAAAACGCAGTATGTGTGAATTTGAAGGATTATAAAACGTCAACCGCAACACAGAAACGTGCGTTTTAAAAACGCTATATGTGAATTGAGCTTTACGATAACTAACAAATCAAACATGCTGTTTTGATAATGCTAAATGCGTTATGCTATTAGAAATCATATTTGCCGATAGAGGTAAACCTATTTTAACTTGATTTTTCTTTTTTGTACTACATTTTACTGTTTTAAATGTGAGACACATTTTTAATATAGTTAGTATATTAATTAATATTATATTGTAATTAATGTTTCAGCATTCAAAATATATTAGATTGGTTTGGAGATAAAAATATGCAATAAGTAGCCAATATCTTAGGGAAAGAAAATTATTTATTAAACCTCTCGGCAAAATTCAAAACAATTTGCTTTCTAAAGTAGCTGTTGAAATCAAAATCTTGACAGTATTTGTATAATAAATATGAAATTTGAAAGTATCTTTTTTCTAAAAGTATTTACTCTTTCAATTACTACCATAATTATTGGTAAAAGTGTAAATGCATTAATAAGCACTAACTAAATTAAATTAAATTTCGTATGAAATTATGCTAAAATACGAGACAAATACCTAGCATTTAGGCCCAATCTAATAAGGAAATTATACTTCAACTCTTCATTGAATGGAACAGAGAGAAACGATGCAAGATGCAATGAAATAATAATATGAATAATAATAACGAAATACACAATTTTACAAAAAAATATTGCGAGCTTAGTCTAGTACCTAGTTTAGTACAGGATACTATCTCTGTAGTCGTGTTGCTTTTACTAGTTTCAAGTCTATAAGCGGTTGCGAACTGCTGTCGGCATCAAGCTAGAAGTATGTTAAAATACTTCTCGAACCTAATGGATTTTGCCTCTTTTGCGGTAAAATTTTATGTTCCTTTTATGTTGGCTGAATAATGAGGTTATACTATTTTTTTTTCATATTTGCTTACGTTTATTTTTTTTTTGCCACAAAATATAAGATGTTTCAAACAAAACAGTTTGGAGAATCGAATAGCGTTTTTTTTGTAGTAAGTTACAAAATTCTAGATAGCTTTATGCTTTCGATGGTTTCTGCTTTCTACAAGCAAATCTGTCGCTAAGTCTTTTAAACGTGTTTTTTTATGGTATTCTTTGCAATAGCATCTTGAATATCCTTTTTGGGCCTCGGTCCAGTCATTTTACATTCCTTCAGAGGTCGGCAAAAATGTCACTAAAGATTGGCACACTACATTCGACATTATAGATGTGGAATAGACTGTCATTAAACTACTGTGCAACTTTACTAACATGAACTGGTGTCTCCATTGTACGTATTTAAATTCCCGACCGATAAATAGGTATTAAACTACAAAAAACATTACAGAAAAAGACTTATTCTTGCAAAAGTGAAAATACAAAGACATATAACATGTGTGCCAACCTGTACTATCAACTCCCTAGCGTCAAAATTTCTTTTTTATTTTCAATCCAAAATTAAGATTTGTCTGGCTCAAAATATGGTGGTATCACACGGCCAGAAACTCTTTTGTAGGTATTCGTACTTGTGGGCCTCGGCCCACAAATCATACTCATGCAAAACTGTAGTTACCTAGTAATACAAATAACTATTTTATACGACCGTTACCCAAAGTAAAGGCTCTCCGATTTTTTTTGTTAAAATCAGATGTGTTATTTTTTATACAAACGTCTACATGAATCCACTTGTTTCACCGAGTAAGTCACTTGGCAACCAAGGGGTGATTCATACATTCAAACATTCATGAATCGCATTCGTACTCCTTATCACTTGATTTGAATTGACTTATATTCAATAAATCATTCAATTAATATAAACAAGCAAATTCGTTGTTTTTTCAAGTTTTTCTATATTCTGTATATGAACTACTGCATAATTTTTCATTACACATCTTAAATAATAAACTTTAGTATTGGTAGTAACATAATGAAGTATCGAGAATTCAATTAAACGCCGATTTTGACGATTTTTGATGTAGGTATGAAGTATGAATTCTAACATTTGTCAAAAATCAAATAACCAAAAGCAAAGCAGATAATATTAATTGACATTGACAAATTGACAAATTTTATGCCGCTTAGTAAGTGTTTTAGATGCTGTATATAATAATATTGACAAGTTAATCTATTCTCAAATCTTTGTTTCTGTCAAAATCTGTGAATCATGAAATAAATCATTCGCGTTCATTTGCCTCTATATGTTCCAGCAGTGAAATGAATCATTCGCGTACCGAATCGTTGTGGATGAATCAATTCAACTCAATTCATTGACGTAACCATTGAAATATGTACATCACATTTGACAGGACAAATAATCAAATCAAGTCAACTACAAGTAAATGCATATTCATAAATCAAGCAGATTGCTGCAGACCTTGTAAGCGACAACGTACACATTTTGACCTACATTGAACTGTATAAAGAACGGCTACGAAATAGTATTTGACTGAGGCAGATTTGAAGTTAAGCATTTAGATACATAAGTTCCTATGTGACAGAGAGTGACAGATTGCCCTCAAGCTTTTATGTCATCACATACATAATTTCTATTGCCTAAAATGGGACAGATGTCCCTCAATCCTTCTATCTTTCTTGGCCTCAACGCCTGCAATATGTTTCCATAGGTCTGAGCCGTTACAGTTAGATAGACGATATAGAGCTCACTGTTGGTCTATAAATATGGTATATTCTCTTTGGTATACACTGAAATAATTTTGTCGGTATGTGTCATTGTGTTACCATTTCTGATTTGACTAAATTATCATATTCTTTTGGTCCAAATAAATAGATATTTAAGTGACATAGTAGTTATTGCAATAGTAGAGAAGATCTTGTATGTATTGGGAGCACAACTTTACGTCATCGATAACGTTCTCTCAGTCGACAATATCTATCACTTTGCGCTCATACTACACAAATAGCTAGAGACATTTAATATTTTAGCAAATTATGTAGTCCATAAATTTTATTTTTAAATTACTTAATTAAATATTTTTTCCATTGTTGCCCATCAAATTATTTCATGCAAAATGAGTTTTGAATATGTATTATATCTGAAATAATTAGCTTGAAAGTTCAAAATATTTCCTTTACAGTTATAAAAATATATTTATTTGCGTAGATATTTTAAAAAAGTAAAGAAAAATTCAATTGTGTACTTAATACAAATACTCAAAGAAGTAATTTCAAAGATATACATCTGCTTCTCTTCAAGAACTTCTTTCTGTGTGTATATATTGCCAAAATCAAATACAATAAGCAATACCGCTCCCATATAATTCCTGAACTTATATTAAAATTAAATAAATAAACAGAGAAAAGAAATATCATTCGGAAAGGCACATTTTCTGGTAATAGGTACTAGTGCCATTTCAGTTCTAGTAAAAGGCAACATAGAGTATATCCGCGTGTACATAAATAATATCTGGATGATGCAGTATGTGAATGTGCGTGTTTGTATGTGTGCGACGGCATCAAGTGTTGATGGTATGCCGTACCTGTGACGTCACGAGATCGATCGTCCTCCAACCATCAACCGGGACGTCACTCACAGCCAGTTCGGATGTTTTTATGCTCCAGCTGATTTTTATGATCGACGTGAAGAGGACGCGTCGCGCTCCCAACGTCGACGTCGACGCTTTTTCATGGTCACTGTGGATTTGCGGGGCGACGCGTTCTCAATTTCACGGATGTGCATTTCGGCATTACCCTTTGGCCCTGGGGGTGGTATACATGTCGAGACGGTTAAGTTTATCTCGATGGCCATTTAGGAGATTGCCGGCAAGATGGCGTTATACGGCGTCGGAGCGGTCGGGAAATTTGTGCGCCGACGCTCTCCGCGTTTCAGCTGATACGGGCCCTCCTCTCGATTTTGATGGACACGTACTACGCGGATTACGACCGCGCCCCTCCTTCACTGCTCACCGAGATCGCAACTTTTATTTTCATGATCGGCACCCGTTGGATTCAAATTATCAATTTAAACCGCCGTCCTGCTGTTCCTGCTCCGTGACTAACGTTCCTGATGTTTCGCGGTAAACACACTACCGTAAATCTAGCTCGTCGAGTGCCTACTTCCACATCTTTTTCTACTGTCTCCTAAACGCTATTGTGCGCCACTCTTCTGACAATTTACATTGTACAAATAAGAAAAAAAAAGGAAGCAGAATGACTTTTAGCCTTAACGAACACTGCAACGAACTTTCGGAGTCTATTCTTTTTACTTAACACGAATTTATATCAGATGCAAACACGAAACACGTCTCATTTGATTCTCTTTAAAACATTGTGGCAGAACCTCTAATTTACTCAGTAAATTTAAACAAAACAATTATTTTGCTAAAAATTCTACAATAGCACACGATAATAGGAATTACTTTTTAATTAATATCATAAGGAAAAGTTGCAACAAATAGCATTCTAAGAACTTCTCCTATTTAAACATTATGGTAAACAAGCAACTATTATGTGTGTTTTTTTTCCAAATTTTAGATTAGCAAGCAAGTAGTTTAGTTTCTGCATACCTAATGGCACATGTTTCATATGCAATATTATAATTATTCAACTTTTTACAACTAAGGTTGAACAGTATCGAAAACCAAGACCTATAATACACAATTGTTGTTATAATAACATTTTTATTGCTATTATTGTAAAAAAACTGTAAACTATTTATAGGCATAATATAATTGATAAAATCCATATTTGACTCTGTGTGAGTTGTTAATATAGTGAAAAGAAATCGTACAAAGATCTAGTTCCTCACAAAATTCTTTAATAACACACGACCGGTTTCGCTCTATCCGGGCATCATCAGGCCAGAATTGAAAAAAAAAGTTAAGAATGCTTAAGAATGCTCGGATAGAGCGAAACCGGTCGTGTGTTATTACAGAATTTTGTGAGGAACTAGACCTTTGTTTGATTTCTTTTCCCTATAATATAATTGATTTGACTAACGCTTTAGTAACGGCATAGAGTTTATAAAACTGAAACGGTAGTTGACCAAACCTTAATGGCATAATTCGTTAACACGGTTTTGTAGAAACTTCTTTATCACGGATTGAATAGCTGTTTTTTTTGCATTAATTTTTTAATCTTGATTCTTGCCAGAGCACTTTAATTCGCAAACCTGTAGCTTTAAATATTTTTTTTCCAAAAAATTAAACTTTAATTGTATCAATTGATGTTTTATGCTTTTTTGATTACATGATTTTAATTTTATTGATTCTTGATGTGAAAATTAATATTGCCATATTTTTACTGTTTACTTAATTGATTTTTACTTAGTGTTAATGGTTTTACCCTAAAAAAAGGTAAAGATGTTTACTAAAATCTGTATTGTTTATTAATAAACACTATGGTTAAGATTTGCCGACTTGCTGTTTCAAATTTTATGACTGTATTTGTATAATATAGCACAAATACATTGCTGTACATTTACGCAGGTCAATTTGACTTTATTATTATTTATTATTTATTGTGTGGTGAGGAGGATAAGTATGTAAAAGACTTTTAGTGGCAAATGTTGCTTCCGGAGAATAATCCATTAATTCTTGCATAATTTTTATTATTTGTATAAGCCAGATTTTTTGGTTTGCTTAATGTCTGTATTAGAGTTATAAAAATTGAAAATCATAACAACACTTAAATAAGGTGATAAATTATTACTAACCTCTGGAAAACTTCCAAATCCAATACCAGCTGTGAACGTTGTCATCATTTCACCCACAATATTGTACTTCATTAGTACCTAACCTTGAAAGCTCCATCAAGTCATTGACAAACAACAATCAAATTTATATACCATTTAATTGAAACAAATAAAGTTTTAAGGGATTGTGAATTACCAGAGAGATGATATTTATACTTTTCATTAAGCAAGCTTGTTGAGATTTTCTTACAGAAAAAATACATCTTTCTACTACCCTATTTATTAAAATAATAATCCATTGAATCAAAGAAAACAAAGTACGTTGTATTTTAAAGTATTCTTATCTTATCCAAAAAGAAAAATATTAAATTTCCAATTATCTTTAAATTTATTGTCTTCTTAATTAGAACTAAAACAATGAATCTTTATGTAGTCCAAATTTTCGCTTTGGAAATAACAAGGTATTAAGGTAGTGTTGGACCAATGTAGTGAAATTTAGGTGAAATTATATAGCGATAGGGCTAATAACGATTGTGTAAGTTTCAGTGCAAGAAATTGTTACATGTCAAATTTATTATTATTTATTTTTGTCGTAAAATTCACATGTAGTTGCAGCATGCTCCTGTAAAATACTATTATTTTATTTGATCGTTATTAAAGACTTATATAAATTCAATTTAATCCGGAATTGATTGAATTAATTGTTCATTATAATTTCTAGCAAATATTGGCGGATAGATAGTAATTAACTTTAAGTAATAGCGCAATGAATGCAATATAATCTGTATTCTGTAAGTTTTTTTAATTTAAAATGTGTTTGGAATAAACTGTGGAGATATAATATGTATTGATAGTGTATTATATGCCGTCATATTGCCATTAAAGTAAAATAAGTACAGGTGTTTTTGGTATTAAATATGGGCGTGAAAAAGAAAATAATGTCACGAATTTATGACACTGAAATGTGGGCATGATGTTATCGATATCTCCGAGGCCACCCACTTCAAACGAAATTATCGCTGTTTGCTTAATACTATCGCCAATCTCTCTCCTCTTCATGAACTTTAGCACCGTACAAGCGCACATACGGCTTTAAATGTATACACGCGCTTTTTGCGGCCGAGCTGACAAAGGGAAAGAGAGCGCATCGCAACCGATTATGGCGTTTTAAGGGGAGACCGGGATCTCACATATGCGGTGACAGCGTATAGAAGACAGGACGGCCGTGCGGTGACACAATACGCCGTTCGAAAAGGAATCCGCCAAGGTTACACTGGCCGCCGATGCTCGCTTATAAAAACCGCCTTTCTGTCGGCTATAACTCGACCATACAACGTCTCTATATACTTATATTTATTACGAAGATTCAATCACAAGATGTCTACAAATTTAATGGCTAGGTTTTTTTTAGTTATGCCAGTAGAGCGCGTAAGTTATATTGACAAGACGGATGAAAATTATTCGGTGCTTTTTTCCCGTATATGCAGAGTAATTAACTATTGTGTTTGATTCGTCTTCGCAAAAAAAAGGATTCGTGTGCATCAGTACGAAGCAATTTGTTCGGGGAGTTATTTTAATAAATGAGTTATGTAAACTGATCTTGTGGGTATTAATTATTTCTCTCTATTGATTGCATTTTCTCATTACTCGCCGAAGTGAAAGCCTTTAGAAGATCTTAACTACCACATAATTATTTATCAACCTCTGGATCGGAAAGATATTATGTTGGTGTCCATTCAGTTACCTTTTTAAAAACGAACCAGTTTGTAGAATTCAAACCATTTAAGACGCGTATCTCGGGTCACAACTTAGAATTGCTTGAACCACACGTTACAGTGGTGTTTAACCGTGGACTAGTTTGAATTAATCTAAAATTTAAAAATTGTAAAAAAATATTTGAGGAAAGTGCCTAATTTATTAAAAATTCAGATACAGATTAAAACATTTAACAAATACATGAGGCATATTGGGTTTATATCAGGCTGTAGCTAGATTATGAATTAGAAATGCCATTTTATAAGTATTTCCCAAGAAAAAAATAGCGGTTTTTCAACCCATTCAAGAATTTTTTATCACTGTTTCGTATTATGGCATCACACGAATGTATGCGGCCAGCATTAAGTAAAACTTCATGCCAAATAACGCGCATTTATTGAAAACTCATATACAAATTTTACAAGCTGGTGCTAGTTAAATACTCACTATTGCTGTTTCCGCTATTATTGATGCCACTATGTCGATTAATTTGTTATCCTAGTAGTATTTCTCATGTTGATCCACCCATTAGCCCCCAAATATATTTATAGACCAATGCTTTTCTCATCAACTGTAAAACCAATTCAAAAATTAGAAAATTGGGTTTAGCTTTTGTGAAAAGAACTAATAAATAAATAAGTAAATAAAACACTGAGCGCTAATGGGTTTATATACAGTCAATAGAAAAACTATTGACTTGCGCGTTTACTAGATAACTTACAAAAAACTTGAGGAACGGTAAAGGTATCCAAGATAGACGCATTTTTAGTTGAGGAACGATAAGTCAAAAGTGTATCTATAATCTCTCTGCTTGAAATAACACTTCTTTTGAAATGAAACTTCTCGAAGCGAAGCAACCTATGCCACACCTATTCTTTTGTTATAACTGAATGGCATTCACTTAATTGTCAAATTAGTTGTAAAGTTAATTAGACATCTGTGAAGAAAGGGGTTACTTGTTTAGTAGTAACAATAGCTGTAGTGTAGCAAATACTTGTAGCGAAATGCTCAACATTAATTTGGCCTATATAAATGAATCTATCCAGAAAAACCCAAGCCCTCCCACATTAGTTTTCATCGACCGACGATTGTGCAAAACATTAGGTACTTACATTGAAGATGCAATACAGGCAGGAGACAGACAGTACATACACTTAATTTTGAACAAGATATTCCCCGGCATTTTGAAGAAAATCCTTCGATTCCTCCTCGCGTAAAATCTGCACATGTTCTATGAGCACCAATTGTACCTCATTGCTTTACAGATAATGAATGATATACAAATGATCTTTCTTCTAAGGGACAACTTGTTCGTTGGTTCTTATACCAAACCATGGAAAGGGATGATTTTTTACTAATACCGTGCCCTTCACTAATGAGAATTCATTTGCAAGAGAACTAAGTTTTAATAGCAAGACAATCTCCGCAGGATATTCGTTTAAAGAAATTAGCAACAATTTTCAGAAAATATTTGAACAAGTATTGCAGACGATTTTATTATTATACGAAACCTGTAACCATCTCGCTTAAAAGTACAAAATTGTTTAGTACTTTGGCAAAAAGTTTCCTAGAAAATGTTCTATTGCGAACTCGATAATTTCTTCTCAGCAAATGCACTTTTTGTGCACAGATTCAAAGTGAAATTTTTGAGCGGTTTTTATAAGAATTAATTAGATAAAGTGGTGTTCATCATATTTACGTTTTTGTTTTGTTAGTTTTGCAAAATCATTTCACGAGCGTTGAAAAAGTTACCTAATTCCGTTTTAGCCTCCACCAAAGAACTTATAAAGCAAAAATCTCTTGGGAAGCGGCGACGATTATATTACTTCATTTAACCAAAAGCGTTTGGATGTATCACAAACATCTTTTTCAATTTGTATATAAAAGATAATTTTTGAATTTTCTCCCAAGGTAACTGTCATCGAGATTTATATGTCGTATTTTAAAATTTAGAAATTTTACAGGGATTGGAAATATTTTGCGAAATTCACCTTATTAACACCTATTCTTTCATTAAATGTAAAGAATGTGCTTGCAGATATATATAGCTCACATTTTTTTTAAATTAATAAAATATTTCCTACTGTGTAAGAAACCACATTAGTGCGAACGAAGTATCTTTTATAAACAACATTATTTTCTTGCAAGTTTACTGCTTATTGTCCAGATTTACTTTGCTAAATTTCATCCTGAAGAAACCACAAGAAAAATGCGTTCACGTGGGTAGTCTCGTTATGCTTTAAACAACAACAAAAAAGACTTGTGATCGCTTTCAGCGTTATACATAAATCAAAATATATTTAGTAACAGTGACACAGCCTTATAAATTGAATTAATCACAGCTTAATTATACGCTCTTTTTAATTTGACACCGTCTCGGTTATTGATATTGTTGTTCAGCGTACCGCAACATTTCATCGTTTCCAAGTTAATATTGTTTAACTATACGGAGTTCTCCTATTGATTCGTTATACCGGCAATTAAATGAACGAACCGACTGATGGTTAGAGTTAGAGCGCGGTTGAAACGGCTAGTTTTCATTTTGTTGTTGCGGGTCGACCGCCGCGATACTTCATTCGAGTATGTGAATGTCTATCAATTACCGTCTCCGGTACACGCACAACTGGATACAATCGCCTATACCTCTTAAACGAACTTGAATAATTGAGTTATTCACAAAGGATATAAAAATATTTTAGATTAATCAACATTTCTCTTCTTTCGTTTACAAAAAAAAAAAAGAATGGATCCCGAGGATGTATGGAAAAAAATGCCGAGGCGGCTTTCTTGCGGATGGTGAACAAGTTTTGAATTCCAACTCGATATACGAAAAAGGCCTGAGGTTAGATGATTAAGAAAGCCGTGACTGTAAGCAAGCTACACCGTACTTTGGTTCCATAGGCTTCCATCAAGGCTATATGTACAAATGCATACATAAATCATTGTATATTTCTTGGTATTTCGTATATATAGAACCCCCGTTAATTATTGCCTAAGTATCAAGTGATTATAACAATGCTCATAATTTTAGTGAAGTTGATGTATAAACAACTACTTTAATTCCAAAAACTTTATGACATATTTTGATACCAGTTAATTATACCCGTATTCGACTGTTTATCATGTTATCTGTTTCGATAAATCCAACAATGTCACATCATGCCAAACTGAATCATCAACTTGTCGATTACCTCTCAATCAACCTGCTTTTTGAAATATCGCCTTAAAGTTGTGACTCTGACTGATAAACTCCTCGTTTAGCAACAAATTCACTTACCTAATTTCAGTTGTTAAATGAAATGAACCTAGCAGAAGAACATCATTACATCGAGAGTTAATTTTAAGAAAAAGACTAATGTTTTGTAATTAGCATCTCATAGTTTGTAGTGTTTTAAATATTTTATTCAACGTGAAGCACAAGCACATCAAAGGTGTGCACGACTGGCCATATAGAAAATTAAGTCTTTAGCTAATACAAATATAGCAAGAAGGAGATCATGACATCGATTTTAAGGACAAAATATTGTAAGGTGGTAATGCGGAAATAATGGGACCAGTGTGGTCAAGAACCGACAAAAGTGCAGTGCATGACAGTTTAACATATTATGTGCGTATATTTGACTTAGAGCATTTTATTATATAGTAAATATGTCTTTCGGGCGTTACTTTTTGCTTAACGTTTCCCTGATCATACTGTCAGCTCCTTCAAAAGTTTCCTAAAGACTTTCGAAAACTTCTGCAGAGAGAAACCTTTATGTATTCTGTTATTATCATCATAGTCTAGCAGATGAAAATATATAGTCTAAAGAAACAAAAGTGAGGTTTACAATCTAAAATTTCCAAAAAGAAAATTAACGACAATATGTCAAAAGACAATAGGTTTATTGGATCCATACAACATAAAGCATTTGACTTTAATTCTCTGTAGATTTATTTTTTTGCATAATACTCTTATTCACTCTGTATTGCCAAGTGTAAATGTTGTCTAAAAACAATGACTACACTGAAAAATGTTCATCATTTTTGTATGTGGTGGAGAAAAACCACATTTAGAATGAACAAGGAAAGAATGATCAAGCTTAGGCCTTAATCACTTGATGCTATGTCAAAAAAATCAGCTTTGTGAACAAGTTTACCACGAAGCTTAGCAAAAAGAGCAAATGGGATCAAAACATCATCTTAAAATTGAATAGACGTGCCATTAAATGGCACACGGATGGCTTCACAATAGCAGAGGGAACTGCAATAGGAAGAACCAAGATAGCCAAGATCCTAGTATTTTGAAAGCTTGGGAAAATACCCAAGTATCTTCCAGGCGCGCTATTGAAAGAATTGTCCTTATTTTGGTCTTGAAAATTATGCAGATTGATTGCGTGAGTGTATAATTTATTAACATCAAAAGGAAAGTTTGGTTTGCTCTCACACATTCTTCAGAATATTATTTTATATCAGTCATTTGTTCATAATTACAACAAAAGTTATTTTGCGAAGGCAGAAACATATGTGCACTTCGACGATGTGTACTCTACTGCGCATTTGAGACTTGACACGTTGAAGCACGAATAAAACTAAAATAATTTCGCGTAAAAAAGCACTCAGCTTGAATGCAGACGTTTGCATTTCCCCAAAAGGCAACCAAAACGCGTTTTTTTTTTTATTTAGAAATACTGTTTGTAATTTGATAACATCATAGCGTATTTAAAAGAAACTAAAATATGTTGTTTAATATATAATATAATAATAACAATATAATATGTGAATGTGTATCATCTTAACTTAATTAGTAAGCAAGTTATACAGACATTATCAAATACTAATCAAAAGTAATGTGCATTCCATTTAATTACATTTCGTACAAAAGCATATAGTTAAGAAGAAATAAGTTTTCTGGTAAAACAGCACGCTACTTTAAATAAAATAAACACTTTTCTGCGAAATCCTTTTCATTTAACATCATAAAAATCAAAAGTTATAAAACTCTTCATTTAATGCAATCTCTTCCAGTGTACCTACATATATATTTTTTGTAAAAGAATTCTATTCCTTGAAGATGACGATGTAGCCAATAGCAAAATCAAATGAGCATTATTTATAATATATAATAATTTCCTATGGAGCACAGGATGAGCATTGCTTAGATTTCCTAGTATTTGCGGTATCTGTAATTTTTTTAATAAAATCTTTTTTTACATTACAAGAGAAGTATTTAAATGTTAGTTAAATAGTTTTGAACAATTCTGTTTTAACATCTTTGTTAAACCAGTTCAGACTGATTTTTTTAGCTTTTCTGATCTTGTTTCATCGTCTTACTATTAAAAAAAGGGAAATAAAGCTGAAATAGTAGTAAAATAAATAATACCTATACCAGTGTATAACATAAAAATCTTTTACAACCATTTCAAGCGATTCATATCCCTTCAATCGATGTACCACGTTAATTTCTTTCCTGTATTTAATAATATACCTATGAAATTTATCCGACGGCATTTCGATTTTACTGCCGTACGGTTTTTTAGGACATCCACGAACACGTTACGGCGTAAATAAACGCCACGGGTGTAAAATTTGAAATATAACCGGGCGACACCGTATATAAAGTTTCAGGACATCGAGACGACCCCTCCCTGGGCCTCTTGATTTACGTGCGCTTTCGCGTTTGGGTAGGTCGCGGAAACGGCCGAGCTTAGAGAAACTGGTAGTCACGGTGGCATCGTCGCCGTCATTATGACGAGGAGGACGTCGCCATCTAATCGCGGGTCAAACGCGCTGTGTACGCGCATTTGCGTGTATACACACAGATAGCAGCACAGTACACCACAGAAATGTAATTAATCGAGTCCAATTAGCGATGCATGCCACGAGAAATCTGTCATAGTAGATTGTGATGAATCATTGCCTCACTTAAATCATCTGTTTACTCGATTAAATGGCCGCATAGCACACATTTTAATTGTCCGGACGGTCGGACATCGGCTCGCCTGAGCCGCTATAGCTCTGGCTGCGGGCCGAACGCTAAAGTTACACGGTCCGTCGCTCAATTTTAAACAATAGCGAATCCGAATTAACAGGAACTGCGAGCGTGGCCGTTGACAAAATGTGTCTTTTTTTTTGTCCGGTTCCCTCACAAAGGAAAACAATTGTAATTGTGGGGAAAAAGTACTTGCGAGGTTCTATTAATCAAAATTTTCTCGTGCATCCTCGCCTAACTGAAATAACCTAACCGAAACGTAAGAATAAATAAAGAAACACAATAGCTGCGCAGGAGAAAGAGACATTTAATCGTAAAAATCATTACAATGTAATCTACTTGGCTAATAGCGACATCCTCTGTGACTACTTTTTATGTTACTATTAATTAACACAGATACACATTTTTTTGTTGACGCTACGTTCTGTTTAAACTTTATAATTCTCGAGCAATTAAGATTGCAGTCTTAAAATATTTTTTTGGGAAATTTATAGTGTATATTTCGTCAACAATACCTCAATAAACTTTATCATCCACATATATAAAAAAAAAATTTCGGTCTATTTTAAAATGCCTTATAATAAGCATATAATTGTCAACATAATCAACATCATGTCTTATAAACGCACATTAACGGTACTATAGATAAAAAAATATCGTTACAAATTGCACGCACATAAAAAACATTAAACACAACCGCCCGTTTTTCTACCAATAGCATCACATTAAAAGGTTCATATCTAATCTCATTTTTTTTTTACTTCAGATAAGCCACACACTCCGTTAGTTACGCTCTGCTATCAAAAATGCATATCATTATATCGCTTCGTAAAATAAAATGGAGGCTTATCAACTGATAAGCAAACCCGCTAAAATCCCTAAGCACACAAACTACATACAATCCGTGTAATAGGTAGGTATTAGAAAAACAAAACGCCTTATAGCTATACCGTCAAGCTGTTCCATACAATAAAATGCCTTGTTTACAGTATAATTTTATAGTTCCAGATTAAGCGTTCAGTACAAATATTTATCAGATTTGAAAATGCATTTTTTCATTTTGACGTTCAAAAACTTGCCTATTACTGTTATTGACATTTTATTTTAACAGACCTTTTGGGTTTTACAGTGAAAACTATGTAATAAAATAGAAATTAGAAAAAAAACTATAAAACTGCTTTTAATATTTTATTACTACTTGATTGATTCTATAGTACAAATACAATACAATATCTTTAATATTTTATTGAAAGAACACGTTTTGTTCGTCTTAAAGATGGCGCTTCTCTGATTTTACATAATGGGTAAAAATTACAATTGATTAATCCAATTTATTGCCGCTAATGATTTTATTGGACAAATTGAGCCACAATTTTGTTTTTCTTAGGAACATTGAGTTTATGCATTGACTTTTTGAGAGTTCAAAGTTAATAATTAACGACAATTAATTAAAACTTTAGAGTTAGTTATGCATACTAGCAATGGGCAAGATAGAAACACGAATTACAGATAAGGCACACTTAAGATAGTTACCTTAATAATAAAAAGTTGCTACGTCCGTAGGCGGACCGATTTTGATAGGTTATGGTATCAATTCATAGAGGGCGTGCGATAAGAGCGCGAAATTTGAATGTATATCCCAATGTTTCCCTCTTATACGATTATTATTTTAAAATTTAATGCATTATAATTATAAACCTACATAGCATATTATGCAAAAACATGATAAATTATCGCAATTATACAATCAATTTTCAAACAATATATCAAGTTTGTAAACGTATCAAGGTATTTTTCGAAATAAACAAATATTCAGCAGCAAAAAAAGCATTATGTTTCTCATAAAGTGAACTAATGTTACGTTGTTATAGCATATTAATTATTTATGAAGCATGGACCAAGTAGGAACCCAAATAATTTTGTAAAGGCGGGTACTGGGCTACACATTAAATACATATTAACCAAAATTTACGTATAAAAGCCACAGTTCGGATGAAAATAACAGCTCTAAATTATTACGTAAACATTGAACAATATCTATATATCTGCTCCACGAAAATATATTTCTGTCATTTAAAATAAACTTTCATTTAATTTTATAAATGTCAAAATGACGTTTTAGTTAAGTAGAGCGAAAAATATGTTAATATTTTTTGAAAATGTACTTTCCTTATATCTAGGCAACTTTATGTACTTGTATATTGAACCCAGCGCCTCTGAGGATTGATATCTAAAACTATTTCCCTTTCTAAAGAAATTTATCTGATTTAAGTTGGACAGGAATGACACGAGTATCTCTAATCGTTAAAAAACGGAATTCACTTCCCATATCTTGCTCATCGCTAATCTAAATTATTATATATCTAAAGATTAATATGCAGATAATAATATTTTAGCAGATGTTATCTGGTAAGCAACATATATCACAACGATATAATACCTACGCAATCTAATCATACAAAAATGTCCATATTGTTAACAAAAGTCAAATTTCTCCATAAATAGAGGTTAACCTAGCGAAAATAGTTCCAAAACAGTTGCTAGAATTTCAGCGTGCTAATAATTGGTAGTAAGCATTCTCTAGAAGCCATTGTAATCAGTAGAAGGGCCCCTTCAGAAGATTCATCAACTCTTTCGTAAAATACTCAAAAATAAATTAATCCCACCATTCGACCAACTCGTTATCTCTAATATATGTATCTCTATGTCGCGTCGTGGCCAATTTAATCCCTTGGATTCTTAGATAGATAAAGTTTATTTCTATTGCCGATGTACAAGAACTGGACAAAAGGATAAGCGTAGCCACAAAAAATAAGAAAAGTATGTATCCAGTGTGTAGCAGCATTTGACAATTAACATATCTTTTAATTTACGTTTAAATTCTTTAATAGTGTTTGCAGATTTTATCTCGTCAGAAAATGCATTGTAGAGTCTACAGCAAACACTAAAAAAAGATTTTTCATATTTTGTGGTTCTATATGAGCCAGGATGTAAAATGTGTTGGGTACTCATGGAATAATTCAAATTTTTCAAAAAACGATTTGTATTTATAAATGTATGAGCATAATTCTAAAATATATATTGAAGGCAAAGTTAAAATATTTAATTTTTTAAATGCATCTCTACACGATTCTCGAAAAGCAATGCCTGACAACACTCTGACAGCACACTTTTGCAGCACAAAAATGCGTTGCCAGTTACCACTACCCCATATTATAATACCGTAACGTAATTGCGAATAAAAATTGGCATAATATAAATTTAAAAGCACATGTTGACTGCAATGTTTAGACATATATAAAGAGCATCACAAACTCCCCGCAGACGTTCACAGAGCAAGTTAATATGAGCCCCAAAATTCAAAGTGATATCAAACAAGATGCCCAACAGCCTAGTATCGCCTACACAAGAAATATCAACTGAACTTGCACAGTACGCGACCGCCACTCATCAGCGAAGGGACATTTAAATAAAACATGCCCCGCGGTATCTACTCCCCACATTCACAATGCAAATCATAAATAACATATAAAATTAACCGTCATTTCCCTAAAACACGTTACCCATTAATTTCCTAGTCTACCTCCCATTTAAAGTAATATTACAATTACCCCGCCAATCATTATCAAGTTTATTCCTAAAAGCTTTTTTAACCCTAAACCTACCAAGGTGTGCTTTTGAGGCACAATTGATTTTGAAATTGCTGGAACTTTGTAAGTTAACTGCCCACAGACTGGAGGATTTTTGTATTCTCAAAATAAACTATTTAACACAGAATGACATAAAAAAATTTTAAAAATATTTTTCCTATTTTACTAAAAAAATTAAACATAATTTACCGACACGTCCTACCAAGGTGTGTCTTTGAGGCACATACTGTTATTATACTATAAAATGCATTGCTACGTTATTTAAAACTAGGTATGTGGGTAAATCCCCCGTAATAAGATATGCTTTATATTTCGGGACTTTCCCCTTGTATGTAAGAACTTCCAGTTGCATATGAAGGAGAATTCCTAAATGCGTTTTGCTAAAACAGTCAGCTTACAAACTGCATTGCTATCAGTGTATTGTGACTTTCCTAACGAACGCATTGGCCGTTTTAGGTGTCTATTGGTTAATTTTATTTCTTTTACCTAGTGGAGAGTATAGTATAGACCAGGTAAGCAAAATAAAGTTTTGATTGACCCCAGTAAAAATAGATTTGTTGTTTTATGCTTATTTGGTTTTGAAATTTATGCAGAAAGTATGACTGATTGGTTGACTGACCGACGCCGGCCACTAACTGAAAAGGAGTTGCTCGATGCATTGTACGAAAGTGATGAGGATTTGGGAAGGAATGTAAATGATGGTGAAGATGAAGAAGAGCCAAATGACGAAACCCCTTCTAGTGAAGCGGATTATCAAGAAACTGGCGATGAAGAAAGCGATGAACAAGAAGGAAGTGACGATAGTGATGCTAATGATGAACCGTCCGGCCATTCGCAAACTTTTATTGGAAAAGATGGTACCGAGTGGAATGCCACGCCGATTGCCAAGGGAAAACACGTGCACACAACATAATTACAACAGCTTTGAACAAAGTGAAACTTCCACCTGGAGTGCATGTTGATACTCCTTGTGACGCATTCAATTTGTTTTTTTGATGATACGGTTATTGGTATTGTGGTTACTTTCACTAATAAGGAGCTGTTCGTATTCTTGGCGATTTGTGGAAACCAGTTGACGACGTTGAAATCCGTGCTTTCTTGGGCCTTTTGATTACTGCTGGAAGAAATAAACAAGGAATGGTGGACTATAATGAGCTATGGAATCCTTTATATGGAAATCCTGTTTATCGAGCGTGTATGTCACGAAATAGATTTACTCAATTACTAAGATTTATTCGTTTTGACGATAAAGCGACCAGAACCCTCCGAAGGCAAAAGGACAAGTTGGCACCAATTAGAGACCTGTGGGACCGTGTTAATACAAACTTGCTGAAATATTATCTTCCTGGCAGTAATCTAACCATCGATGACAACTGGTGCCTTTTAGAGGTCGTGTATCTTTCCGACAGTACCTGCCAAGCAAGCCAGATAAGTACGGTATGAAAATTTGGTGGATATGCGATAGTGGAACTAGTTATCGTTACGTGGTATACCGTACTTAGGAAAAGAAGGTCTCAACAGAGCAGAAAACTTAGCGCAAAAGGTGGTTGAAGACCTTTGTGAACCTTTTCTGAGAACCAAAAGGAATATTACGTTCGACAACTTCTTCACCAGCTACGAGCTTGCATCCAGTTTGCTTACCAAAGGCCTAACTTGTGTAGGAACGCTCAGAAAAAATAAGCGCTGCATACCACCAAATTTTTTACCTCACAGGCGACGGAATATTGAAAGCAACTTGTTTGGTTTTCAGAAGACAATGACTTTGGTATCTTATGTACCTAAGAAAAATCGCTGTGTCATATTATTATCTACAATGCACAACGACTCCACCATTGATGAGGAAAATAAAAATAAATCTGAAATCAATAAGTACTACAATTCCACGAAAGGAGGGGTGGATACACTTGATCAGATGGTACATACATATTCAGTGAAATGCAAAACTAATAGGTGGCCTTTGGTTTATTTTTTCAATATAATTGATGTGTGTGGAGTAGCTTCATTTGTCATTTGGAGAAATATCCATCCTGACTGGCATATTTCCAAAAAACGAAGACTTCGCAAAATTTTCTTACGAGAAATTACAACAGAATTAGTACTGGGGCAAATTAGACGTCGTAGTTTGAGTGGCTTGCATAAAAGTCATACTTCATTGATACAAACTACGTTGAATCAAGTACCAACCACAGGGAGTCTTCGGCTCGAGAAGTAAGAAAACGAAAACGGTGCTATATTTGCCCATCAAAGAAAAGCAGAATGTCAACACAGTTATGTGATAAGTGTAAGCAAACGGTTTGTGGTGAACATTCAGAGAAAATACTCACGTGCACAAATTGCAAACTACATAAATAACTTTCAAATATTTTACTATCTTGTACTATTTTTAAATTATATCTTTTGACACACAATATTCTTTCTATATGTTTTAATCTTACTGTATACCTACTACATGAAATAAATAATGCATATTTTGCTATTATTTACATCAACAATGTGTACAAATAGATGTGTGCCTGTGAGGCACACCTTGGTAGGACACGTTACGATAAAACGTTGGTAGGACTAGGGTTAACTGCGCTAGACGAAATTAACCCATACCTAAATATCACGCTATCCCTCCGCGACACCGCCTTTTTCGCTAACTGGTCGGCTCTCTCATTGCCGATTGTACCTACGTGAGCCCTAGTCCAAAAAAGTTTTACACCTGCTCACGTAACATGACTTCACACAATGTCAATTCGGAATATTCATCTATTAAAAAGTTTGCTTCCTAAAATTATACTTAAAAAGATCAAAATCACTTTTTCTAAAAAACCATTACATTTTATGAGTTTTAAATAATATACAATTTTTTTTTACTGGTTTCCAACAAAGTAATAAATTAGTTTCTTCTATTAAAGCTTTCAATTATATGTTTTTTTTTATACATCGATTGTTTTACATCGCTCATTCTCTTTGTTGTTTAAATCCGTTGTTGATTCTTGCTATACAGTGTTACAATACCAGTAAAGTCTTTACCCTATATATTCTTTATTAAGAACTACTATAGAGTTTTGTGGCTTCAAATATTGTTACATTAATAGTACTTACGCCTCTTTCGTTAATTGTTCGTAAACACTCGTAAATATTGCGGTATAGTAATTAAAAAAAAATGAAGTGCAAGTGCATAAGCATTGTTTCTCTTTTACAATAGTTTCGGAAATAAAGTCAATAACACGACCGAAAGGGAGAATTGTGTAATGGCAACAGAGGGTAATTAATTTTTTTCCATCCGAACGAAGGCGAGGGGTAGCAGCAATGCCAGGCGGAATCGGTCGGTGTATTTTGCGATTAGAGGCAGGTCATCAGGAGAGGGTTGGTTTTACTTCGCGGATTTTGATTTACGAATGGAATCGACAGCAAATTCCAAGTACGAGAGGGCGAGCGACTAGCCAATGGGAAGTGTGCGCGATGCAGCGAATCTATCCTACACCCCCGCAGCGCCCTGTACCACAGCTGCGACTTCGTTAAGCAAACTCCGTCGTCGCGTACGCCGACTCACCGAAGAAAATACTGTTGTAAATCTAGAAGCTCTCTAAAAAGAAAAGAAAACTCGTTGTCTTATCTGTACGTTTATGCAGAGGTGATTACGACAAATTAATAACTACGCTCTTACAATTGTATTTTTAGCAGAAGACATTTATTTTGTACAAACATAAAAAATATAGATATTAGTTGAAATTATCATCAACCATTTCCGTTAGAAAACAGCAATAAACGTAGGGTCAGCAATGAAATTGAGAAAGGAATGTTTGTGATAGTATCACAGCTTAATTTTAGTGATTACCATATAGATATCTTTTACATCTGTAGCTTGTTTCGTTTCCACCCACTTAAATACCTTATCCTATATCTAAAATTGCTAAGCAAGAATCTTTAAATATTTCGTATTCTTACATCACATCTATTTATCTTATTTTAAAATCATTGACGCAAAAGGAAAAGATATGTTTGTACATTTGTTAAGTTTGATTACTAGCAGTAACGTAAGTTTACTAAAATTTAGTTTTCAAAGACCTTTAAAAACCAATGCTGTTAAGTGCCATAAACCACAACGCAATAATTTGACGAATTTGCGCATATCAATTAGGTGTGAATATTTAAAAAAAAATTGATACCGAAAAAACATTTAAAATACTTCAACCATATTATCAGAAATTCCAAAGAACTCGTTCTCGCATCTTTATTGAGCATGAGTCAAAGAAACAACCTAGAGCTATTAATGTCAACAAGTAATTTCCCAGTACAAGTTGTCAGTTTAAAGACATGATGGTAGATTCTCAATGAAATAAATTTATTCTTGATACATTTATGGTCAGATGGTTTCTGAAAAGAATAACGAATTCCATTGAATTTAATCGAATCCATAGTTCTGTTACATATGTATGTTACGTCTTTAACCACATACCTTCATTACTTTCCATGAGACAAAAGGTTCTGCTATGATTTAGCAGAATGAATACATATGAAGCAAACAAAAATTTTAAATACTCAAAAATATATTACCTTAACTTTATATTCATGTAATGATTATATCAATTACAAGAGCAAGCGAATCTAAGAATTAGCAACATTTCTAAACAAGTCATTTTTAGGGTAAATGAAGAAGTTATATCCTGCTTCTTACTAAGCCAGTTGATTAAAAATCTACTTCTTTTGTAGTCTTAACCCCGGCATTAACTTCGCCCTTCAATTGTTTACTGTTGGAAATGTTTAGCCAATTTGGTCTCAGAGTGAAAGAAAAAGTTGTAGGAAATACATACATTATAAATTATTGATACTTTCAGCTCGATGTTTGACGAGGACACAAACTATTGCACTTTACCCATATTTGCCAAATAAAATTGCTATGTTCCTTTCAGGATAGTGCCGAATTTCATGTATCCTTCGATTACACTGAGAAAGAAACACTACATTGTGTTGAAGAAGCGTTTAAACAATTAGTTCGACAAAACTTATTGTTAGTGTTGGATTAACATTTTATGGATTGCGTAAATGCTGTTTCTTGTTGTTTACATATAACCCAATTTTGCGTTAACACATTTTTTTTATCAGCGTTATTTATTACGTCAATTAGATAGTGATGAAGTAAAATATTGATGGATTCGTCGATGATTTTAGAAACTATGCATTCGCATTCATGACGTAATCATATAAGCTCCAAATTACCGACAACCAGTAACATAGATGTTCTTTTATTATGCGATGATGAAAATGAAAAGAGAAATGATCATAGATTATGGCGATAACATTACTATTTGTATATATAAGTTTACAATTTAGCTCTTTGTATTTTGCTGTTGCACACATGAAAAACAGTTGCTCATAGTTGCACAAAGTTACAACTACTTCAACCACGTGCGATTAGTTTAGATCTTATACTTGTCTGATACAAATTGACGAACACTTGCACTTTTCTTAAATTTTCATAAACGATCCCTGGACTTTGTACAGAATATATTTGGTACAATAAACGAGTATTCCAAATGACTGGATGACAGCAGCGTCGAAGGAAAGGTTAAGTTTGGCAAGTTCCCCGATATGGAAACTTTACCCTTGCATCATCCTCATTTAGAGACATAGACTTTGCAACCACCCATGTCTATATAAACGTATATTATCCGCTTTGATATTAGCACAAACACGACAATATACATTCATTTTCATTTCATCCTACGTCAGAAAGTTATGTTTTGTTTTATGTTGTTGTGTGTTCCCTTAACTGCATCATGTAGTCATGTTGTCGCTTGTATTACGTTTTTTAATTGAATAGCCCCTTGGAATTCTTCTACAATGCCCAATGTTATCACCAGAAGCATCCCACCAATCTGGTAAACAACCTTTTTTTTAATGTTAATATGAAAAATGCTGTTTTCCAAACAAGAAACTAGAAATGTTTGTTTACCTATGCATTTACAAACTATATATTATTAAGGAAACCTTAGTTATTCAATCTTTTGCGTAATTTCATTTTCTAGAATTGGGAAAAACAGGCAACCAACCATACGCTATAGAACACCATATAGAATGTATAGAAATTTAATTTGAACAAAAACTATGTTACTATGTGTTCTATACCAAACCATACCAAGACAAGTTACCTATATTTTTGAAGAAAACAGAAAATTAAGGAAATAAAAAAAATATTTAAATAACATTTTGCTAAATGTTAAACAGTTGAAAAAGAATTAATAACTTCTTTAAGAAACGGTTGATTTAAATATTTAGAATTACACTACTACAAAACAACAATAAGGAAGAATACTAACAAAATCACTTTAATTCTCAGCACTATCAAAACTAGAACTTAGAAATAACTTCAGATCATATTTCTGGTATTCAATCGTCGCAACGAAACATTGTTAAAGGAACCATATGTTTATTTTCATACTCATCTGTTAAATACTATCAGTTAGACTGCCGTCATATATGTTATTGATTACTTGTAGTTTCCGTTTTACATCTAATACAAAATACGATCAGTTTAAGCCTTCCTTTGCCGCTTACTACTTTATAGGACTCCACAGGTGGTGTGACGTTGGTGAATTAAAAATAAAACCTCGCCACTTTATTTACCGCGTTTTAGCTAGGAATAAAAAGGAAAAAAATGCTATTCCGCCGTACAACCAAACGTTTTGATTGATGCGTGTGTTTCCGTAGCATAAAACAAGCTAAGTTGATCAGCTGTTTGCGCATGTATCTATGAGAAATGAGGCCCAGGTTAAATGTGTGAGAACTACAATCATAAAAAAATCATCATCGAGTGGTAGGTAAGAAGTTGCTCCCGTTCACCTGAACAACACAGCACGTTCAGTATTTATATTGGGTAATGGACGTATGTATTTGTTTATTCTTCGTGTACAGTGAGTGTATTTATATTGCGTATATAGGGACTCCCTATACCAACTAAACACATACATTTACACACACGTACGACGTGTGAGTGAGTGCATGTGTAGTATTGATTAAATTAGCGAGGGGCTGGTGACCAACAAATCAATGGCCTGCAGATGACGGTGGAGTCAATAACATTCGTACACACCGCCGGCATAACAGCATCCGATTTTCCGCTTTGCAATGGGTGCATCGGAATCCAACAACAACCTACACATCCTCCTTCGAAATTTAACATTTATTCACTTCAGAAAATTCAATATAAAAGTATACATATAGACACAAATACATTCGTGCGTTATTTTAGAAGTGCAGCGGATAAATTAGCTCAGCAGGGGAACAATACTAAAGCGTTTAAGTATATGCAATTATTCCAGGAAAAAAAAACGTTCTTCCTTATTCATAATGCACACGCTTTAAACCTAATACCGTTGAGGGTTGATCCGCCGTTTACTCTCCCCCTTTATGCGTATAAAACAATCCCTCTGTTTCAGTTAACACCGCATCATCAAAAATCAATCTTGCCCCGACAGAGCAGAATAAACAACTGAGCCATCTTAGAAACCCTATAGAGAAAACATGAAAGGAATGTGCCTATATAGATGCATTGTTCATTTGTCATTACATATTGATACATAGATCTAATTCGTCTCTCTTTTTGTCGTAGTGTCATTTGCAAGAATCAATAATAATGCGCAAATATACCTTTCCTGGCACTATACTATATTAATGCATCATTTATTGATGATGTCCATCAATGAATAATTTTACATTAATTAGCTATGATACCCTATGTTGATTACAATTTTTGATAAAAGATAGTGTTGGAATTTCATATATGCCGTGTAAAAATTAATATATTTGATAAATGTCATTACTTTGTCACAAATTATAGACTTATCATGAAATAAATAATCATGCAACCAAAATGAAACAAGTTTTCAAAATTGCTTATTCCACCATCACCCATATACCCGCGCTACAGTTGCAATAGGTGTGTGGGGAGCAGTGTTCTGTCTTGCAAAGGAAAGTATCTATAAAGTCAGTATAGGAGCTGTCAGCTGTCAAAATTCCTAATAATAATGCATTAGTAGAATTTTACACTGCTGATGGTAAAGCAAATTTTCACGACATATATGGATATATATATTGAATTATGTTCGATTATGTCACCCCTGCTTACTTTTCCCTCTTATACTCCTCAGAACCAGGTTATGTAGGATTATGTTTGACATGATGGCATATTCTCTTCTTTAAGTATCCGTCGCAAAAAAACGTGGGATTTACGAATAATCCAACGTAATTTTCAGTAAGATTATGTCGAGAAATATTAATAAACGATTTTAGTATTACCATAAGAATTGAATAAACCAAGACCCAGAAATAAATTTTCCTAGGAGATGGATAACTGATGTATCAATTTGTTAACAGCCTTTCGCTTAAAGAACTAAAAAGCGTTTATAGATGGCGCATAACGAATAAATATTGCTATCTACATGTTTCTATTTTCTTATTTTGAAGATTTTATAGTTAACAGCTTGTATCTAATTTTAGAATCGCCTCCTCCGTGACATTTATTGCTCGTGACCAAATAGTTGCTCTTAACAAAATCAATTCATTGTTACTATTAGTCATTAGATTTATTAGATACACAGCTTATTATGTAACGAATATTTTACTGCTGATGATGTTAGCTTTGCTATCGAAACGTGCATTTAGTACAGTGATATAAAGCGTTTCACAGTGTAAGAAAATATTTTGTTATAGTTAAAAATTATTTATAGCGCCACACACAAAATTGGCAAATAAAAATTAAAGAAAATATTACGAAAATTCTCTTGGTAAGATGTACTTTGACTAAACATTATGATATATAAAATTTGTTAGAACTTTTAGCAAAAGAAATATCCTTTATTCCTGTACAAATAGTACCTAATGAATATTATTATATGTTTTGTTTTTATATCTCCAGCAAATACTTGTGGTAATCTAATTAAAAAATATGTTTAATTAAAAAAAACAAATGCCTTCCGAATGAAAACAATAACAACAATAATGCGCAGAAACAGATTTTTAATAGTATCGTTAACCCTAACAACAACAACCTTAAATTTCTATAGAAAATTGTTGAGTTTATATTTAGTTCGTTGGTGAAATAAAAACACATTTTCTCCATTTTATTAAGAATACAATGACCAAAAAATGATTGCAACCAAGTTATACATTAAAATGCTATTAATAATCTAAATAATTTATTTCTTTAGTCGCCCCAACAATCTTAGTTAAATATGTAATAGTGAATGTATTATTAATCACTGTGCGCTCAACGTTAGTAACCGAATAAAAGACAATATTCATAAACTCGGGGCAGAGCAGTTCTATATGAATGAAAAATAATAGTATTAAATTCTTCTACATGCTTATATTCAATCACTTTACATTTTTTGCAAAAAAATAATGACAATAATAAATTAAAGCTGGCAAATTAATATCCTAAGCACCTAAGCCAAATTGGTCTTTGAAGTATTGCAAAAACACTCAATCTTAAAATGTATAAGGTATGCAAATTACATAACAACTCGTTCAGATTCACAATATCTATAAATAAGCAACTGCTGAAATTAATAGCCTAAAAGACATCTCTTTTATAACTGTTTTATAAATTAAAAGCAGTAATCTGTTATGACATGGTTATAATCGGATTAAATATTTGTAAATTATACCCGGACATATAACTACAACTACCTATGTATATGTATATAGATCGGTATGCGGTGTGTTTTTGTGTGTATATCTTTTCTTTTAAAATAGGGTAATGGATTTGCTAACTATATTTAATCTTATGTAAATATAATCTTTAACTATCAGCACAGAACATTGTAATACGTAGTGATGCAATATTGAGTTTTATATTGTATTTATAAATTGAGTATATTAGAACCAATGGCCCTATAAGAATTAAAGTGTCAAGGAGTAATTAAAACTGGATTTTTTCATGTTTGTTTGTGTTAAGAATAAAACAGCAAGCAGAATAAAACTAGCTATACGTATAAACTAGTTACACAAAGACACTTTTTATAAAAGTTTTAGTCACCTTAAATTGATAATCGATTTTTTTTTGTGATAATGGAAATGTTATTTAAGCTAACAGGATAATGATGTGTTAAGGAAAGGTGAAATTGTATCAATAGCAAATTACCACTTGCAGAAGAGTAAATTATTAACAGTACGTATAACTAAAAGTGATATAAGGTATTATTAGACGTTCATATACAAAATTTTGATTTGTTTCTTTCCGACTATAAGTTTAGTTCAATAACGTTCTTAAGACAATCAATCCACATTACACCAGTCTTCGTCATGCGCATTGTGGTGTGTTTCTAAGTCGCATGATTAATATTTATGCAATAGAAGTTGCCACGCATTAAAGAAATATGAAATAGGAGATAATCTGGACGTATTTCCACTTAGAAAATTATTAAAAATTAAAAACTCTTGAATACCTCATTCACTGATACATAATACATAATAATTTATACTTAGAATTACCCAATCTAACGACTGTCAACTAAACTGCACTACTTTTGCGTTCATATCTGTCATTGCATCCGTAATTACCTGTTTGAATAAGTCTAAATCATTGTGAGGATTAGTAAACATACATGTCCACAATCAAAATCAAGTGGGATTTTCATATTCAAACAGTCACTCGTATGTGACACTCACTAATTATAACAATTTTAATTGGATTATTAGCACATTTGGGAAATAAACCCCAAAATATTAGAAAGTTGTACGTAAATCCTTTATTAGCAAGTAAAATTCCAAACGAAATACAAAATTCTCCTTTTCTAAGATGTAAACACTTATAGGTTTCTAATTTTAAAACTTTAGCTTCAATATCAAATGACTTTTGCAAATCCTCAAGTCGCGGAAGCTTTGATTTGTGCGATATTACATAGGTCACCAACTTATCAGTGTAATATCAGACCTAACTAACCAAATATATCAACAATAGAGAATTAATTCTCAATTCCATATTTGAAAAGTATTATTTTTAATTTACTGATCAACCACTGATAGCTCACTTTTTACAAAATTTTATGTTTTCGTTTCTAATCATACTGTAGATTTAGTCAACGATTTAGTTTAAAAAAAATTCAAAATAAGCAATTTTACATAAAGAGGAATTTCTTTTTGTAAAACCGAAAACTAAGTACTACCATTTGGGGATACATTGAGGGAGAAATTATATCTAAGATGTTGAAATCTATACCTCGAAAGATAGATGTTAATTATCACATGTTACACACATAATAAATCATATCTGGGTACCCGAAACCGGATAGAACCGTAACCGGCAATTTCGGATACTCTAGTACACATCAGATACCCAAAATCGGATACTCGCCTTTGAGCGTCAGCCCTACTATTTACCATAACACTAAGATCCAACAACGGTCAGTTAAATTTATTGGTTTAGGGTTTGTTTTTAAACTTTAATTGAATTCTCCAAATAGCGTTTAGCAAGTAAATTATCTTCGACTCTATTCGCACTATGTAAATTAAGACAACTCGCTATCTGCCAAAGATATTTCATTTATTTTTGTGGCACATGAGTTATGGTGTAATCATCTAGTAGTATGTCACAGAGGCACAAAAATATTCTGCAAAAAATGCCGTCAGAGTATTGTGTAAATGAAATTACAGCTAATTCAAAATAGAAAATTCACTTACTTTTCCACAAAAAAACACACAAGCAAGTAGACTTTTCATTGTTACCATTCATGCTGTTTTCTTGTTTATTGTCTCATTGTAATATTGCTTTTAAATTAAAATTGTATTCTAACCCACTATGTGTGGATTATCGTAAATTAACTTTAACTAACTGACTAGCTAACTAATTACTAACTAACTGAATGTGCACTTTTTGAGTGTGTCACTTCTCCTGTGTATATAGGCAAGTTGTATTAGCTGTGGTTACCCATGAAAACAATAGAATATCTCCTTTTCTTTGAATCATCGATATGCCAGACGAAATAGAGAACATTTAACCGAGTTCCGTACTTATAAATACTGATTAAAACATGGCGTTCAGTTTATTCGGAATCTATATGCCATATATATAATAAATAAAAGTAAAATAACCTAAAATAAATATAAATTATTTTACTTATTTAGTGATATTTCTCCCACTTATATACTTTATTGACGTCTCTGTGATGGTATTATTAGCAAAACTAATAAACATTATCCAGTATTCGTCCATATGTTGCTATTACGTATCTTTGTTTGGAATTTGTTTGGCCATGAATGAAATAACTGAACTTACTATAATAGATATTACATTTAATTGTTCTTTGGATTTTATATAAGTATTTTCAAGATATTTTTTTAATAGAAGAATGTTGTATGTAAGATATCAAAGTGAACAGTTTTTCTATTTTGAAAAACCCTTCCTCGCTCTATATCCTACATTAAATTATCGTCATTAAAAACTTGGGTGAGAAATATTTAATGATATCTAATGCGACCAGTAAATCCTTCTCCTGTAATCATAAAATTAGTTCCGATGCGTCGGGAATCGTGTAAATGTTGTGTTATCTGTTACACTTCGAGTCGAGCACGGTTTAACTCGCATTATATACGATGAGGTATGTCCGTTTCGAAATTTACGTAATTACTTATTGTTACAGGCAAATGGTGTCCAAGACGTGAATGGTCGTCCCCTCCAGACGCACGAGTAGCGGGTGACACGAGAAGAGGCGTCTTGTATTCGTCAGTCTTCCTTGGCAGTCCTGGTGAGTAGCGTGCATGCATGTAAACATCGGCGGCGAACACGAAAGGGAGAACTGGATGTATACACCGGGGGAAAAAATCGAAATTTTATACACGGCCTATGCATATACGCATATTATCGATGCAAGCCGCTCTTCCTCCGGTCTTCGAAAACCAGAAAAATGACATTCCCGATCCGCGAAATTACTCCTGCCTTTTCATTATTGCGCTGCTGTGACTCTCCGCCCGTCGCATTCCTTTGTCGATGATGGTGGGGTGACCGTTGCCAGGGCAACCGCTGCATTCCCGCCTTGCGGCCATGGTAACGCTCGCGCATGTGCCGGCTCCGGAGAGCGGCGCGCGGCGGCCGAATGGCGAACTGTTGTGTTACTCGCCACCGGGTCTCCTCATTCCACTCCCCCCCGACGCCCCGGACGCGTCCGAAGAGCGCGCGCTACCACAAAAAAGCTCTCTTCTCTCCGTAAAGCTCGTTTCGTGACGCGCGCAAAAAGAACCCGATGGTTCACGGCCCGAAAACATCAATATATTTTACGCATTCGTTCATCGTGCCTCCGCCGCCTCTATTGCGACTTTCGGGAAAATGTAACATGTTTGAGAAGAAATTGTGACCGGGAATTTCCTGAAACCTTTTTGTATGCCTCCACATATCACTATATTCATGACGTGCGGGTAATACAAATAGAAGACAAACAATATTATTTTTCAATTTTCCCACGGACCAAAAAAAGGAACATTAAAAGCATCGAAAAACGATTTATTTGAGAAATTTCCGATGTATCTAAATAGCATCCTTTTCGCTTACTTTCACACACATACAAACGCTATAATTAAAGGGGTGGATGAATAAAGGTATTCAGTAATTGACAAAACCGTCTTTTTATACACTGAGAGAAATGAAAATGTTAGTTCTACGATTTTTACTGCTTCAAACATTTATGCATTGATATAACCATTAAATAATGAAATTAATGCGACACTCTTGGATAAAATAAATAGCTGCTTTTGTTAAAGTTTTGGTATTTAAAACAAAAATTCTAAAATTTTAGTGCTTAACATTATTTTTATGTTTAAAGTTATATGGCATATGCGTGTTGCAATGTACGGCTATGATTTATAACATTAAATAGATTATGTAATTATAAATGTGAACTATTAGACATATACAATATATATAAACATTTATTTGTCCAACAGTATTAGTGGAATACATATTTATGTAGGTATATGGTGCTTTCCATTTACCGTCTGGCTCACCTCACTTCAGTTTTGTGCGTTAAGCTAAGAGTTACTTACAACCAATGACGTAAACTGACGACAAAATGAGTTTGACGTGAGAAGTTCGCAACTTAACGCACAAAACTGAAGTGAGATGAATCAACCGGTAAATGGAAAGCGGCTATAACAATACAGTCGCGAGCAAATGTTATAGGCACCCTAAATTTTGGGCGAATATCACAGTAAGAAATGAGAAAATAAAATCTTGTAGGTAATACATTATAAATATGTAGTATTTGAATGGATCTTATTAAATTTGTTGCATATTAGAGTGTTTTTAGTACAGCTATAATACTTTTTAGATGGGAGGGGGAAAGTGACATCTCGAAGACTTGAAAATATATTTAAAAAAATAATACATTTACAAAAAGCATCTATAAAGACTACTGTAACCATAAAGACGATTATATAAACGTTGAAATAACTGTCATAAAAAAAATGCAAGGAACATGAAACCCATTAGTTTTATCAAAGGTGCCTATAACATTTGCTCGCGACTGTATACAAATATACATGTACAACTACAGTAATCTATATTACCGACTGTAAATATATAATTATTACATTACAGTGTTAAAAATAGATAATGTTATTATTTTTCATACGAATTAAACACATATGCATGTCTAAGCTTCTGGTATTGTTACATTTGGAAGCTAACGCTCTCTCAACATTCCATATGAAACCATAATCCTTTTCAAGTTGAAACCTTTGTAAATTTTCATATATTGTTTCTTCATTATGACACGAAAAGAGCTACATATTTAATACGTTAATTTAAATGTTTACATAAGATTTGAATTACTCTGCTCATCTTCATTACTAAAGTTAAGAAGGGAATAATTAACGTTTGCATTGAACCAGCCAACAATAACCCACCCATAATCTCACTAGTAAAAAACTATTTTTAATACGTAATTTAAAACGATGAAAATAAACATGTCAAATTGTTAACATAACACAAATGGTTAAATTATTTTAATTTTTGGTGAAATATACCTATCGTTTTGGTTAATTCAACAATTTTCTTGTGTGAGGGCACTATTCAAACATGTTCAATTAACACTTTTAATAGCTGAACCAACCATAAAAGTATCCTCATAAAACTAAATACTATTCAAACAATGAATTATGCTGAAACGTTTAGAGCTGTGTCAAAAATATGATTGTTCTTTGTTAATCTTGATTAATGGTAAATATAAAAATGGAAATTCAAAAGAAAATTCCTTTGGATTGAATTGTTAAAGAAAGATGCTGATCCTGCTATTGCTAACCTAAAAGAACAAAATTAAGACATTTACAATCATAGAGAACCCTCATCAGTTTACAGACCAAAAAGAAAATGGGATGGAAAAAGAACATAATGTTATGGTTATATGGTTTTTGCATTTTTTGTTCGTGTTAAAACTGTTACTAGTTTCATCAGTAACAACACTTTGCGCTGCTTTCTGTTCAACAGAAAGTTTGTACAGAAATATTTTACCACAATGGATTCAGGTTATATTCAACTTTTATTGGTCGACTTTAATGGGTCACATAAACTTCATTTGTGAAAACGTGCCTTAATCAAATCTAGCAGTAACTTTTAGACAACCAGTTTAATAATTGTTCAGCACTAAGTAATACTTTCACTTTTAATTTTGACTTTCGGAATTATTTTTGTAACTTGAAATTCTAGCATTTAACATTAAAAAAATATAAACATTCCATAGGCAGAAATCTATATTCATTATTATGTTAGGTGAAAATACCTATAACCAAATACAACTCTAACTAAGCCCCACAACGAATCATTTTTATTCTTAATAACGAATCGTCTCCCACACAGAAAGAAGAAAAGGATTTGGTCGGCCTAACCATTTTTTTTATACATGTATACAAAACTGTTTGTTTACATAATAGTAAACAGGTTTTTATTTCAAACAGAATAATTTGGTTGATGAAATATGGTTGCTATGACCAAAGTTTTATGGTGGTTGTGATATGGTTTAGTTATTTGAAGAAAATATGTCTTTGAAATGGATGTGCAAGATTTATATTTATTGGAATTAACAAAAAATATGTTTGCTTCAAATAAACTTTTCAATAAAATTATTTGTTTGTGTGAATATAGGAATAGTTTGTGTTTTTATTTAAATAAACTAATAATTTATTATAACTACATATAACCAAATGTTTATTAATAGCAATATTTCGTTAAAATAGTAAGAATAGTTCTGTGTACCTCTTATTTGATTTAAAAAATCTAAAATGTTAGTATATCTTGCAATTAGCAAAAAATAGAAGCTCATTACAACTATTTTAATTTTAATGAAACTCGTTTCAACGGAAATGCATGTAGTACAAACTTTACAATTGATGGATATTAAATAGTAGATAACAAATGGTACTTCTTCACTTAATTTATTTTTAAATTTCTAAACTATATGTTTCGGCATTTGTACCATCTTCAATGTCTATAAGTCAAAAGAGAAACAAAATAATTGTCATAATTTGAAAATAGTGGAGTTAATTAATATTATAACTAATAGAAAACGAATATAAATTCAACTAAGTATGGAAGTGTCACACATATTTAATATCCATCTATTTCATACTTCACTAATTAGGGCAACATGGATAAACTTTTAAAAGTTTATGCCATATATACTACTACAGAAATAAATATTAAGAATATTGGGCAACACACAGTATAACGGAGAAAATCCCGAAAACAGATATTTGCTCATATATGATATCAACATTAAACAGTTATTACATCTTGGAGAAAATGGTTCAGTTTACAATATGTCAGTTAACTGAATGTATGTTTCTTTTTTTAAATAAGAACAATATGTTTTGATATTGAATTTACACTTAAAATATTATTTTCATCTTGCAAGTGTTTATTTTAACAATTACTTTGCATTAATTTAATGGCTAGATCTATGCCTAACTTTTAACATTACAAAAACATGTTGAAATAACCTTTTCATTTCTTTCAGTATTTATGATTAAAAACAAAATTCCGATAATAATATAATTACAACTTTTATATTTATAAATTAACAACGACTACTAGGTATTTCTATAAATGTCATGATTTATATCACTTTATATCTTAGGTATTATTGTGAATAAGTACAAATTATGCAGGTACACATAATTACTCATAATCGATAATAGAAGTTAATTATTTACAAATAAGGACTTGATAATAAATAATAATGATTTTATTAAAACCTGTTCCACAGGTTGATTGCATATAATTACATTAATTTACAAGTAACAACAAAAAAGCTTGCTTTCATATTTACTCTGTTAGCGAATCCATCATGTCATATACACTGTATAATTATAAAAATGCAGGTAGCTTAATGAAGGTATCATGCAACAGAAGTAACCTTTTCCCCGCAAAATATCTATAATTTTAAGTTTCTATTATTGTATTTATACAAATCGATGCTTTTAAGCAACTTTTGCGGTAGACTGCACGAGCTCTTCATTCTACGGGCCTGTCATTTGCAGAACCACATCCGAGAGGGTGCATATATGTATGTGCGCTAGCTTTCATTAATGGGAACTTGTACTCACTTCCCCTTCAAGAACTGTTTCCCATTATAGATTGGAAAACAAATTTTCTCTCGTTTAGAAACAAGTATAGATAGATGAAATTCGCAACGGAGCTACACGTTTGCGAATGGTGGTTGATAATAACAAGTTATCTTTTGTTAAATAAATGTGTGTATAGGTGAAATAATCCTTTCTATTATTGTGTTTGTTTCGTGAAATAGGAGTGAATAAAGAAGAAGTCAATATATGAAATAACAAACCCGAAATATAAGTAAATTGCTTGTGAAATGATGTATGTAATGAATTAATTGCAAAGATTTTAAAACGACTCCCATTTGTTTCTGTTCGAACACAAATGACATGATATATTTTAATATCAAACGAGTTTTTTTTTTTGTATTCCTAATAAGCAGTAAATACAAAAGCTAAAACAACAAAGAGGAAGCCGACAAAAATGTGATTTGCGCCCTTTTTACGAGGACAAAAATAAAAAGCCGTCAGTGATTTTTGCGTTTAATTAAGTTAGAAGGCAGACGAAACGAAACAGAAAAAAGGCGTAATATCCGCGAGAGCGAGATTCAGGTATATTTTTGTGGCAAACGTAATAAATCAAGGATCTACGGGGAGACGATGCATTATAAGAACTTCACGCTCAATTTCTGGAAATGAGATCTCGGGTCAGTCGTTTCCAAGGTAACAATTACTAGGCCACGTGATCATGGGAACCAATTACAGGACGAGTGATGGATAGCCCAATCAGAAGGACTGTACCAGGTGACCCGAAGAGGTCAGCTCTTGAAATACCGGTTCAGACGAACCACCCGCAATATTAGCTATAGACGATAATACTCCTAATTATTTGACACAAGGTCGTAAAAGGTGTTTTTATTTTTATACGGCTTGTAAATATATATAATTGCATATTACATTTATTTATCGTTCACATGCTTTTTATTGTTCCTTACGTTACGAAAAGCTATTATTACTATATAGATTGCTTTAATAAAGTTAGGTATAGGTATTTCATTACAGATAATACAGCTTTAGTTCTATTTATAATAGTAGTCTCCAAGAAAGTTGCTTGTAATAATTAAATTTAATCAAAATTTAAATTGAAAATGTGTATGAAAAGATATCCGCTTGTAAGAAAAGATATCAAAATTAAAGAATGATTTAGAATAGGACTTATAAGATGATATAACGGAATTTTAAGATTTGATAACTACTAACTTATCGAGTAAAATCATTGGCATATTTCCTGAAATATAAATCTATCATTACGTTTAAGCAGATAATGAAACTTATGACACGCAGAAATTTTACTCGAGTGTCAATTCCAGGACATTTATTTACTAGGAGTACGTAATAGAAATTAAGCTTATACTTTGTTAGTATATGATTTATCGCATCAGTGCGATTTTAGGGAGCTTAAAGTTTCTTGTAAAATCCAAATCGACATGGAATTTTTGTTTCCGACATTTTTACGCTTTATTTCAAGATTGACGTTTACCCTGATACTTTTAAACTACGATTTGTATAAATATTTACGTAGAATTCGAGTTATTAAAGAGTTACAGCTTGAATAGTAAACATTCCGGGGATTTTTTTTTTGTTAATCAATTCGACGGTATTTACTTGTAGATTTTGTTTAGTGATTTTTATTAATAAGAAATTATGTTGTTCTGAATATTTTTATAATGATTTTTTGTTTTAAAAAAATGAGGGCTTTTATTTTGTAAGAAAGATTAATAGTGGGCAGTATTTACTTTATCCATGAGTGTGTATATATGCTTCAAAATCAAGCATATTTGGTATTTGTCCCTATAATGTGTATCTGCCTAGTGGCTTGTCAGAACAGCTGTAGGGTGGCTAAGTGTGCATTTAAATGTTTTTGCACTATGCATATTTATAATATTATGGTAATATATCATATTGAGATATAATATAATGAACAAAAGGAGTTGGGTATGGCTACACAATATCCTTCTTTTGGGTAACAAACCACGAATCGCTCCTCCTTGTATATTATCTGAAGCCACTAATAGAACATGAATTTTCAACTACCACAGGAATCGTCTGCATTATCTGATTAATTGTGTTTTAGCTTGGTATTAGCTAGGTCAGCAGTCCAATCTAACAAAAGTTGGATATTAGATTCACTCACCAATGGAAAAGTGTTTTTCGTTAAAAGAAATATTCATTTTTGATTTGTTTATTTCTTTCCTCTGGTTTAAAAAATCTTTCCGTTAGTACAGTATGTTTATTTAGTTATATAATATATGGTAGCTATACATATTTAGTATATAATTTCTATTTTCCTGTAAGTGGCGCATTAACAAATAACCGGTTGTCAGAATTTCAAAAACTATTAATGATAGCTCCCTATTAATTTTAATTACTGATCTCTTGAGAATTGTGTAAAATTGTAAAAAATGTAACTCAAAAATGAAGACCTAGTGTCTCAATAATGAAAGAATATCACACTTTTTGTCATAAAATTCAATGTCGAACCACTTCAACCATATTGTATGGTAAATTCTGCAATCATTCTTAAAATTATATACTTGTATATTCCCCGATAATGTCGTAATATACTTTGTGGTACAATCGAATGAAACATTTATTGCAGTTAGTATTTCGATTGATTAATTTTACAGGCTACAAAATTTAAAGTAAGGATGTTTTGAATAAAAAAAGAATGATTGCTTTGATTTTTGCAATTGCCCATGTCTTTAAAATGCAGATTCATGTTATGGCATTTAAAGTACGTATTATTTGTTCTGTTTGTTGTTATTATTCGATTTAGTTTTAGACCATTTAATGCTGTCAGTTTATTCACGCAATCATTAAGTCGTTTTTGAAACAAAGAAAAGAACAAAGAGCCAATTGAGTAATGATATTAATAAGAAGAATGTGTTTGTAAACTCTGCTCTTATAAATATTGTACAAAACCTATGATCGGTATCTTACGTTATACGCAACTATAGTAAGGAACACAAACTACTTATGCATTTTATTTTTTGCTGTCATCCTTCTTAAACCGGTTACTATTTAGTTACGAGTACACATCATGCTATCAAAAATCAACTAAACTCGACCCGTGGTCTCCGTATTCGTCACTAATTCCTTACCAAACAGAGAAAAATAGAGATGCAATAAGAGGTGTAATGAGGATGACTCCTACAACAGCAATAGAATCCCTACTAGACCTCTCTCCTCTCTACCTGGTGATAATGGGGAAAGGCAGGAATAGGCCATCTCAGATTTCATGAACTAGATCGCAATAGAGTCACTTTGCTGTGGCTGCCCGGACATTCGGCAATCGAAGGAAACGAAAAAGCCGATGAGATAGCAAGGAAGCATCGTATTCGTATATAGGCCCAGAACCTGTTCTAGGAGTGTCAAAAAAACACAGCAGGAGAGCAAGTAAGAAGTTGGGTAAAGGAAAAACACAAAGAACATTGGGATAAAACAAGCAGGTAAATTCATGGAAAGACCTTTATTAAGGAACCATCAAAGAAGAGGACTGAAGAACTACTGCAGCGTAGAAACAACCATCTTCGCGCCATAACAGGTCTTCGTATAGGGCACTTTGCCCTGAA
Source organism: Protaetia brevitarsis (assembly GCA_004143645.1). Lineage (NCBI taxonomy): Eukaryota > Metazoa > Arthropoda > Insecta > Coleoptera > Scarabaeidae > Protaetia > Protaetia brevitarsis. The sequence goes on along the minus strand of RXPK01000189.1, from coordinate 3,060,914 downwards.
TGAACAACTACAGAAAATTGGCATCAACACTAGTGATACCAACTGCAGACCGTGTAATAGGATGACAGAGAACGCTTACTAAAGTCTGTGTAAATGCGAGGCTCTGAACGCAAAGAGACAGGCACGTTTTGGCAAGCTAAAAATAAGCCCAGAGGATTACTTTGATCAACCAACCAGAGACCTGCACGGAGATTAGTGCACGCCACTAGGATACTGGAATAGCTGATGCAGTTTAATGGGTAAAAGAAAAGAGAGACTAAATACAAAAAGCTAAGAAGCTGCAGTGTCTTCGGAGACTTTAGAGCAGATCCCCCAACAAAAAAAGGGCCTCAACGTTTTTAAACTTTGAGATAGGGAGCGGACGGGATGATTAATCGTACCACGCGGATACTATTTCTCCTATTAATACTATTGCAGTCACTTTTACCGCATCCTCTACATTAGCCAAACTGTAATAGTAACATAGTTCTAAAATTATTTTTGCCAGTTCTCAAAAGCTCACTATAATAAACAAATACGTGCTGCCTATTACACAAGTCATAAGTTCACAATGCTAAAAATATTTCTCTAAAGCGTTTATAAATAAGATACTTAGAGAAACTGTACAGATCTAGCACAATAGCTAAATATTAGGAAAACACGAATATTGTATACATATTACTTCGCGCTTTGTATATAATAATATATGGAGGAAGTTTTTCAGGACGGCGCGATCGTTCACGCTGCAGGATTGAGTGGCATCTAGACCAAGTGAAATTCTCTAAACATTTGCGGATCACTGTCAGCTATGACAAGTGAGTGACGGGCCAGCGGCTCTCAAACATCGACGGCGTTCCGTCTGCCGCGTACACACGATACGCGAACTCGTTTAATAATCCCGTTCGCATTTGTATAATTCCGAATGATATATCTACGTACACATGCACACATAAGCGCGCGCGCGTCGAGTTGTAGAGAGAGAGATTCGTACACACAGCCGCTCCGCATTTCATTATCATTCCCTGCCGCCCACCTCTTCTGCCGGGACACCGACAATGAGTTGACACTACGGATTACCAGTGTACTATTTTCTAAAGATCAAACGGCACGTCAAAAGAAATCACACTTTTATCCAGTCGCATGTTTCACCAGCAAATACGTGATACGTAGAATACTTTTTTCTAATCACAACTTAGATCTTGTAGTTTATAAATCATAATTTCCAGGAAGCGAGCAATCGCGGATAGTTGTCAGATGAGTAAGATTACTATGTATGCTTTGATGTAACAAATACAAATTATAAATTAAAATCCAATGCATTTTTAAAAATCCAAATTATTTTATTGTTTTGTATTATGCACAATACAACCCTGTCTCTTTTATATTTTAACACCCGTTGTCGATTTTTGTCTTTGCAAAACAAATCGATACTTATGAGTCAAATTAAAAGCCGTGTAAACACTTTGCGTGCTTTGATATATACTGTCGCACTAGACGATGTGCCTGTCACATTCAAATAGGGAAGACATGTAGACTTTTGTGTGTGAGAAGAGCGCAAATTTTACTTCCTTTCTCAGCAATAACACTTAAGAAATATAGTGAAATTAATAGATTGTCTTTATCTGTGCAACACATCAGTAATATGAGTGAAAACATAAAATAGACAAAGTGTACAGTCGTTGACTTTCGGAATGACCGCCTGTGCAGCAGTGAGCACCGCACCATTCACAGTCTATTCTATTTCGCGACATATGAGGAGATACGTGTATTGTATGCAAACGAGCGAATAGAATGTTTTTATACTTGTGTGGTAAAACGCAATAGAATGCACTGTGAATGGCGCGGTGCTCACTGCTGCACAGGCGGCTATTCCAAACGTCCACGACTGTACTTATTCTATTTACTGGACTTCCACATTTGAGATCAGCACATAGGATCACCATAAGAGCAATGATCCAATTCCTGGGTGAAAGATGTGTTGTTTCATATTAAAATAATTGCACTATTAATGCTTGTAGCAAGATTTAAATCATATGAATTCTTTTTCATCATTTCTCTCACCTTTTTCTTCACTTCTGGAATCCTTGCTTCCACAATTTTTATGGTTTTACCAAATCGCCAAAAAAAGTTTCTAGTCGTTTATTTAATAGTAATTCATTTTTTTGAATAGTCTTATCGAATAAATATATTTTTTTTTATTTTTTAATGTTATGGGAAAAATAACACATTATTTATACGTGATACGTAGAATTATTTTTCCTAATCACGACTTAGGTCTTGTAGTTTATAAATCGTACTTTCCAGGAAGCAAGCAATCTTAGATAGTTGTCAGATGAGTAAGATTACTGCGAATGTTGTGATGCAACAAATTCAAATTATAAATTAAAATCTAACATACTTTTAAAAATTCAAATCATCATACTTGGAAATTACAGATATGCGATTACTAAATATTGTATCTTAATGATAATTTTATTGTTTTTTACAAAAGATATTTTCTGACACAATGTTGACTGCTGGGCGTTTGAAGAGCTTCTGTATTTACATGAAGTTGTAACCTGATCAACAATCTCGTGGACTATCCTTTTATCTTCTATTTCACGGCCAGTATCGGAATGTGTTTAAAAATCAGAATGACCAACATACAAACCGTAAAGCATTTACCATTTCCTGACCGGTTTGGTTTAGAATGATGTAAAATGTTTTAATGCACAGCCACGATCCTTAATGTCATAAAGCAACATCTGCTTTAAAATGCAAAATATGTAGTTTTCTAACAATTAACCAGTGGTGTCCTTAATGTTTCTATTCAACTTTTGCTGGCCCTCCAATCCTGCTCCTTTTAAAAAAATTGGAATACGATAACATCCAGGTTAGGTACACTTTTCTCTTGATTTTATATACAACTAGATATAGATCCCTTCAGCTGCCCTTTGAAGTATTGAAATAAGTACTTCCTAATTAGTTCCAAATTGTAATTTATTTACAACATATTAAATTATCTATCCCACTACCGGTTTGCCATATAATTTGCCTTCTTCAAGTGCATAAACAGAAATAACTGTGAATACAAAATTAATTGTGTTAGCTTAAACTATTTGAAAAATCTAAATTACAAGTTAGGCAAATTTGGAAAATATTAATTAAAAAATAAACATTATAAAATTTAGTTATCAAAAGTTGTAAAGTATAATTAAATAAAGTATAAGAAGATAGGTTATGTTAAAAACTGGTGAGTGATTCCTTACGCACGACGTAATTTTAGTTCAGTGTAATCAGTGTAGTTTAGCAAATGAAGTCAAACACTTAAAAGATAAAAATACTTTCACAAATATGTAATAGTCAATTAAAAAAAACTAAATTGAATGATCGGATCCAGACATAAGTGAAATAATTATTTCCAGGAAGCCAGCAATCCCAGATAGTTGTCAGATGAGTAAAAAAAATTACCATGAATATTGTGATGTAACAAATGCAAATTATAAATTGAAAATCTAATGCACTTTTAAAAATTCAAATTATCATACTTGGAAACTACAAGCATGCGATTACTAAATATTGTGGCTTAATTATGGTTTTGTTATTTTTTTTTTACAAAACAAACAAAAAATAATTTGTTCTCTATAATTTTCGGACAAGATGTTGATTGCTCGGCAGTTGTAGAGCATTTACATGAAAATGCAACCATGTCAACAACTATCTCTTTAATCTCCTTTTTCGCGGTAATATCCAAATCTCTTTTGTAATTCAGTGTGATGGCATTTATCATTTTTTCAACAATTTTGTTTAGAATGTTGTGGAGTATTTTATACTAAGACCCTTAGGGCCATAAAACAGTATCAGTTTTAAAGTGTAATGTTTGTGATTTCTACCAATAATGTCCTCTATCTTTTAATCCTAATTTTTTTTTTTTGTTTTCGTCCAGGTGAGATAGGTTTTTCTCTTTGATTTTATATACAGAGCTATATCTATATAGGCAGATGTAATGTCCTACAGTGCTGTGCCAGTTGTGAAAATTTGAATCTGTTTGTCTATTATCTCAAACCTGCTCAGAAATCTTTATTGACATCAGAGTTGACATATTCAAATTTTTCAAATTTACATACTTAATTAAAATTTAGTTAGTTGAATTGGTTCAGATGGTATATATAAGTGTTTATACATATTTATATATTTTAAAATATTTATATTATAGAGCAGTAATTTAATGGAATCTTTTTTTATATACTAAAAAAAGTTGGTAATTATTATTTTTTTGATTGTTCACATATTCCAGCGTTTCACATAATACGATATTCATATAAACGCGAAACTACTATGTTACACAAGATATTGTTCAAATGAAAGATTATCTTTAGCCTTCATGTGCAAGCTAGATAATTATTTCCGTATTTATGTGTACCAAAGTCAACGACGAAAGCAAATTGCGAGCCGTAGAAACTGATATCCTCTGTACCTATTACGTTTTTCTTTTTAACGTGAACTGACTAACTGAAGAGCAACGAACTTCCTACCCGGTCCAATAGTCAAAACAGTAATCTTAATGCATGTCGGTAGCGCCTTGTTTACAAACGTTGGCGCCGCGGGTGCGTCTTTTCGACACCTGCTCAACGTCGTCACTGCGCTGTCAAAAGACGTCGCCACCCGATAGAAATCCCGTTCAAGGAACGAAGCAAAATAAACCGCCGGAATAACAACACTTAACAACATATGACACAATCCGAAATTAATGTTATTTTAAGAAATGCATTAACTCACTCGTCAACATCGGAAAACGGAATAAATAGCATTATGGGTATTTATTTTTGACCTGTCCGTTACACGCGCATACGTTACGTTTAATTGTAATTTTAATGACCTAAGCTCCGCCGCAACCAGGTTCGCACATCACAAACGGTAAAACACGTGTTGACGTGATTTGAATTATAGCCGTTTCGAAATTTAACCAAACCAGCATCTGTGAATATTGGTAGCGTGTGTATGTATGTATTTCTGGCCAAATAAAGTCCAACGATTGACGTCAAATGTGTGTATAATTAGTAGTTAAGATGAGAAATTATTATGAGAACTTAAACCTTCTTGGCGTTCATAAAAGTTTTATCTTTACATTAAAAGAAATAAATGAGAAATATAATACTCCATTTTACGCAATTTGTAAGTATAACTTTTTTTTTGCTTTTGACGAAGTTGATGATAATGTTCTGACAAGCAAATATATATTTCAAGATTGTAAAATGTCAATTTGCCTTGTGCTGCGTTTGCTAAAGGTTTTTGCGCTGGGCCAAGGAACATTAACCAAGAACGGACGTTTAGTAAATTTTGTTAGCGCGGAACCGCCACCTTTTTTGAGTTCTTTTTAGCCAATCTGGTTCGGTTCTTGTCAAAACAGTACTTGACAATCATTTGACAAGTTTTTATAACCTATAAACGTACGTATTCAAGCGAGTAACACGTGATAAAAGAATATGTCAACCTGACAGATATCAAATTTTAAATGTGCGCGCGCAATCGCCATCTTTATTGAGTTCGTTCTAGCCAATAGCCGTAAATTAGGGGATTGAAGGTCACGAATTTCTCCCCCGGGAGAACAAAGTTGCCGACGCTATTTGTCCGTTCTTGTTGAGATGTTCGTTGGCAGAGCTTATAAAATATGCGTACACTACTCCAAAAATGTCACGAAAGAGCTACACTTCAGCATTAACTGTCATGTTAAAGTAATATTACTCCAAAACCTCGCATTAACATCACTGAGAAATATTGCTTCGTAACATCGCTTAGCCGGACATTAAAGAACCGTAGAAATGTTACTGTATGTGGTATATTGTACATGTGTTTGAAACATTTCGCGTCAGGTTATTCTGCCAAGTGGGTACATAACTATTTTCTCTTGATCTTAAGTGTGCACTTCTTAATTAAAAAGAAAATACCTCAAGAAGTGTTTGAAACATTTATAATGATAGTACCTAGTCACTACATAATTCTAAAAAAAGCGAGAAATTTATGGAGTAGTTATTAGAAGTATTTTAGTTTCTAAATCTTCCTTCGTTATTTAACACTTAAAACTTCAAATCAATACTATTTTATTGAAAATATTATTTCATATGAGACATGATCGAGCTTAAATTACTGCAGTTATCTGGTTTTTTTTTTTTCGAACATCGTCTTGACGTACAGTTTATTATTTAATTCCTTTATTGTATTAATGAATACCTATGCAATAAATCATTACATTAAAAACGAATAATACATCAACGGAAATATGTTCGCAAAAAGTATTATTTATGAGGTTATTTTAGTGACATAAAGCTCTACTTATATTTTATAAACACCTGCATTAGTTGTGTAAACGTTAAATACAAAATACCAAGAGATTGCAGTATTTCCGGAGACTCCATGTCACACAGTTCCCACAACAAAAAAAAAGTAAATTGGAGAATAATTGAAGGAAAATTTAAGATGGAAATTATTATCGTGAAGATAAAGTAAAACATGTGTATGCTAATATCAATCCAGAGTTACTCACATTTTAATATGACCTAATAATAAATACAGAAAAATAGTTGTGCAATGGTCAACAATTCCAAGGTTTTTTTTTACTATCTTTTAATTAAGAACAATTTATTTTTTTGCCACAAATACCACACAACCATTCTATTTCTAGAATACTTATAAGACAAAAACAGGTGATTTAGTGTTTCTAATTTCTTAAACCTCTCAATTTAAATAAATGCAATATAGCCTTAGGTTGTAAACAACCGTCGAATTAATAATCAATTGTCTATTATATAGATGAATCACTTTAAAATACCATCCTTAAATAGCGAGATAAAAGGTATACGTATTAATCGGCTCTGCTGTGGTTGGCCGAAATAGATATCTGATGAGAATTCCAATCTGATAACCTGTATATTTTCTTATATTCGTGACTTATGAGGATTAAAGGATACAGCTGCATGTTTGCATCCAAAACCGTTTCCTGGAATTCTATTAATTCTATTGACGGCGTATGTCATGTTTTGATTTCGATCTCCGTTGGGTTTTGATGAATTAAACCCTTGGATCACATTCGTTCGTTACCGATGTCCTTGGTCGAATCGCCGCTTTGATTCTTCACCGCTGGAATTACTACTAAATCTTGAGACGATTATATGGGCTATAGATATCTTTAGTTAATTTTACTGATTAAATACAATATTTTGGAACAATCTGATCTAAGGTAAAAGCAAAGGTTGTACAACATTTATAAAACTTTCAACCTTCTTAAGGAACATTGTTACTAAGAAGGTGTGAGATTAGCATATGATGTTTTGTATAAATTCATTAATCATCGTAACAATTAACAGATATGTACATACGATACAATAATCGTTTGAATTAAATTATTTTTTAATCGCACAACTAATGCGATCAATACAAACTAAAAATTAAATTAAATTATGTTATCATATCTCACTTATAAGGAATTTTCCTTTCTCATGTAATACCAAATTTCCATCAAAAATCGTAATGGCATAACAAAAAAATTGAATTTAAAAGAAGGAACTAAATTATAATAATAAACGAATGTAATTAATCTGACGGCTATTACCTATCCTTATAGTAATAGTTATATAAAATGTGGTGTTGTTATCCTTACCTGTTCACGTATTTGTGAATTCAAGTAAATATTCAATTTGCCGCTGTGGATGCAAAGTTTGGCCGTGAGTTCAAAAATATTTGAATAGAAAATGAACAATCTTCATTCGTACATATAATAAATACAGTTACTATTGTTTCTTGCCTCTTCAATTAACCTGCTCAAAAAATTGATACTATTTCAATACCACCATTAGTCCAAGTATTTGCACCAAACATCCTAGCATTTTTATGACAACTTGTTAATGGTCGTAGGATTGCATATTCTTCAAAAAAAAAAAACTGTACATATAAACATAAAAATTACCATTTGGTAAATAATCCACACTGGTCCAGACTTACTTTAATCATTAAAGTGCAACACGTATAAACATATTATACATTTACAGAGACCTTATTCTATTGTTTGTATTTTTTTGGCAAAGATAACAAATTAAATGTTCCATATAGTTTATGAATGCACAAATTTTATTTTATTTTCTATATTTTTGTATTAATTCCTTACCAAGTCAGTGTTCTTGCACTGTGTGTAGGATTTGATTGAGTCTTTAGAGAAAAAAACAAAAATAACTTTAGATAATGTTTCATAAGTATAACTAATCTAATTGGAATTGCATTTTTAACTAATTCTAAGTGAATGTGCAGGATGCATGGCGCATCAATAATAATATCCTTTTTAGCATTTCTGGGGGCATCACCACCTCTTCTTGTGTTTCTGTTTGCCCAAAGAAAACTCTATAGTATGAAGTATTATACAAATTTAATCGGTGGTTATAACGTTTAATGCTATAAATTACAAACCTAACTCTCATCCCACATAATAAAAATTACTTACAATACAATTATTAATAAATGTAGTGTTTGTAGATTATCAGAATCAATATAGAATATATATTTCTATACTCTACGTGTTAGTAAATTAGTTAATACGAAGTACTAAACTTTTTTTTGCTATATTATCGCTCGAACAGCTCCCACTAATGAGTATGAGACCTGTGAGCGGCGTTTTGCTGATAACGGCAGTCTTATGTGGTACTTATTTAGGGTATCACCAGATAACTATATTTTAACCGAGCCTATCGAACATTGAATATGCATGACATAAATAATGAAATGAGAGGTAGCATCATCTCCGCGACAATTTCAGCAGTATAATATTTTTAACGTATTTTGCACGAGTATATCTTGCTGCACTATGATTTAATAAAATCAATGGACAAATCTTTTTTTAATTCGATCACTAGACTGTCTCCAATAAATTTAAAACCAGTAAACGCTGCTTATTTTCACTCAATAACGAGTTATGCTATCCTAGTCCATAGTCATTCCAACCAACTGTTCAAGGTATTTAAGTTACAACGGAGTGAATCAGATTGATTGCCAATTTAAGCTATAGAGCTGATTACAGAGAAGCTTTTGTAGCTTTAAAAGTCTACTGTACGTCAAACGTATTAGAATCTAATACTTATACGAAAGCAAACTTGGATGACTCTACTCTCAGTAATGATTTTCATGGTTACCTGACTGGACATTATGATTTATATTATATTACATAATGATTACATTAGGTTACGTCATTAAGATTACAAAAAAATGTAATATAGCCTTAATTTATTGTCTTCAAATTCTCGGTGACAATATATTAACCATACGGACAAGAAATTTACCAAATTATAGAGCTATAATTATTTTACTCTTAAATGTTTTAATGTTCTTTCTTATTACATTAAGAATCTATCTCTTAATTGGTTGAAAAATGTTATTAGACTTCAAAAAGCTTCTATTCTGTCGCAGAATATTTGCATTATAATTTTAGCGATATGACCTGATACCGCTAATGCTTTACTTGATTTCGTGTCTCGAGATTTGTAAACACTGTTTGTGTATTAAGCATAATTAAATAAATATAACAAATTTAAGGAACTATATAAAAGTGTAAGTGAAACGCTTGAAACCGTTCTTAAAATAATGAAAGAAAATGCATTAGAATAAATATAATGCTTTTGAGATAACTCCCGAAGAAATTTTAAACTTGTTTTCAATTTTCCTTCTTTACCCTCCGGTTGGAATATGTTGAAAAGTAAGACTATTAAAAGTATCGATTAAATTGCCGCCGTCCGAAATGTAATTAACGATAACGTAGTACCGAGTCTTATGATAAGGAAGAGTCGGAATTGGTTTTCTGTAGTCGATTTTCGTGAGCTCGCCAGATAAGAAGGCGGGTGGCGAGTCCAGGAGCCATCCAATATCCCAGCTAATGCCCGCGCCCCATAAATTAGGGTAAAACGGTGATCTGCATGACAGTCGTATGAGAGACTTCTTTAATGGCGCGTTTTATGTTTTTGCACGACGGATATTATTTTAATTCGTTCAGTTGGCTGTGTTCCAACGCGGGGCACATGTTTACCCAGCAGTGTTTATGCGTCCGAAATTACTATCACATGTGTGATAACGACAGCACTTCGAACGATAATCCACTCCCTTTAAATTTCGTCTTAAAATACATGGGAATTGTTAGAAAAGTATGTGGAAGTTATAAATCATATTGGCAGGCTAACAATAGGCCGATAATTGTAATTGTTTAATAGTAGTGGTCAATGTAATTATCCATTATTTGGAATAACTTGTGTATAACGGCGATTATTGTTATGCAAATTATATTTCGCACAAATGGTATTAACGACATTGCCTTCTTTAATAGGTAATTATACTTTTAAAGAAAGAACTGTTTTTAAAACTTCTATGTTATGCCTTAATAAAGAAGTTATTACATTGTTAAATTATAAAAAGACCCGTGCATTACTCCCCGTTTTTGTTGTTTTTGCTAACATATCATTAGTTGCCTAGCGCACTTACATCCATTGTTAATTACTATAGTTATAGCTCCGGCTATAATGGCGATTTGCATAATTGTGGCCGTTCATGGGGAATTTAAAATTACTTGCGATTACCTCTAATGCCAACAGCGACTGGACGCCCCTTTGCATTTGCACATAAATAATCGGCTTCCATTTAAGTAAAATTTACAACAGAATCTCCCTTATTATCCTTAAATGGTATATTCGATAACGCACTAAATAACTAAATCACCAGTATCTAACTATTTTTCTCATTGGTTAGAATATAAACGCATTGATTAATACACCGAAGATACAAGAAAATTATCTGTTTTTAATTGTTAGGCAATTTAGAAGTTTAGAAGAGAAGTTATCATGATATTGTTAACCCCTTGTGGCGCCCATCCAGTATAGTTTTATAGTTCAGATATGTTTGAAATGCATTTGCATTTATCGATTTGCATAAAAATTTAATGAGTTGTATAGTGAAGCGAGGAAACTAGAGCATTTCAGATTTTTTATAGTTATATTGAATATACCATGTGTTCATTACTAAAGTGCAAACTCAGTTAGCATCAATTGGGAACTCTCATTTTTTTTACTAAAATAGGCTGTATATGTTTACATCATTGAACTTTTGCTTTAATTTTTCACTATTAGATCGTGTTTAGTGAAAGCAATTAATTTATTTGTATAAAATAAGTTTTCTAAAGAAGAATTGACTAATGTGGTATGTAGTGGAAAAATCTAACCGATTCTATTGCTGACTTCACCGATGTACCGTCAAAAATGTAGTAATTCTAGCGTAAACAAACTATAATCGCCTTTTTCAAACGATGTAAGTGGCATTTTATAAAATCTAATATATCTCGGAAATTAACGAGTTTAAGGATAAGGTTATACAAATTGGCGTATTAGCATTGTGGAAGCTCGATATATCTGACATTATAAAAGAAAAGGTATAGGTATTCTTAAGCTTCATACTATAAAATTAGATACACACATGCTTTATAACGTCGTGCTAGACCTAACTTATATTTTGTTAAACGGACTGCTTTTATACGTTTTTAATTTCTGATTACATTTGCGAGTCTCCTCATATAGGGTTTGCCATATCTATCTCGAGTGTTTAAAATGTTATGACCAATTTTTATGTCTAAATTAAGGTATATTAGGAGGGTTAGTTCCGGTGAGAAAAAAATTATACCAACTATTTTGCACCATTACTTGGTTTAGCTATGTCTTCTATTTTCGCTCGTTTAAGAATTTAACAAAAGAAATATTTATTGTATACAAGGTGAGCCAAAATTTGGATCCTTAATTTTCTCATTAAACTAAAATGGAACACCCTATATTTTCTATGATATTTCTATAGATATCTATCAGCTCTTTCATTTTTGTTAACCATTTCCTATACCCAACCTTTTGGCTTTAATAGTTATTTCAAATTAAAAATGAAATTTGATTTTGTTTTTTTTTAAATTTTATTAATTAATAAGTTACACGGTGTACGTTATTGTATATACACAGTGATTCGCGCATAACGCGTTATCAGCTCTCACCAGATATTTGCCGATACTGCTACCTGATAAAATTAATGTTTAAATATAGCAATGTAATAATTTAACCCCGGTTTATGCGGTAATAACGCAATTTTTCACTTTTGATTTGAAATATCTACTAAAGCCAAAGAGTTAGGTATAGAGAATGGTTAACAAAAATGAAGGAGCTTAATCTATCTACCCAAATATTATAAAAAATTATAAGGTGTTTAGTTAAGAGAAAATTAAGGATTCGAGTTTTGACTCACCTTGTATACAAGAAATATTTCTTTTGTTAAATTCTCAAACCAGCGAAAATAGAAGACATAACAAAACCAAGTAATGATGCGAAAATGATGTGTATAATTTTTTTCCTACCGGAAGTGACACTTCCAATGCACCTCAATTTAGACATAAATATTTTCATAACTTTTTGAACATTCGGAATAGATATAGCAAACCCTATATGAGGAGGCTCGCAAAAATTAAGCAGAAATTAGAAACGCAAAAAAAGGAAGCATTCCATTTAAAAAAAATATAAGTTAGGTTAAGCACGACGTTATAAAACACCCAGTATATATTTTGTATACTTAATTTTAAAATATGAAGCTTGAAAATACCTATACTTTTTCTTAGTAATTTTTTTGATAACTTTTATAACGTCAGCCATATCGAACTTCCACACACTAATGCGCCACCCTGTATATTATACTGTCTTTTCTTTAATTTACTGGCGCTTTTAAAAATTCAATGATATTAAGGATCTGTACTTGCGGCCAATCATGTTGCTACAACAATTTGTACATACTTTTTCTCCTATCTATCAGTGTTTGAGAGTGATAGAGGAATTCCTTGTCAGTGAAACATCTTGTGTATTTTACTAATATTCTTTTAGGCGAAAAAATGTTATTCATGTGAAATAACTGTTTCTGTAATATAAACAATATTACTTTAACAAAAACATTTTTAAAAATATCTGTTTCTCATAATATGCTTTTGTAATCACTTGTATGCCCTGTGAATGGTTCTGTATATATGCGTAAATATGAGAAACTGAGGAGCAGAGGACTTGTTCGAAATAGCGAAAAAAGAGAAAATACTGGACGAAATATGTGATACTATAAAAATAAAGGAGGAACAATTGGGGATGGAAGTAAACAAAACACGTGAAGATAGGAGGAAAGAATATGAAAGAAAACAATTGAAATTGGAAAAGACATTTTTGAAAGTGTAAGTAAATTCAAATACTTAGGAGCAACGGTGTACAGAACATGGGTCAGATTGAAAAAAATACATGAAAACATACAACAAGTGAACTTTGCCTTTCATGCACGTAAAAATTTATGAATGGACAGATTTTAAAAAAGCAAACAAATTAAAAATTTATCAAGGTGTGTTAAAGCACATCGCAACATACACAGCTAAAATGACAATCACGAAAGAAGGAAAAAATGTTGCTAATTCAGGAATGAGTAATGTTGGAAAATGAGGTACATAGAAGACAAATTAATAATGAAATAACGAAAATATAATCCACGATTTCTACAGCCGTTTTTCTATAGTATTCTTTGAGATAGCTGAAAGATTACTGACATATTTACTCTTTATGGATTTCTTCTTTTCCCTGCCTTAGTTTATATACGGATTGTGGTTGTTCTATTTCTCTACGTATATGTATATGAAAACGATTTGATGTATGCTGATATCAACGTCGCTAGGCTTTGATCGAAATGACTTCTTTTGGAATCCAATAGGAAAAAGTTCGGCATGCTCTTTAGGAGATTGATGTCGAATATAACCGTAGAAGTAACGGATAATCGATAAACATCTGTATAAATGTGTTATCGGAAATAGAAAATTTGAATGCATATAGATAAACAATTATTATCCATTTTTTTTATAGTTTTGAAGTTTTAGATGTTAAAATGAATTTTTTGCATGTTGTAGATACTTTTGCCGAGTATTTGCTTATGCGTTGGATGCTTGTATGTGTGTTATGTGCGAGAGTCTTTATACCTACCTCTATAAAAGAAGCACAACTTTTCTCATCCGCCACGCAACATCGACCTATCACGAACGATTACAGAAAATTATCTTTTTTATTATAATTTATGGAAATATGGTAATAACGGCGGTATTATGCCGCAGCAGCCCGGGGTAATGCGTCGTCTCCGGACCTCGCATAAGAAATTAATAAGGTCGCGACAAAGCGGTATGCGGACTCGTTGGAGATCAGAATGCCACGAGGTGAATTTGTAGTAGTATTTTTACGGACCGGCCGACAGATGAAGAGAGAGAAATGCATCGCGATCGGATGAATGACGTGACCCATCATTAAAACGGCCGTGTCTGGAACATCATCCACCGGCATCTCTCGACCGACAGACAGCCGGACCGGCGGCGCGGGTCAGCCGGCCGGCCAACCGTCCGAGAGTTCGAAACGTGATATATGCCTTGATTTGCCGTGGTTCGTATAATTAAAGATGCCCTGACATTTTTTCTCCCTTTTTTCTCTTCCTTCCACGCTGACAGAGAAACATTTCGGTGCAAGACAATCGTATTCGGCAGATAAGAATGATTAATTGTGGTATGGGCCGGGACTTCGACAAGCCGGCCAACATGATCACAATAGACCAGTTTCTGGTGATTGTTGCGGTGATAAGTTCTTCTCTTTTGGCCACGATCGATCGCAGAAACACATACAACATACTCGCTCACTTATTGCATCTATATATACTACTTACTTATAGGAAGGAATGTATATTATGTGCTAATTAAACCATTCAAGGAGAATTGAAACTTGAAATGTATCATTTTATTTAATAGGAATCGCGTTATCGCATTAAACCAAAAGTTTTTGCATTTTCTATATGGCCAACATGATTTAATTTAACACATATCTTGTATTCATTCTTTTAAGTGAAACATATTGATAGTTGATGCAAGTTGTCTGTATTTTGGTCTTGAAAATTATTCAGATTAACAGAAAACGCTAAGCATTTTGAATTAAAAATTCTCCGTTTCTTGTAATATTTATTCACTTTAGACTCGACATTTATGTGAATTTTTTTGAAAAGCGTAAACATTTTGAATCAAGAAATTTCCCGTTTTATTGCAATATTTTGTTACTTTACACAATTTTACAAATTGCAATATAACAGTGGTATATAATGCACACTGACTCTGTGTGAGTGTATAATTTGGTAAAATCGAAAAGAAAGTTTGGTTTGTTATCTCACATTCTTCAGAATTGATTTTATATATCGACCATTTCCTCATAATTACGAAAAAAATTACTTTGCGAAGGCATAAACGTATTCCTGTGTACTGAAGGTACCAAAGAAAATGCAAAATGAAAATTAAAAAAAAAATTAAATTAGCTAGCTCAACGGAAAATTTTTAAAAGGGCGCAAAAGAACAATTAAACTCAGGGTTACCCTCGCAAATTAATCACGAAAAGTAAATTGTGGGTGAAAGGAACCTGACTTTCTTTAATTACTCCAAAAATTGAAAAGGTTTAAATCAAAAATAAAAGAACAGAATTTAAAATGACGTTAACAACAAACAAGAATTTTTATTATAAAAAAAAAGAAAAAAAAATTGTTAATTACAATTACGCAGAAAAAAAAACCTTGGACAAAAGGTCCTGGTCGAAATCAAAAACTGCGATAGATTCTAAATTACAAAAGGACAATGCTAAATCCTTTAACAAAGCAAACAACAAATTAGTTCAGGAAGATAGTCTTTTTTTATAACCAATCAATCCACGTGGTTTCAAAATTAAAACAAACTAAATTAAACGTGGACAATACAAGTAAATTTACAAAAGAAAAACTTACATACAAGCACAAGGCTTCTATTCACCCAACCCGAGGTGATTAACAAATAATTACAAATCAACAAAAATATAAAAAAAAGAATAATTAACTCTTTAACCTAAAAATATCTTCTCGAAGAAAATAATAAATGATCTTATATCTAAATTGTCTACACAAGAATATAATAACAGTTATTATTAAAGGAGTTCCTTGTTGTACGAAATAAAATCAAATTAAGCGAAACAAATTTTTAAATCAAAATGTAATAACAAAATGGCAGCTAACAAATAAGAATTATATCCACTCACGCTTGCGTTTATCTGCGAACTAGTTCTTACAATGCTAAACAGTCGTATACATATAAACAGCTGCGTGCGCTACGCCCAAAGATCATCGAAGAAAACTTCTAAGAGGGACATGAACTACATGAGCAAATAAAAATATATTAAATAGTGAAATTAAATTAAACAACGGAATATTTAAATAAATAAATTAAACTATCAAATCATTAACTAAATCTTATACAAATTAAAACAATTTGAAATTTCTCGCAACATCGACAAAGGTTTATCGGATTAAACAAGAAAACACTGAATTTACGAAAACCGGGGTGCCAGGCCACAGCACCATGTATAATACCCGACAAATTAATATCGTCCTCCACAGCGAATTTTCGTATTTTCGTATCTATTTTTTTTTTAATTGCCAAGTGTTTTACACTTAGGTACCTCAATAAACCTCCTACCTGCATAAGCCGTTGGTAACTAAACGAGCATCTGTTCAAATGATGAGCAGTTTTGATAGTCATTGCACTATGGTGCAACGAGGACATTAATTATGTCGGACAGTGTACACCTCGACGATGCGTGCTCTAGTGCGTATCTGAGAGTTGTGCACGTTAGAGCACGAATAAAACTAAAATAGTTTCGCGTAAAAAAGCACTCAGCTTGAATGCAGACGCTTGTATTTCCCGCTAAACGGCAAAAGTTTTAAATCAATGTATTCATGCGTGTCCACGCTAATAAACCAAAACTTCGGTTTTTTGGTCCTTATAAAAGTGTTTGTCATTCGATAACATGATAACTAAACATGGCAAATTCGACACACCTGCCAGCGGCGTACGCATGCAATTTTGCATTTAAATTAATTATAGAAAAAAAATATAAAACATGCATGTACGGCATTGTGAATCGTACGTATATAACAGTGTTGATTTGTACGGTATATAATACTTATTTCGACAAAGTTGATGCAAAGCAATTAGAAGAATTGTAAACGTATTAAATCTCTTTCCTAATATGCCTACTAATGCTGAACTGCAGAAACAACCACGAAAGGAAAACGACAACGAAAAGCAATTCATGTACAACTCGTTGAATTGCCAAATTAGTGATATGGAATATACTTCAGATTGACCATATAAGAAATTAATATTAATTTCTTATATGATTAGTAATATAATACCCATAAAATGCACCAGCGCTAAATAGAGAATAATTTTCCCGGGACAATTACAAAGAAAATTTCTCTATTAACAACAAGCCGAAGAAAGTATTAAAATCAGAATGATCTATGTAAAATGGTGTATTACATATTATTCTTGCAGTAGTCATAGTAACATCCTTTCATCCTAGCTCAAATTTTATTTAATCGTTTTTTTTTAAAGTGTAAATTCCTAATTTTGTAGCTAGTTTAACTATGACAGTTTTAGAGATTTTATTTTAATGTACACTGATGGAAAAACTATATACTTCTACATCAATGAGACTAAAGTAAAATAAATATGCTTTTTTTTACGAAAACGACAATTATTCATTTGCAATAACCATTTAATCAAACAGATAAATTCATATGAAATGGATTAAGAAAATACTTGTAAGCGTAAAAATATTAAAACTCATTACTCTTATTTAAACACATAAATGTACAGCTGCGATGCAATCAAAACTACCGACCTAAAGCAAAAAAATAGTCGAGTGCTTTTACCATCGTTAAAACAGACGATTAGCTGTGAAGAGATCGGAATGTTTGGCGTAAAAGAATTCCGTTTTCCTTACAGCTATTCATTGATGCGTACTCTAATAAAAGCATTCGCCGCTTTTACGTCGCAGGTCGGTAACTTTCATTGTGTCGCAGCTGTACATCCAGTAATCATTCATTTTTATTAGTGTTGATCTGTATGGGATCCAGTAATAAGATATGATGCAATTAATGAATTTTTCACAAAATTCTCTATTTTTAAAAAAATATTCTTTGCTACTGATTTCGTATATTACACAACTTCATTTATTTATTTCTTTTTTATTCCTTCATTATATTACTTATTTTATTAAACGTATCAGCTATAAAACCATTAAGATCTCAAGCATAATTTTATGCGTTTTCAAGAATTTAATGATAAATAGGCGTTGTATTAATATCATTGTTTATAGAGAAATGTGTTAATTTCTCAAACAAAAAAAAGCGCAATATTTTCTTATATAAATTAATTAGTGACATTCCTGTTTATAATTATTATTTTAATACGTTTGCTTTGTATAAGTATCTGGAAGCTGGCTAGTTCAAATACAGACCACACAGCCACTGACGACTATGCAAACAGACAAACGGTGGAAACCCTAAGATGCACATGACCTGTTGTGCAAATTACGATAGGGCAGGAGAGCGCACTGCATCCCGTCCCAGGTTTCACTTTTAGTATTATTTTACGGTCTGAACAAAGACGCCTCCGGCGCTCGGCGTCTCGTAAAACAAGTCGTTTGGCTTTTGTTGAAGGGCGAACTTTATCACGGGGGAATACCCAAAACAGCCCTAATTATTAAGATAGCGACAATCAACCTAAACCTTTTATGCGAACGTAAACGTTAAGTTAAGCAACTCGCAGTGTGCGGCTTCCAAATATCTTCCCTCAGACTTTATCTCCTATCTGTTGAACAAAAGACAATCCGAACGATAGGATCAACACTCCAAAGTTACTTTGTATAGGATGAAAACGTAAAATATCGGTTGTCGTGAATCACCTTTTCGGTGAAAAGCACGACTGATATCGTAAGATGATAGATAAAATATACTGTGTGTGAATTATACTATAGAAAACCTTTTATTAGGTATGTTTAGATGTTAACTAATTAAATTCTAGATATTCCTCTTTTTGTAAAATAGTGTGTAAAATAATAACAATAGGCAACAAGCTAATAGATGGCATTCAGTGTTATCTAAAATATTTGACATTATTAAAATATCACTAACAAATTAGTCAAGATTAATGAGATATATATTTTTCTTATAATAATTGTAATTCTTTCACCAAATTGTTCCATTTATTCCTATCTCTGGCTAATCGTCTTGCTTGCTCCAATATGATATTGCTTACTTTGAAAACATCGCCCACTACTTCATTACACGCTAATCTGGCTATCGTCGTTTTCTTTTTCCAATTAATATTGGAAGCCAATCTAGGGAATTAAATAGAACATATAGACACCAGAAACGCAAAAGCATTAAAAAGTACATCTTATATTTAATCCTGAAAACCTCCACACCTAGCTTAAGTCATAGAATTGACATATCTCTTCATTCTTGCCTGTTGTCGAAGTTTTTCCAAATTTTCCATTTAACATTTCTGTACTTTGTGGTGTCTTCTTCGGTCATCCTCTTTCTGCTTTTCCAAATGATTTTGCTTCATAAATCTGTTCGTATAGTGCTGCTTCTGTATCAGATCCGCTGCCTTTATCGGTTTTCGTGGGTTATTTTCCATATACCCAATTTTTTAATTTACTTTTCTTTCGTTTTCGATTAGAACCTAGGTAATAATTAACTTGTAAACATTACTTTTGCCTACTTCAATGATATGTGAGGAGAACTGCTACGGCGGTGCAAAAATTATTCCTACTGAGCTACAGTAGTTAGTTCCTCAGTCTTCTTCTTTGATGGTCCCTTAATAAAGATCTTTCCATGAATTTGCCTGGTTATATTATTCCAGTGTTCTTTATGTTTCTCCTTGACCCAATTCCTTGCCTGCTCTTGCGCCGTGTTTTTGGATACTCCTGAAACGAGTTCTGGGCGTGTATATGAAACCGATGATGCCTTTCTTGCCAACTCATCAACTTGTTCATTTTCTTCAATTGCTTTCAACTTTATTGCTGTCTGCCAAGTTACTCTGTTCTCGAATACATTCCCAAATCATTCTTGATTGTATTTTGAGGGTGCAATGCAACCGTAGCAATAGAAGACAACCAAAGAAGAGAGTTAGAAACATACTCATCGTTTCATTACCTTATGGATTTCACTGGTATAATTTAATATAGTTTAGTAAAATAAATTGTAAAAGATGTTGCCTCTGCTACTTTGAATTATAATGTCTCTATTAATATCTAATGTGCTAAGCTGTATAGTTTAGTACATTAGCATCTCTGTATTCATAAATATCAAAAGTTGCTTAGACATTAGGTTAAAGCGATATCGTTAAATTAGATTTCAATATCTATAAATGGCTGTCGTCTAAAATAATCCATATTAAATTACAAAAGCACTATAATTTCAAAACTGATATAAGAAAACTCAGCAATTCATATATTGTACCTAATATTATTTTGTCAGTATTTTAATGTTCGCTTGTTTGTATGTTTTGGGAAAGCTTATTTCTTACCTGTTGTGTATCTGTTAGTTTATCCAGCTTTCTACACTTTAAAGTATTGATTTTTCAATTTTTGTGGTTACATTTTATTTTATATTACTTTACTTTCTTCAGTATTTTAACACTTATACGTTCTACGCATAATTTTGATTTTTACCTATACATTTACACAATTCTGCTTTAAGTATTATGGATAACACTGTGTTCATTTGCATTTCATTTACTTCACTAAAGATTTTTTTTAATAATTGTTTTATAAGAGGAAGAATGTTTTTCAGCTTTATAACTGAATACATTCTAATAGTTATTTGTTTTAGCCTGCAGAACATTAGGTTCATGTCGGAAAAGAAGATTCCAAGCTCAAAATAGCCTCTTTTTGACTTCATCCTTTAAATATTGAAGAGGGCGCTTTATGTACCTAGATAATTAAATTAAATTTAATACGATTTTAATAGTTATGACTAAATGTTTGCCAGAATATGATAACTGAAAAGTTGTACAGCTTAATATAGTTGTAAAACCACTATTTGTAGAATTTGTTGTTACTATTTTTATTATCTACATATTTCACAATTGCTATAATTTATGTACTGACACACATTGGACAATACGAAAACCGAGGGCCGTAGTTAATTACTATACTTTAGGGTTGACGAAAAGAGGACGTAATTTGTCGATATAAACCAGTAAGTATTACAAATCATAATAGTATTTATTCATTCAAATTATTCATTTTTTTGGCAATAATAATAACACAAATAACCGGAACTGTGATGCTGTACACTGTTCACTGCTTATAATGATAACCTAAATATCGAAATAGGTATGCCTCCAGTGCAAATTCTGCAGTAAAGTGTATGGAAGCGTTTAGTATTTCTAGCAATTTCTTATTTCGACATATGTAGCGCAACTTTTCGTATTATATATTGTTCGTAGCTGGATGAGTCTTTTGTGAATAAATGATCAGTCACATCTTAGAGATGCTCTTTGAGTTTTAAAATCCGAATTACGTTTAGGGATGACGCCGGCCTCATAGTTACACTAAACGGAAATTAAAAACAGAATATTACGGTGCAGCCTGTGCAAAAATGATTTTCGAAGCCGGTTACGTATAAATTAAGAACGGCAGCGCCGGGTATCGGAAAATATGCACCCTCTTTCATTTTCATTACCTCGCATTAGATGAGATTAACACTAATGCTGCGCATGTTTTAAATAATAACATTGTCGCCAATGACAAGTCGATTGTAAAAGTCGCAACCCTAATCTGATTTCTTCCCCTTTCAGTTTTCGTGTGAGTCATTAGATCCCTCTCGCCCTGAACGTGTCTCGCATGTGTGCGTGTGTGTGTGTGTGTTTATGTGTGTGTGTTTGTGTGTGTGCGTGTACGTGCCCTGTGAGTGAGCCTGTGTGTATACCCCTTGTGCGATCACTCTGCATACAAACATCGTCGTCGAGAGCCATTACGACACCCGCAAATAACGCTACGCAATTAGCCTTCGGAGCTATTAAACGACGTTCTCTCCCTCTCTCTCACTCTGTCATTGTTACAGGTGACGCAAGTAATGCCAGTATCGGCAGCGGCGAAGGTACGGGAGAGGAAGACGACGATACCAATGGAAAAAAGAACCAAAAAAAGCGAGGCATCTTTCCCAAAGTGGCCACAAATATTTTAAGAGCGTGGCTCTTCCAACACTTAACGGTAAGTAAATTACTTTCCTATATACCATACTTTGCATAGACTTATTAACGTGTTCACGACTTCAAATCTTCTTCGCCACGTAGAAAAACATCTAAAAATAGCACACACATTTATTAAAGAAAACAGAATCGGAAAGGAATCCACTGCGACTCCCAATTATAGCAACTATATAGAAAATATCATCATTTTAAGTCAAATAGGGTATCCGAGTAAAATCCATATGCAATCGTAATTCATTATTTTAGTTTTCAATACATTACATATTCTTTTTAAACTGCTTTTTAATGCTATCATCTAACATTAACATGTACATAAATTGTCGCAAAAACTACACTCAGCGACATGCTTCGTTCGGTTCTGAATCGGAAATAAAATCTTAATGTTAAAATATCCTATCATTCTTCGTACGTGTTCAGGGACCATTTGAAGAAACATATTTTTGGCAACACTGTGCGTAATAATTTCTGTATTTTGATCTTCGTGAACTTTTTAAATTCTATACATTACGCTAGGAATGATTTACTCAAATTATTTATTGTCAAAACAGTACATCCTATTTAAGGTTGATACTAACTGTCGACTAGTAGCGGGAAAATTATTCTTAAACTGTGTCTAGAATTTGCTCCTCAACAACATTTTATTTACACAAAATCTGGGTATCCGTAACTTTGATGAAATTCAATATTTTTATAACATAATTAAAAGCACTATCTAGAATTACAAAACCTCTTTGCTGATTGGCTTTGTGCCAGAATAAATCCTACTTAGAATTCCAAGTTTAACAAAGAAAATTTAATTTTGTAGAAGAGATTTTCCATCGTGCAGTTTCAGCAGATTAGAAATGCATATTGTATGTTCGTCTTGTGTTTCCTAAAATAGTTACTTACATACCCCGTTCTTGTCTCAAGACATAATACAGCAAGCATATTAGTTTTATTCGCATGCATCCGTTGCTGTGAAGATAATGAATAAACGTGCAATAGTTGGCCAATTATAAACCCTTATTAAAAGAGTGCGGTACTGAAAAGATGAAAAGGAAATGTATCTAATAGAAAGTAAGAACAAGTTCGTATCCGTTTATATCCATATTTGATTATCAGATTACATGTTTTGCCTGGCTGCCATCGTTTTGTCAGTACCGGAAAAAAAATTCGAAATATGCTATGATTAAGTTCAAACTTAATCATAGCGGATAGTTTGTTGAAAAGTTGGAAATTTACAATACTGATTTAACTGATTTATAATTAAATTTACTCTGTATGGAGTACAAACCAAAACAGATAGATGTGAACTTTCTCATATTAAAAACTCTGCAAGTGTATTTGCAAAATTTGCAGCAAGCTTGCTCAAAAATTCAATCTAGATATCTGAAGTTATTCAACCTGTTCGATAAATTGTTGAATTTCTCATCTCTGAATTAATTATTTTATTGAATGGATCATTCATATATCTGTAACAAGGAATAAACGATACGTTCTTTCCATTATTTTATTAAAAGAATAGAAAGGATATATATGTCATGTATTGTTTGTTCTTTATTATAAAACAAATTATATCAAATTATCATTCAGAAAATGTGCATAAATCTGTACAAGTTTAAAGTATCAAATATCGCACCTGCGACACCAACGCTTCCGCTGTAAATTCACGCTTTTCTCATTTAAGGCGCATTGTTCTTATCAAAAAATACTCTTATTTTTCTAAACTCTGATGCAGAAGTTCTCTAGTATATTGTCTACACCTTAATAGAATCGATTTCTAAAAGATCTAATAGAAAAATGATTAAAATATGACAAACAAGTGAAAAAGTCTGTGAAAAGTTGGCAAGCTGTAAAAAATAAGGAAGCTACTTGTATGTCAGAACTTAATAGTGCAAGGAAACATTTGACCAGATCTCAGAAAATTCATTAATTCGTTATCGGCGAAAATCGATCTTCCTTAAATGAAAAGAGAAAGGTGAAGAGTCGTATATTTTCAGAATAGTATTTGACACTTTGTTTAGATTTATAACAGTATTTATATATTTTCCCACATTAAAATATAAATTAAATTGGTATATTAGATTTACATATAAAATTTACGTGACCGTATTTTTCTTTTACTGTTTACTATTAGTTACAATAGTTTTAATTTGGAAGCTCACTCTGCTAAAAACTTGGAATTGACTTCACCACTTTAATTTAAGTACTACAAAAAAACACCTATAAATTGAATTCTTGAAGAGGACTTGTTGCAAATTGTGCAAAAATACTTATAACACTTTCCAAGCAAAGAAGAGAATATTTTTGTTTACATTTTTTGAGTACCAAACTCTCCTTAAAGCGCGTTGTGTTATTTAAAAGACAAATAGAGCGACCGAAATGAGGTTTTAGCGTAGAAAATAGTTTGTTGCATAAGATTTCTTCCATAGTGAGGTAAATCCTTGATCTCATTGAATCCCTGTCAAAATCGAAAGTAAAACAAAGAATAAGTAATAACATTTCAACCATGTAAAAAAAAACCGAATTGAGACAATATGGCAAAGCTGTCCAGATATTATATAAAGAGATGATCGATGTGTGTAGACAGTCTGCAAGCGAGGTACTGAAGTGCTAAATATTAGAGATGAGAATGTCATCTCTAGGCATATTAAAAGGTTAATTTTACTTAATAATAATCAAAATAATATGCATTTATTTTTCATCAGTTACGAAGATAAGATAGATACATTGTAGAAGAAGGGAATATTAATGTAATTAAAAAAGGAGCTGCTCAGACGAACAGTATAGACAAACTCCTTGCTTTTCCACCATGAGCCCTTGCTAACCTTGTGCGGCCCTAAATGAGGTGGGCACCCAAAGGAAAGTAACCCTAGCCTGGGTCCCCCAGCCACTCGGGCGTGAGAGGAAATGAGGCGGCGGACGAGCTGGCCAGGCGAGGTTCGTCAAGGCCATTCGTTGGAGTCGACCCCTCTTTCGGCACTACCAAATCGCAAATTAAAAAATCCATCAATGAATGGATATGCAATCAGTCCAGAGAGTGGTGGCAAAAATCACCGGGACAATGGCAGGTAAAAGAGTTCCTAAAGGAGCAGAGGCCTGAACTCACGAGAGATCTACTGAATAAAGACAGGAAGA
This sequence comes from Protaetia brevitarsis, assembly GCA_004143645.1. NCBI lineage: Eukaryota > Metazoa > Arthropoda > Insecta > Coleoptera > Scarabaeidae > Protaetia > Protaetia brevitarsis. Next base: position 3,035,650 of record RXPK01000189.1, on the reverse strand, counting down.
CTGGCTGACTGGTCACTGTAGACTGAATAGGCATATGTACAACATAGGCCTGGCAGATGATGCAACCTGCAGATACTGCCAAGAGGAGGAAGAAACACCAGTTCATGTGCTGTGCCAATGTGAAGGCCTGGCGAGGACAAGGTTTCTAGTAATGGGGGAGGAGAACCCCACAGCTAGTAGCTACATAAAGAAGCCGCTCTCAAAGATGATAGGCCTAATTAAGAGGGCAAAATTAGAGAGCGTCCTCTAGGAAAAAAGGGGATCACAATAGATCTGAAAAGGTCACGGTGAAACAGGTCGATAGGCCACCCCAATCCTAATCTAATCTAATCTAAACCTTGTGCGAAAATTAAAATCTGCTATAAATTGAAATTTGTAAATTTGATGACAGATTTATGTACCCTTGCCTTAAAAATATTACATTTTTATTTAGTATATTGATATCGTGCACATCAGTTCTGTATGTACATTTCGTTTATAAAATATAGGACGGCGAGGGATTATTACGCGATAGTATAAAATTACAGAGTTCAGAACTAAGCGTTCTAAGGGAATCCTGTAATATTTACGAATACAGAATACATATCTCAACACACATTCTGCAACAATTCAGCAGTCTATATATAAATAAACAAGGGTGCATGCTTATGATAAAGCATGTATATTCATAAAACAAATTGCTTCCAAGTAAGTTATTCTTACTATTGCTAAATGCTTGTACACCAAAAGATAAATGCACACGAGAAATAGTTACGGTAAAATTCACCACTATTGTGATATTCCATACTATAAGCGATAGTTACTATAGTGACAGCTATCGAGGTATAGTATAAAGTACTACCTTATTGTACTTTTCCAAAAGTAGTTTCTTGTGCAACACATTTGTGGTACAATTAATACCACAATAGTGCATACCATATTTACTAGTAAACGAAACACTTATGACAATAGCAACTATAATATCAATTCTATTGTAATAAATAGATTATTGTATACTAAAAATTAGCAATACTCTTTTTTAAGATGGGATTAATGTGGATTAATCTGCGCTCACGTGTTATCACTCTCCACTTACACCCGAATTGCTATTCGTAAATGAGATGTGAGCGTTGTTTTATCCATACAGTAGCTTATATATAAAACTAGCAATACTTACTACAATAGCTACCGGATAAATATGATTTACCCATTATATGCCTAAATCCATTTACGTCGAATAAGCTTTGGAAAGGTAGTGAAATAAGCGGCAGGGCCACCTCTACGGAAATTTCTGTGTTACAATATATTTAAGTAGCGAAAATACCATAATATTTTTTTACTGCATAAGGTATATAAGACTTTTCTACGGTACGATTTGCAAGCAATTTCCTCAATAATACCCAATTTTTAAAGAGAAATATGATTTCGTATGAGGAATACTATGACAGTTTACAATTTCGTGTTACTAAATTATCTAACAATACTCAAGTAGTTTACCACAATATAAAACTACAAGCACATAGTACCGGTTACCTTTTCCTTAGTACGACTTACCAATTGCACTAGTATGTTTAAATGTTACTTGTGCTATGGATTACTACAATATAGTAACCACAAATGTATGGTTTATTTTACAATGTACAATTGCGTTGTTATAGTAACTAACCATACTTATGCAATCTACCACAATATTAAAAGACAATAATGCAGTATTAGTTACGTTTTTCTTAGTAAAATTTAAGAATGACATTGGTAGAGTGAACTACAATTGTGGTAAATATTACCAAATATGTTTATTACAAAATTTTGTTCTACGTACAAAAATATTTTTCCCTGTGCAGTTGCTTAAATATTTCTATATATCGCTAAATTGCTAGGTATGATTCCAAATAAAACCTTTTCTCATATCATTGAGCTGTATTCATTTAAACGAGGTCACTACTTCAGCTTCTGAACATTGGCTTATATAAATATCAATTATTTTTTTTACTGCAGTGAAATAAACATTTTACGTACGCACATATGCACTTAAGTTGCGCAGTATTTGTTTAGATGCCCCATAAAGTTACGCACCGCATAAAACCTAACCTTCACAAATGCATTTTTGTTTAGTCTCCTTCTATTATACATATGTACGTGTTTGTTTGTATTGTGAAGATCCATTCGTTCTCCATCACACCTTGGAAGAGCCCCTCGGAGAGCCATAACCCCATCTCGTGGGCTGCATAACCCTTATTCCTCCAGTCGAATATCTCGGTCGAAAATGCGTAAGTCAGTAGTCTGCAAGGGATGCATAGTGATTTTTATGATTATGTTGGGAATCAGCAAAGGTCCTAGCGTGCATATATGTAGTTTACTATCATTTCCGTATCTGTATCGCATGCGACGGCGCGGTCCCGGACCCCCGACGAGCTCGGAGCTCGCAGAAAATTGGACGGAAAAGATTCACCTCGCTCCCGTACAACGTACACCTATACATACACCGTCGGTATTCTGATTTTAGGGTACTCCGGGGGAGCACATATCACACATTCGTTCCTTCGTCGAATTTATAACTGCAATCACATCTGAATGCTACCGAATCGGATAAGAAATAAATACGACCGGGCTAGATCCTCGCTTTCTAACCCCGAACACATTCTATTCTTTATAATGGAAAAGATACGTGGTAAAATCGAAATACGAATTGCTGTTGATTCTTTATTTAACGCTTATGGATTAACTGTGACCGATTTATGTTAAGACGCGTACGTTGGAAGTATGTGATAACAATCCCAGCTACCTTCGACCACAAAAAACAAACTAAAACAAAAAGGTGCTTTTTTTTTCGTGGAAGCCGTCTGAAATACGAGTCTACGGAAATGCTGCAACCTTTTGGGCTTTTGTTAGTTCCATTTCTTTACTCATTAAATCATACAAATCATCCGAAATTTTTGATATCTTCTTATAATCTATACAGGCCTCTTGTTAGCTGATCAACATAATCTCCTGAGTTCATGTTTGGTCTCCCAAAAATGTTGTATTATTTGCACGGAGCTTAAAATTCACATAAACTGTTGTATACAGACTTTGTGATCCGAGCACACACTCTGCAGTGAAAATCTCCAGTGTTGATCAGTCACTAGGTAAATATGATTCCCATTTATAAAATTGATTAATCTTTTTGCTTAGATGGTCTTTTAACAAAAGTGTGTCAATTATTCTGCCTGGTCGTATTGTTGCAATATTCTTTACGTCTTCCTGGGATCCAATTTTTCCAACTGCGTTTTTAGTTAGTGCTAAACCAATTTCTGGGCCTATATATGAATTTGATGATATCTTTCTTACTAACTCATTAACTTTTTCATTTACTTCCATTCTCGAACGTCTAGACACCCATAGCAAACGAGACTTTATTGTGAGCTTCCAGACCTTTCAATTTCCGTACATTCGCAGACCAATCTTGATTTGAAATCACTTACATGTAGTAAATAAAACAATATAATAATTAGGAAATATTTTTTCATCATTCTTCCCAAAGCCCAACTTTTTAATGTGACCTAATTATTAATTAACGCATATATAGTGGCTTAAAGTAGTCCTACTATTATTGTTATCCTTTATAGATAAATATTGTAGTTTCAGATCACATGTTAATAATGAGATTTCCATCTTAAATTCTCATTCAATTATTCTTTCATTTATTAAGTATATATGCGAATTTCTCCGTATAATACATTAGGTTGACTGATAAAACTGACGAGCCTTGGTAAGGTGAAACATATGCATGCTAATATCAACCGAGTGTTACACACATTTTTGATGTGATATATTGTGTTTATATTTAAAAAATATTTATTTGCGGTTAACAATTGGAATTTACGGCAAAATAATATTTGGTGACCGCTATCCAATTGTTTATTTGTAAATATATATCATACTGAATGTTCCCATTTAATACATATTATTTTTAATAAATAAATCGCGTGCAAATAAATTTTTGAGTAGCCACAACAAAGCGAAAATAATTGTATCTACATACACCATTAAGACTTAAATAAAGCTGCTTTCGTCTGAAGTCTAAAGCAATCGAACTCAGATAAATCGGTTTCTTAAATATGAATATGCCTCTTATAGAGTATTAACTGTAGACTTATTTGTCCAAACATTAGTTTTTCGACTAATATCGATGGTTTTCAGAGCAAAGCTGTATTTTTTCATAAAGAAGAAATATTTTTGTGAAACCACTACTTGTTTCAAATATTTTTTTATCAAATGAAATAACTGTATGGTATTACGACTGAAAAAGAAAAAATTTCTCGGTATTTCCTTACATAAACGCGAATCACCCTAGCGCAAATGTATGAATTTCACGGTGCCATTATTGTAGTTGAAGTAATAATCTCTCTCTTGCGTATACTGAGTGGCTTAAGACATTAACTGAACATAGGAGGGCGAAATTTAGCATTAAAGAGTGAGATTCAGGAAGGAAGTTCGGTGACGTGACATGCAGATCACAGCGGGGGCGTATCCGGAAACTGCGACAGTACAACGCCGAAAACAAAACAGCATCGGGGAGCGAAGAATAAATAGGGCAGACATGGAAATGCCGGAGCTTACCATTATAAATTATCATTGGTCGTGGTGATATTGCGAATATCGTTAGCAGGCTTCCAAATGTACGGAGTACGTAATAGGCGTGCATCTAAAGTCCATTCGCGTTAAGAATAGAGTAGATAGGGTTGCAATCGGTGTCTGTACCACACTGTCAAAATTTGACTCGTTTAAATAATTGTAGGCAATATGAAAGTGGAATGTCACTTGTATAACCTTTGTTAATTTTTAATTTCTTTAAAAGTCACAATAAATACTAATGCAAAATATGTTACCCAAATGTTTAAGAAAATATACAAAAAACGTTTCCGTGTATTTCAATGTGTCAACCAAAAAAACACAAATAGAACAATCTGCATTTTATTATAAATTAGATACACTTCTAGATAAAACAAACTTCTATGAAACACTGATAATTCTTTTTTAAAATAGCTACAATAATAATATCTATAAAACGATGTTGAACAAACGACTACAAATATAATTAATTTGTTTTTTTTAAGTTAAGAATTCGGGAAGTTTACTTACAATTAGTAAAAACATTTCGGATGATAATCCAATATTAGCGGTAATAATAAATTCCTCCATAATGTCTTCTACGATTTTATTCAGCTCATACAGCCTATTTCTTCGGAATGGTGTACTTGATTCTTTAGCAGTTAGGTGTTGGAAACCTTTAATTATTATTTTTTATATCTGGCAATTTAGAAGTTTCATTATTTGCAGCTACACCTGAGTCCATACTAGTTAGATTGGATTTATATTGCAATGATATGGTGGCAACGTTAAAATTTTTCGACCAGTTTCCATCTCATTGAGTATATGGGGATCGAATCATTATTAGATAGTTTTTAGCTCCAAAAGTTCAACTTTTACCTGTGAGTTATAGGAAATTCCTTTTAAAGGAAGTCAATTAATTAAAGCATCTTTTTCTGCGGAGTCGCATTTTTTGCCTTAACAGAACGGTATGGTACATTATCCACTACAATAGTGTAATTTGGTTTTGAAGAAGGTAAAACATTTCCTATGAAATGGTTATCATGCTGCCTCATGGTCTTAACTGTCTTCCTCTTCAATCATATCAGATATACTGACAACTCAAAAATTATATTGATAGAAGTTTGCCATGGAGTGGAAAATGTCTAACGTAGCTGATTCAATTCCTTTGATATAATTTCGCAGTATTAGAACAGTATTTTTACATGTGCCTTGCACATAGTATTGATGTATTTTGGCGAAACTGAATATGCAACTCACGAAAAAGAAGGTACTAGTGGGCCAACTGTTCGTACAGAAGAATTGGTTATTGATCTTCGTAATCCGATGGAATAGGACCCCACAAATTGAGACACCTATCCGTTCTTGCAATTGACTAAAGCAAGATTCGAACTCGCGGCCCCTCACGCTAATCGACACTCTGCAAGGTATTCGGCTAATGTAGGAGGATTTATAGAATAATTTGTGTCGCCTTACTTAATTTTCAGAATTCCTGTACTTAATTTGTGCGAAGTGGGGCATAGGATCATTATATTATATATTAAGAACGTCAAATATTACGCCATAAAATTTTGGTAGCATGATAAGGTCGGTGCATTTAACAAGGTGACTTGACAATTTTATCAGAATTATATAAAAAAATGAAATAAGCCACGACAGACGTTTTCCATTCCATGGCAAACTCTTACCAGTATAATTTTTGATCTGGCGAAATAATAATTCTGGAACAGTAACTAATCAGTGCAGTTGATATTCATTGTGTCAAAATTTAAAAGCGTATTAAATCCTTCCCAATCATTTTTTTAGTAGATATTCTTCAAGGGTGTTTTAAGTAAAAATTAAAAACGCTATTAAACACATTTTGTATAATGAAAATACAATGCAATTATATCATATTGGCATAGATAAATAAAATTTAGAACAAAACTAGAGGAGAAACTTGAAAGTCAAAATTTGTTTATGTCATTTCTAACGCCGTAAATGTATAGTAACTTGTAAATGTAATTTCTGGAATTGGAAAATAATGGTTACCTCAAGAAAGGTTTACTGAGGTAAGTAATCATTGTTTTCCAAATTTCAGAAATTACGTTCAAAAGAGCTACTATGGATACTCCAAATCTCAACATTTTACTGGTCCTGTTTACGACCTTGAAGTGACAGCATATGATGAAATTTTGACTTTTCAAGCCTTCTTTCTCCGTTAATTTGGTTGTAAATTCTACTTTGACTGCACAAATATATTCTAATTGCATTGTGTAATAATGTATTTATTACCATACAAACTAATTTGTTTAATAGCGTTTTTAATTTTTGTTTAAAACTTCCTCAATTGCAACATGTTTCGGCGTTTTGCATGTTCAGGTGTTGGAAACATCAATGGAAAATATGAAGATAATAACAAGTCGAAAGATAAAATTTGTAATTAATAATTCTGAATCTACCCTAAATATTGTATATTTTATTTGTATTATTTATGGAAAATGTGTATACGCATATATTTGTTAACAAAAAATATTGAATGGAAGGGATCCAAGATATTTTTTAACCTTATTAGTTGAACAATTGAGTCAAGTGAAAAAAGAAAATACGTCTTGTGTGTGAATGTCGTAATAATCAGACAACTAAAAGCATCGACGAAGTTTGACTAACATCGGCCATCAGTTATAGGTATTTCATTTTATCCAACATACATACTTTATATACAGTGAGGTCGTAAATGGTCCCCCCCCCCTGGTAACTTTTGAATGGTATGAGATAGAGCAATGAAACAAAAACCAAGTGAAATTAGAGATAATTTGTGATTTTTGCCTATAGAGATACGACATGCTTCTGATGTAAAATAGAGGGCGTAGCTATCTTTAAAATTTTTAAATAGGAAAGTATTTCATTTAGAAGCTCATTTGGAAGATATTTCTATTACTTTTATGGCAATGCAAACAGTTTTACGATTTTCGAAATTTTACCAACTTATCCAAGATTAATAATTGGATACTCACGTTCACTTTTTCTATAACCCTCGTATAAATATTGTGGTTTTATGTGACTTATGAAGCGATTGCTGTAAATATGACATATTTTACAATATGACGTTTTTGCAAAATTTAGCAAAAGTGTCTTATCTGTCAGTGTAATGTGTCATGTTGTGGGTGTCTATGTACAGATTACTGTAATTACAGGTTTCTGTACACTAATCCAAAAAGCGAATACGAGGGCTATCGAAAAAGTAAGGTAAGTATCCATTATTAATCTTGGATAAGTTGGTAAAAATTTCGAAAAATCGCCCAAACTGTTTGCATTGCCATAAAGTAATAGATTTCTCCACAATGAGCTTCTAAATGAATTACTTCCTATTTAAAATTTTTAAAGATAGCTACGCCCTCTATTTACATCAGAAGCCATGTGCGTATCTCTATAGGCAAAAAATCACAAAATTTTCTCTAATTCACTTGGTTTTTGTTTCATTGCTCTATCTCATACCAACAGTTATAGGGGGGGGGGTGGGGGCAATTTACGACCTCACTGTATAATCTCATTATGCATAGACAGCTTTTTTCATCGTATTTCATTTTGCCTTAAGTATTAGCCATTAGCAAACGTTCAAAATATAACCCTATCTTCCCCAACGCTACGTTCTTATCGTGAATCCAGTATAGATTAGTACACGTATACAACTAGAATTGTAGCTGAAATGCTGAAGCAAGTATCGATATGCATGCATGTATGTGTTTCTGTTACATACTTGCATATATACACCTACATGTGTAACACACGGTGCGGACATGAATATTCAGTTTCCCACGAGCGCGATTGGTTGTCAAACTAGTTGCACGCCAGAGGCCTCCGTGCCTGATGAGTCGGCCATTGGCCGGTATTGTTCGAGGATGCAAAAAGAAAACCGCCTGGCGAACACGAAGCCGGTGTAACCGTGAGAGAAGAGATTCACTTCATCGATCGCCGACAGATATTTCAAATTTAAAAGAGACTTTTACGATCAGAACGTATTGCAGAGACGGACCGGTGAGATAGGGACGAAAATCCTAGTGGATTTTCTATCGGAGGAGGTGGGTAAGCAGGACACATGTCGACGACGAGAGCTCCCTGGGCGGATAAACTGGGATAACCGCGCCGGAAATATAGCCCGTGACGCAGCCGAACCGGAAATAGAAGCTCGTAGCCGGAAAGACCATTTTTTCGTTTAACTTCAGACATATCGGAATAATCGTAAAAGTCGAGGGGTTTACGTGGCGCTCGCCCGCCTTTTTTCTCTTCTGCCCGCGCCGTGAAATATCGGCGTATACAAATAGTGACGGCGCGGCGGCGGTAGCAGGATGCCTTTGAGGGTTCGAACGATGCCCATTACCGCATGTACGGTTCGACTAAATTGCCCCAAATTGGAATGCAAACGATTAGATTTTTTTTTCTTTGTTTCCCCCCGGCAGTTTTCCCTTCTTCTCTCTTTTCCACTTCCGGCGTTGGCGCATTAATTTCTCCCAGATTTATGGGCGTACCGTTAAGCTCTAATGAAATTGCAGCGCGCGAGTTACCTTAGCCGGTCACGTGACAGCTATTGCCGCTACGGTGCGAGATGTCGCCAGCTCGTTGCTAAGACGACAGCTTTTAATTAATATTTGCGAGGATAAAAAACGGCCACGCTAAAGTATCCAGGGGCAAATGGAAATTCGTTTGTAACTTTAACGGCCAAGTTGCTAATTTCTTCGCGTACCTACGTCTAAGGATAACGGAAAATGCTTACGAATACCTACAAGTAGTATTTTAAATAATTACGGGTTAATAAAAACCGCACACTTTAAGGATGGTATTTGGTTGGGTAATTATTAAATAATACGCAATTCTGCAAAAAAACTGCCACAGCAGAATCTTTGTAACGTGTATGTGATCCTGCAGTCGTTTGGACTACGATGATGAAGTGGTTATTTCAAAATTTTGCGCCTTTTCGCTTTAGGAATCCCTAGATATACCAAATAAATGTGTAATAAATCTATAAACACTAAAAACAGTTTGCAATTCCTGTTGAAACTTCCGGTAACGTACAGGGTAAAATTAGGAAATTTAATGTAAAACACAAGGTATATTTTCTAATTTTTGTATTTTTGTATTTTTTAGTGTGGTTCCTCTATTTCTGAGCAATATTGTTTGCACTCAAAGGAATATGTATTTATAATGAAAAGAATAGCTGTTTTTTTTTAATTAATTTATTTGACCGCGATAGCCAAATTCTTTAAGGCGTTATCTGGGGTCTCGGCTTCTACGGAATGTCGTGGGTTCGAGTCTCGTTTCGATCAAATATGATTTTTCCGGGGCCATTTATGATTAGAGAAGAGCTTTCGGCGGGGGTGTTAAACAAACATATATGTTTAAATTTTATCCGAAATCACAAAATTTAAATTTCCTACAAGAAATGACTGTGATTTCGTTAGTAGTTATTTTAATACTTCTACTTTAAAGATACTAAAAATAATTGTGGGAAATTAATTCTGATTATTGGTGATCTAATTCCTTAGATATAGATAATAAAGGAGAGTCACAATCCATTAAAAAAATATTAGGCAGTCGAATGGATTTTGATACTTGAAATCTTTCAATTAAACCGAAGTATATTAGCTTACTTTTAAAGAAATATTGATTGCATTTAAAGAAAGCTACAAGTCTAAGAAGTACTTTGTTTTTAATTTTAATTTAAAATTCAAGGAAATGATTTAGTGAAACTAAACCATGAGTTTGCACTGATAGATTTATTTAAGTCTATTTCTTTGTTTTTAAGTAATATACTGTCGCGACTTTCCCTAAATGTCGCGCGCCTTTGCTCAAGGGTTGGGGGTTTGAGCTACTCGCTTCTCTAATCTTAAATATTAAAAAGATACTTAACTCTGGGGCTGCGCTTGATGTTTGTTGAAACACTTTATAAAAATATATATTATTAACTTTATTAACTACACACGCTTCGGAGATCACAATCTGAATTGCCAATACCTCGTCGCCAATCCCCTCCTGAGCGCGATACTCGAAAATCGCTGACGAGGTTCCGGTAATCCGATTGTCATCTCTCACACATCTTTTTCTTAAATTTAACTTATTTCTATTTAGTGGAACTTTCCGCGGCAATACTCAAAGAAGCACTATCAAAAGTTATGTTAATGATTCTAGGGGTGATCCTATGCGAGCTACTCATGATTGCAGAAAAAATAAAAAAGTTTCTTATCTCGCAGTACTTTTTGGATACCTTGTAGGCATCATCAGTGTTGGGGAAAATAGCAGAAGTAAATAAATTTCCACAGCGACTAGATCCACTCGTGTTTATCCGCGTTATGAGTGGAGAGTAGTGGTGCCCAGAGATTTCTCGAGTGCCGACAAAACACGAGTGTGTCTAATCGCTGCAGAAATTTATTCCCCTAACTTGCCCAACACTGGTAGCCACCTTTTATAACTAAGAGTAGTTAGGAAACAAAATAAACAAGTAAATAAATGTGAATTGTGAAAAGGCGAAATATAACTAAATAGATCTATTTGAAATATACGTATAGTAAATCTTAAACTTTCATTGTAACCTCTTTTCATTTATTTACTCGCAATTGAGAAAGGATGCCTACAAAATAGTAATTCTCAGAATCACAAATAGGTACATTCAATTGTTATTATATTTTTCAAAGCAATTTTAGTAGAAATTACTGTAAAATGTATGACCTCCCAATACATTTTTTTTCTAACATTTCGCCATTCTATCACTTCAGCACAGTAAACTAATTTATTACGTAAAATACGGCAATCAATAAGAACCCTAACATTTTTTTTCTATTAAGGTATCTCCAATACCTAACCTCAAACTACCACAAAGTTTTTGGTAGGTCAATGATATGATAAGTCCTTTTATTTATTGTGCCAGTATTCCTCATATTACTTGAAAAAAATGCGCTATAAGTGATTCTTTTAACCATAAACTTACACTGAGGGAACGACAGATATTAAGTACTGATACTTCTGTTTTATTAATTAGAATGGGTTTATTTAAGCAATATGTGTACTTCAACTAAAAAAATTAGCGTTATTAAACAAATAAGAGTTTAATCAAAATTGTAACTAATATAATGTAAAAATGCATCTATCTTTTTTCCAAACCTAGCCTTCACTTTTCTAAACAGCTGTTCTAATGTAAACATTATTACGACAAAGTTTTGTATCCACATAGTAGCAAATACGTTAAATATATCTTTAAATCTCTAATTGTCTAATCTAAAATTGTCGTAAAGATGTCATTACTCCCAATTTATTCAAACAGTAATTCATAGTCGGCATGGTTAACAAATATTAATCTGGTGCATTAATCATAGAGACATCGTTTAAGAACGGTGATCATTGAAACGGCGACTCCTCCAACAAGGCGGCCTGATTCTTACGAGCAACTACCAATGCGAAGAGCAACTAGCGACGTGGCAAATGGAGAGATGTCGGATAAGCGCTATGTTTTAGTGTATGTCACATCCCCTTTTTGAGATCCTTTCATACTTCACATTATTAATACAGTTATGTGAATATGTATTAGGTACTTCAAAGAAAACCCGGTATCATAAAATTGTTACATATTTTGAGTAAGTTGTAGGAATAGATGTATACGAAAGGAATTATAATAAATGTGTAACAAAGCTTTATGACAGCAATAAAATAGTGATTCATTTTGTAGAGAAAATATTATATTTTGACTATTAGTTTCTTAGGGGGTGCCTAATATACTATATACTAATATATATTCACATAGCTGTATATGAGATGGTACAAATATAATATCAAAACATCTGAACCGCTTCTTTGGTAAATCGAAGTGATAACCTTATTATTAAGTTCACTAAGACAGCATAATATTATTGATTGAAAAACCATGCTAGGTTTAGTGTAACATAATTTTGTTATGTAATACAATAAAAATAGTTGTATTAAAAACAGATAATACTTGTTCGTTTTAACTTAAAATGGTTGTTATACATTGGTTATAAAGGTGTTTTTACTCAGATAAGAAAATGCAGCTCTGACTGTATTTAACCTCATATAATATTGTTGAACTGAGCAGATTGGATTAATTTAACTCTTGTCGTTTTCTGAGTGTATGTTGTTAGTATCCATTTCGATGTAGGCTATTCGATTATTTAAGAGCAAAAGTATAGCATCAAAGAACGACGCCATCTTCGAATGGATCGGCTCCTGACCATCGATCGCACGCGGCGCTACACCCTTCATAATATCCCGTAGCGGGATTAGCGCCCAGTTTAATGAGCCGTGCAAGTAATCCCGGATCAGTGACGATATAACTCCGCCTCTGGAAGAACGAGACGGGCGATGCAACGGTCAAATATTTATGCGCCGTCCTCAACCGGTGGTGACTGCTCTTTACCGAGAGTGAGTCGCATTAAGTATTGAGGTGCGGTCAAGGCTCTGAAGTAGTCCTCTGGGGAACGGCACCAGTGTTATCTACAGCTGCAGTAACGTCTGCGGTTCCCATCCTTTAATTCTACCTGACAGGTAGTGGTAACTCCTCGTCCTGTGGGACTCACCGTCTCCTGCTTTAGCGACTCCTCCTATTATGCCCGCCGTTCGTCTAACCCGGAACAGAGTGCCACTATATTCGATATTTTGTTACCGCAACGGGTACTGGCAGCACCCGGAATGTGTTTGCATGCGTCCCTTTCTGATAGAGCCGTGCGACACTACGTATGTAGTACGTACGGACGTAGATGGAACGGTCTGTTGGGGATCTCGTAATCCTTGGTACGTGAAGATTCGGCACATGCCCACGCGCCGTAATTTCCTGCGCGAATCCCTCCGTAGACCCCGTAGGCAAAGCCACATATGAACTTTATGCAAATATATTAACATGTAGGAGGAGCCTTTCATACATTTTGGGCGAAAAGATAACGAGTAGTATTACTGTTATCTTAATTATATCTACGGAAATGATAAATGTTAGTGAGCAATAATCAACTACTTTGAAATTTGTTCTTTCTCTCTTATCTATATTACATACTAGTGGCGGGAGTTCGCGAATCGAAAGTATTCGATTATTGAAAGTTCTCGCTTTTCTGGAAAACTTAATTGGCAGACGTTTCCTTTTAATTTTTTCTATTCATTCAATCTATATATTACTTAACCATAAATTTAAACTATAATAACAATAATAATGTTAGTAGAATTCAAAAATTACTTTGGTAAATTGAACTACAATTGTAGTAAATGTGGCTCTGCATACAAAATATTTTTCCCTGTGTAGAATTCTGAAATTGGCGCAAAGAGTGTGAAGTCGAAAAGTGTCGAAAATGCAGTTATCTATTAGAGGGGGTGCACCTGACATAGTTCACCAATAACGAAGGGAATCATGATAAAGCAGGATTGTACAGTCACCGACATTAATATTAACATCATCAAAGCGCCGAGCTATTCGTTCGAGTGCTAAATAATAATGTCGGCGACTGTACATTTCGATAATAAAAAAAGATCATTTGGGTCAAAAGAGTTAAACAAAAATATGTCTTTTGAATAAAGAAAGATGTATTTTCCAGTTAAAAGTCAGTTAATTTAACTTAAAAATAATTTCTTCGCTTCAAATAATTTTTTCCAACAAAATATACTGTTTTTACTGTAAAGATCTTTTATCTATGTATCTACACTCAAAAAAAAAGTGACGAAAATTACCCAAAAATGGGGTGAAATATTACCCCTGTAAAAATTTTCCTTTTTTTCTTAAATTATCCAGCAATTTTTCTACCTACCATTATTACCTCAATTTTTGGGGTAATTTTTCCACTTTTTTTTTAATGAATTGACCTATAAGAGAAATATATGTATAAAAATTGCCTTTGCCCCATTTTTTATTTCTCTTTGTAAAGTAACACAATATAGTTTAGGACTGTCTAAAATAATTATTCGAAATAAGTTTAAAGAATAGAAGTTATTACAGTTTGTCTTTTTTAAAAAATACCTAGTATATTATATTATACAACGTCTGTATTGCAATTTCATCTTTTTTCTACAAATTCAATTTTATTGAACAGCAGTCTTAGATATCAAAATACGGGCTATCTGCAATTCGCAATAAATGCTGTCAATGTCTTCCCTAAAAAAGGGTAAATAATAAAATTTCAATTATTCCACTTTTCGTCATTTGCATTTGGTATGAAATCGAGATGCATTTTCAATTGCAATTGTTAATATTTTATCAGGCATGTTTTCTATACCTAAGTGCTAATAACCATCAATGTTTGCACACACAACCGTACATCTTCAATGTATTTGATTATGAAGAGAAACCTTCTATTAATATAAAACACGTCTAAATATTAACCGATATTGAGATTAAGTGACCAAACATTACCTACTTCAATAATAGATCATTTCGCTAGTGCTTGCACTCCCAATAGGTTAGATAAATGCGCTATATTACTTGCTGAGGTAAACTAAACTCCCTATATAATAAATTCTTGACGGACACAAAATCTATGCAAATTAGGTTCTAACCTGTAATATTATTATTACTTATTTAAACTGCACCTACCTATATCGGTGCTTTTCTTTGAAAACGATAAATTCCCTGCAATCTAGTTAAAGTAACGCAGTTTTCGGTGTAAACCATTCCGAATGGACAGTAAGAAATCGCTATAAATAGCTATGTATTTACTCCCGAGTATAATAATTATCATATTTTTTACGTGTTTGGCGTTAAATAGATAACATATCGCTATTTTTTTTTTCAATTATGCAGTATACAATATCCAATTTTGTTGCACCGGTTCTATATTTCACCACATTACTTCCCAAACTCGGTCAAAACTGTAACTCGTAAATGCAATGTATTAGCTATTGCAAAACGGATTGTAGTTGTTACTAATCTTTAGATCAAATAGGTAATGATTTTTTGTAAAATATATTCATTGTGGGGTATATTAAATTGCTCAATTCAATTTCATATATATTTTTTTATATTTTGTAAACCTCATATCTATACTAATTGTAAGTAGATGGACTACATAGTAGATTTTACTACACCTGCTGCTGGGAAAAGTTCCATGCACGGTGTAAATTGCCTTACATTAGAGTAATGTTTCCACAGTAAGTTTCCTATATTTCATTAATTTTACGTTATATTTTGACGTATTTCTACCCAAAAAAAAAACCAAGTTACCCCAGTTATAGAGTGTTTACCAGTTTCCCCACAAAACGTAGAATGTGTAATGAAGTTTTGCATGGATATTTACATTTTTAATTGGCTAAAGGTCCTTGCTTTTTTTAGAGTGACACAATGATCCAATAAAGAAGAATAACATGACTCAAAGAACTTCATTATTTCAAATATTTACGAAGATACACACACTCTGTTTCGCATGAAGGGGGGATTCCCCCGAAAACTAGGGAATTTTTTTTTAGGATGAAAAAATAACTGGAATCGTTCTAAAACTTTTGGGGTTTATTAAGGTATTCTTGAAGTATAAATAAATTGCTCTCAGTCTGATACATCAATAATATTTTCATATATAAGGGCGGATGTCCGACATGTTCAAATTCGATAGGTCAATTTGTCCGATTTCTCCTCACAAACCAAAAACAAATTCGACAAATATCAATATTTCACAAAATGGCGGCCATTTTAAAAAAAATCTGATTTTTACCAAAATATTTCCTTGAATTTGTTACAAAAAAAAATTGTCGAAACACTTTTATTTTCAATTTGGAGTAGTTCACCGAAAAACGACACATTCCAGCAATCTGTTTAGCGTACACTGAGAAAAAGGAATTCTTTATATCAAAAAACATCGAAATTTTTTATGTTTTTTGATATGATTTGATTCAAAGCATTTTTAATTAAAACAAATAGATCATATCTTAAAGCAAACAACGCTCAATGTTGGAATAATAATTTCATTTTACTTGAGTTTTTGTTTTTTGTTTCAAACAACTATTTTATGTAGCAATAACTTTAAAACATTCAAAATGAGGAAGACAACGGCTAATTAAGCATTGTTTTTGTATCCACTTACATCGTCTTTGTAATTTGCGCCATACAATAGCAGTAGGTATTATTGTTATTAGGTACTTCATTTCAGTAACTACATTTTCATATAATATGCATACCTATATTAATTAAATATGCAAAATATTGTATACCTGAGTCACCCATTTGGTGTAAAACTTGGCGAGTATGAAGCGAGTATTAAGAAAATGGGGGTTTGAAGAATATGTAAAGGTTTTCATTAGTTAGTACGCAAACATTTAAACTTTTTCTGGAATTATAGCCTTTTATTTTGAGATCGTTAATGTATCACTTAATTATTTTCTTGTTTAGTATCAGTAGGTTAGGAAACCAATATTCAATTATATTTGCTATGTATAAAAGTACGTTTGCGCGATACCAGCTTCAAAAACGTAACATGTTGCTTACTTACTACCAACACAAATCTTTCCTCGGGAATATATTGTTTTGATTGGAAGAATATTTCGTTGTATTTAATACTATACACACTGTTGAGAATATACAAATAGAAGAGTTGTTTGACACAAATATATATATTTTTTTTGTTGAATCAATCCTTTTTCCCAATGTACAGGAACGCAGGCACACGGTGCACTGTTTCGCGGTTAAGGAGCTGAGCTGCGGCTCTGGGATTTTGACTGTACGTTTTTGGGATGCAATGCTATCGTCTAAGCAAAAAAAAAAATATTTTGGACCCACTACACGAGATTACGTTTTTTATTTGAACCTATATCGGAAAGCTAAATGTGCGTAAATCTATTGGAATTTACCACAGGTATTAGAAATAATTTCCGTATGCGCCTGGTTTCATTCTTTCCAGAGCGCTAACGCGCATAACTTATCTGAAGCTGTCGGCTGAAGCACGAGCCCCGTAGGCATTGTTCAATTTGCGATATCTTCTTTTTATCCGTTTCCGTTATTAGCGATACCAGTCTGCGGCATCGATGCAGCGATGGCGGCGCAACATCCTCGCTAATTAATATTACCGTTGTCGGCGATTTTATTTTTGCCATTGCGAAAAGTGTCGAGTTGCACGAACGTGCTTGTTTCAGACACGAACAATTGCAGCGCGTCCATATTCTCTCGCCGTTCTCATCATCGCCATCACCATAATCATCATTATCATCAGCATCGCCGCCGCCGCCGCGTCGCTACCGCCCACAGTCGTCGTTTGTCGTTGTGTGGTGGTACCTAGTAGTATAGTAGTAGTAGTAGCGTCGTCATCGTCATTATCGTCGCAGTGCAAAACAGCCGGTCGGATCGTTCCGTGGGTTGTCCGGCTGACAGGGGCCGCGACGACGACGACGACGATAGCGCGTGCCGGTGACAGCGCGTGATGTTGACACGCCTCGACCGATCACGAAAAACACAGATAATCACGTGTCGCACTGCTCCGCGTACCGCCCCCTCTCTGCCCAATTTACGGCGAATCTGCACTGTCATGGATCGACGCGACGTGTTATGTAGGTACCTACGCGTAATGCACCCCGGATCCGTTGCCGAAATTGCACTCGTTGTCAATTACCTTGAGAGAAGAAAAATGTTAAATGAAACATAAAGTCGCACTATAAACTCTTTTTTGTTTTTAGTTTCAAATAATTATAGGCTGAGAGTTCCGTAAGGGGACCATTGATATGGCGATTTATATGCATATTAACGGAAAGAGCATGCTTTTCTAAGTCTAAAATGCCTATTCATTTTTTGAGGAAATGAAAAGAAAGTACTAAAAACGCGTTTTTTACGGATTTAACGTGTAGTAGTAATGATGTGGAAGGAAAAGTTACTAAAAGTAAAAGTAACCAAACTTTAGATAAACAGGCGCTAAATACAAACCCATTTGTTAAGTTAATGTGAATCAATATTAATAAATTAAATTAATAATTAGGCAGCGATTCGATACATGTCCTAAAATTTGTTTGTTTTAAAGTATTTGTTTATTTTCAACTGTAAGAATTAACTTTTCACAGTTCTTATTATCGGTTCCTTATATGGAATTGGTTGGTGTATCGGATAGAAATAAACACATATTTCATATAGATGATTCGTGAGAAGTTTACATATAAAGTGTAATTAATATAGTATAATTGGAATTATAATTATAACAGAATTCCTTTAGGTCGAAAGCAGTTTATTTGATTATAGTAATAAAGTAAAGCATTAATAAAAATTAATGGATTTGTCAATGTAATCAGGTGTGGAGTTTCCTTCCTTCCTTCTTAGTACTCCTAAAACAATAATATGTACAACATAACTAACTACCCCATATCTTAATATGAAGATTAATTTTGCTCTTTTACCATTCATTCATTTCATTCATTCATTCAAGTTAGGGTGGGCACTTGATGTCCGGGCACTTGAGTTTGGTGCTCATTGTACCATCCCTATTGATTCTCTTATTTCACTCGAGGCAGCTTGGTGTTCTCTATAAAGGCCCAGTATCTTGCCCAGTGGAAACTTGAGGACCTTCGAGGGCCTCAATAGATCTCTCCCGAAATATTTCTGCCTGAGTACCTTCAGTTCCTCACATGTGCAGATTACATGTAAACTCGTTTCCTCCTGTAGTTCGCATCTTCTACACCACGGTTCGCTTACACGGCCTGTGTTGTATAGATGCTTTTTCAGAGGGCAGTGTCCAGTTACCAACCCAGTAATGGTTTTAACTTCTTTCTTACTGCGCTTGAGTAGGTTATCAGACAAACTACCATCCCCATCCCCTATCAGCGTTTTGGTATGGAGTTGACCTTCAGTCGACCTCCATTTCTTTGTACTTTCTTTATCTAACCAGGTCCAGATCTCCCTTCTTGCGGAATCCTTAGTAATCCCACATACGGGCTCTGGACCCATGAAATGTCTCTTAGAGCGCTCCTTGGCTAGTTCATCGGCAATTACGTTGTCTTTTATATCCTCATGTCCCGGCACCCAAATCAGAGACACCGTGTTGTCTCGTGCCAGTGCATTGAGGGATTGTTTGCGGTCCCTAACTAGTTTTGAGCTCTTTTATCATATTTAAAATCGAATTAAAAAAAGGCGATTTAGAAACAACCCACTACTTCATTCAGTTTTATTAAATGAAATCTTTAAATCACAATAATGTAACAATTAGTTAGATTTTAAGCATTTCGTTAAATGTTTTTATTATCAGTCGCATTACCTACATTTATTTTAATGTATTTTAAAATGCCATTATACACTAAAATAACTGGTGTTATATCGTCTTAAAGTATTCAGAATCGTTTTCTAGTTCCCATTTTTTACTCAAGAACTTCTCTTCTTGCAAGAACATCGAAGCTAGAGTAGATAGTGAAATGGGATCATTAAATCTAATATGGATTATCTTTTGTGTTCACTTATCCAAGCAGTGTCACCGATGCATTACACTATGCTCTTTTCCATAATAATAATAGTCAAAATCAGGTCTTCATGTTAAAAGAAATCAGAAAGCTATTCGATTTATTTTGTTATTTCGGCGGCATTAACAGAGAAAACTTCTGTACAAATAGATCTACACAATACAGAACAGAAGGATTTAGAGGAAAATTAATTGCAATGACTAAACTCGCAATTGCACACGCAATTCAATCTGGTTCGTTTGAACTTTCTGCCTGTTTTGTCTATATTTCAGTAACTTTTCCTTTCACATCACCACTACCACACGTTTGATCCGTCAAAATCGCTTCGCACATAACCTAGAAATAGCACTTTTTGAAGACAGTTTTTAGTACTTTCTTTTCATGTGCTCCAAAAATAAATAGCTATTTTACACTCAGGAAAATATGCTCTTTTCGTTAATAGGCATATAAATCGCCAAATCAGTGGTCCTCATACAAAACCGTAGCCTATTATAGCAAAAAAAATATATAGGGCCGTTTTCATAAGACACGTTTTGCAACATTGTTAAATAAAATCTAATTTTTGACGGGCTATTTGAAAGCAATGAAACCTACGCATTATAAGTTTTCGGTAGTATTTTACCTAAAAGCCAAATCCATCGCGATCAAAGCCGATGATAAACAATTAAATAATAATGTTGACATAAAACTAGAACTACTTTATTTGTAAATATTATACTGACTTTGTACCTATTAAATAGTTTTATAATGGCTAAAAACACTCCCAAGGAATTGCGCCGCCTCAAAAAGCTTTCTAGATCCGTAAAAATGGGGTGGATCAGTCCCCATCTTTCTTCTTAAGCTTATTTCTCAAATCTTCTCACTAATCTCTGCCCATAGTTTCCTATTCTTAGTTTTCTCTTTCCAATTGGTCATTTAAATAGTTTTAGGTATGAACAAATTATTTTTCATGTACATATACGATGATATGTATAGGGTATAGGATACTTGGTTACTCCATCTGCCCGTGGTGGTACAGGAAAAAAAAAAACACTTTTTGTTCGTTTGTGAATAACCCAAAAATGATGGCACTTAATGGTGAGAAAAAATTTTGTGCATGTTTATAGACGAACCAATTCGATATGTTTATAACACGACTTTTCAGCAGATGGCGATTTCTGTTCATCTTTAAATTTTGCGAAATACCTACACTTTATTCATTATTTTGATTTCATAATCTATATTTTACCTGCTTGTTTCAATTAAATCGATGTTTTCAAAACTTATTTTAACACACTTACCTCAAACTTCCACTATTCAATTCAGGAAGAGTTTTCGGTAGTGCAATAGAAAAAGGCCTTTTGAATTTCGAATTGGCCGAAACTTCTCAATATTCCATGCTGTTGTATGAACCACACTGGTTTCAACTCTTTTATACTTTTAATTAACATTGCAAACTTATTGCTAGAACATCCAACTAAAAGTGTTTATAAATTGGGCCGTTTTTCATATTTGTTTTTACTTTTTTATCTCTTATTTTGCTTATTTCCTTTTTTATAGAATCAGTATTTCGATCTGTCAAATACTTATATTTCATACCACATCTGCAGACCTTATTATTTTTTACGTTAGGTATAGTCGAATAAAGTCAATCTAAATATAGTTTGCTGCAATTTATCGGTCAGACATTAGTAGATATTTCTTAATTTTGCATTTTCTACATTGCTTTTAATGCATAAAATGCAATTATTGTTGCTACAGCCTTTAGCTTATCGACTTGATTGTGTGCATTAAGTTTACGCCCCTACTTTGAAAGGATATAATCTAACAATCAGTGGGAACGTGAACCCTTCACCGTGATTGTGACTCGAATGTCAATCTAAATTCGTACCGCGATATCTAAGGTGTTCTATTGAATTTTTAAAACGGACGAGGACATTTTATACTGTCTTAATGTGCCAGTTCTTGCGTGTTGCAATCGCAAACAGTTTTTATTGTTTATCATTTAAGTTGTAACTCCCACTCTCTTTTCACTCTATGTAACGCAATACCTTTTAAACGGCGTAGTTAAATACATATGCGTAAAATAACGATATTATGCATAAAAATAACTGTCATTACCATACAAAGTTGGACTAATAAAACCTCAGTATTCACATACATACCGGACCCCGTTATCGCTATCGCTAACGACCGCCATATTTGTGGTACACATCCATGCGTATGCCGAACGAAATGTTTTAAGGCGCCGTAAATGACGATGTGCGAATATTTACATCTTATATCGAGAGAGAGACGGGAATCTATCGGCTATTAGATAATACGGATGTTGGGCGACGGATTTCGGACGTTCTAATGTGCACGGACAGTGAAGAGGCAGCGATCCGTACGACCCCTGCACCACTTACAGCTATTGTTTTCGCTGGAATTGGATTGTCGGAGAGATCCCACGCCCTCGCCAATTACCTAGATTGCTTTCCTGTACACATCAAACTCGAACAGCGCACTTGTTACTTTCCAGACCACTGAAGTCGCTAAATTATGCACGAGTTTTGCCCGTGTAACGCGATACCGCCGCGCCATCGTTCTCTCCACCTCATACCACACACCCGCCGACCCCATTTTTAGCCGTAAACCTTTGTGTGTATACGCGCATATATAATACCCAGTACTTAGTCTCGAAGGTGTTCATTTGTAACAACGCGAAAGCTCCAACCAATAGGAAACAGTTTAGAAATTGACATACCTACGGACGTTGTAATAACATAATTGGTTCAAACTGAATATTCATGTGTAGTATGTGAAATTGGCCCAAACCCAAAGGTAGCGCAATTCCTTCAACAAATAAATATCAAATATTGAAAGAAATCCTTGCTTTATCGAAAGCTCACCTGCATAGTAAAGACATAACTACACGGATAAAAAGGTTTCTTTCAATTAAAGAAATATGTCTTTGCTCGTATTTAAAAGAGCCATTTCTTTCAGTTAATACATATTTCTTTTAGTCAACACGAACTTCTTTCATTGAATGAAATATGTATTAACTGAAGAAAATGGTTCTTTTAAATACGAGCAAAGAAATATTTCTTTGATTTAAAGAAATCTTTTTATCTGTGTAAAATGCTCCAAAGAGGCAAGATGGGGCTATTGGTATGGGGCAACATGGGGACATCATTATCTCACTCTTCAGTCTGTTTCGTTATGCCTGAATATGCCATTATGCTTTCTCGAAGACATAATGCCTATTTCTCATGTTAGGAATAAAGTACAGGTTCAATCAAAGCGTAACAAGGGAAAGACAACAATCCTTACAAGCACTACGTGTAAAAATCTGCTACAAGAAAATAGCAGTCTGGAGAATCCCTAAGGCAACTAGAAGTGCTGAGGGAGAGTTAAAGGAAAAAAATGACAAAGAAGAAAACAGAAGAGATCAAGAAGCCGAATTTTGTAAGGAAAGCAAAGAGATAGATTTTTAGAAAACGTCAAGGAAGTAATCAAGTTCTTCTGTTGAGGAAGATGACGCTCAATGTTAGTATTGTAAGGGGAAGTATTGATACAATGCCATCGATGGCGAGGTTGGGTACATGGAGGCTGTGCGAATAACGTGGATGAGTTCGTCTTCTATTTTCTCAATTGTGAAGATTAAGTTTAATATTCTTATCGTTATTGTATTTTTTTTTTATTTTAAGTAGTTCCGTTTTAAAGAGTTTAAGCATGTTTTTAAGAATATTTTAAGAAATCTATCTTTTTGTTTACCTATTACCTAGATTTATGGTACGACCCATTCTTAACTCAACTGGAATCCCATCTTGCCCCCATGGTCGACCAAGATGGTGTATTTACACATTTCTTTACAAAATTTTCTCACATCAAGAGTACCCATCGAAAAATTGTAAATTCATCCATCAGTGGATAAATGTTTAAAGATTACAAGCGTACTTAGAACCTTGTATATGCAATCCTGATGCAGTGTTCTAAAGCTTAATGTTCCCATCTTGCCCCACCTTCCCCCTATATTCTAGCAGCCATCGAATAAATAGATTTTCTAAATATTTTTCTCAGCCAAAAGATCTATAATGCAAATGTCGTGTGTAAATAGCTATTATTTATTTGGAATTTGTAATAAGTCAGAGTAACTGAACTGAAAAAGAAGTAAAATATAGGATTTCTAGAGCATGTCCACTTGCGTGGGCACTTACCATAGCTCTAAAATAATATCCAGATCAGCTAAAATTAGGGATCTACAAAACAGTTGCTAAACCAATGGTACTGTTTGTAAGTGAAACTTGGACATTAACAGGGAAGCCAAAGCAAGAACGTGGATGTGTGCGAAAAGAAGATACTTAGGAGAATATATGTAAAAAGGAAAATGGAATACCCGGTATGGAGAGCTGAAGAAGTTGTGAGAAGGTGATAGGGGAGAGTGGGACAAAACCGATAAAGCGCTAAGCTTTATTTGGGGATTAAGATTTTCCAAAAAGCAAATTGTTCGACCAATGGCACAGTTGCCTTGAAATGGTTCCTTTCTGTTGACAAATACCCTTTTATTAATGACAATTTAAAAGTTCTTTCCAATCTTAAGATATATATGATTAATTACTACTACATGTTTCGGTCTCTCTAGAGGTAATAATATCATGCCATATGGGAGTGATTAGTTTTATCATCTAGTAGATTCGACGATATTATTACCTGATGACTGGTCCAATAAATCATACATATCTTGAGATTGGAAATAACTTTTTAATTTGTCTTCAATATCTATATTACCGATCATGGACTTACAATCAAATACCCTTTTGTTGTATAAAAGAAATTAAATATTATGACCATACACATTATTTCTCAAAAGTTTTAAAAATATAAGATTTTTCAAAGGGTGGGATAAAACCGTGTCGTTATAAAATAAATTACAAAGAGAATTTTTCAAATAATTTTCGTTATTGAAAATCATCAGACGTTGAAGGTAATCATTTAGGTTCTTCAGAGGAAGAAGTGATAAACTGTCGACGTTTCTTCTTGGGTTTTGTTTCTTGTTGTGCTTTTCTCTTTGTGCCATTTTCTTTCGCTTTATCCATTGAAACTTCTTTATCTTCAAAATATTTTTGTTTAATTTCAAGCGCTTTCCCCTTCCAAATGTCTTTATAAGGGGTTGAAGTTAAAATTTCCGTTTCCACTCAACCGCGCGGGTGTTCTTTTTTCACATCTTTTTGAGACTTTAGTTTAAGAGGGAAAATCTTAAAAGAAGATCTTGTAATTCTTGAAAGTGATGGCATACTGGTAATGGCAGAGAGATTGGCGAGAGTTGATGCTAGGCACAGGTGATATTGGATCCGCTGTAAAGATCTTTATGGAGCTCCACATTCTATTCTAGGGCAAAACCGGTAAACTTTAGAAACTACCCGGTTTTCCTCCATCCTTTGGTACCTAGCTTGTGGTCTTTCTTCAACATAGTGATGCTTTCGTCCAGAAGGCAGACAGAGTTAAGGAAAAATTGGGAATATGTCATGGATTAGATAGTGAAAACGATTGTTCACTTGTTAAAATTAAAACAAAAACGCGATTTTGTAAACAAGTGCGCAAAAACTAAAGACTTAGGACAAGATATTATCTACTAACTGATAGAGAACAGTACCTGGTTTGACCCGGCTACCCGATTTTGCCCCGCTTTCCCCTAAGGATCCAGACGATTATGTAGTTTAGTCATATTTTAGGAAAGGGGTTGTATGATTAATGAAATTATCGAATTGCGAATAATTGAAAGTAGATACAAAAGAAAACCCGTAGTATACTAGCATGGAAGAAAAGAGAATGAGAAAAAAGCATGCGCTCCGTTAAGAGCATGTTAATAAGTATATGCGTTAACAAAAATGATAGAATTCTTTATTTCACATTTAATACCGACAAATTATGGTATTTCAGACATAGCTTCTAACGTTCAAATTTAATAGTGTTGACGGTGACCAAAGTGTCCATTACAATTAATTCGAATTAGTAATTGAATATTTTTTTTTAGCCAAGAACAAAAATATGAGTTTGTTTTATTCATGCGACTCACTTTTTCCAGAACTGCTTGTTCAAAATTTTCTTATAGATCACTTAATAAACTTAACTTATCACTTATCTTCTAGACTTACAAAGATAGACTAACATGTTCAGCATTGTCATTTCCGATTGTCCGTTTGATAACTCGATACTTCTCTGGTGTCTCTCTCCTGCAAGCAAAGTCTGTAAGAAATAACCATGAACTAAACGAAAATAACCTTGATTCAGAAAATTGCAAATGAGATTGCAGGAAACGAAAGATGTATTGAAAAGAGGAATTCTAAGAATACTTAAGACTGAGAGTGAATTAAGGGG
The DNA here is from genome assembly GCA_004143645.1 of Protaetia brevitarsis. Classification (NCBI taxonomy): domain Eukaryota; kingdom Metazoa; phylum Arthropoda; class Insecta; order Coleoptera; family Scarabaeidae; genus Protaetia; species Protaetia brevitarsis. The sequence goes on along the minus strand of RXPK01000189.1, from coordinate 3,009,364 downwards.
ATATTTAATGTTGTGCGATGTGGGACAGCAAAAGGTGTACATTATAAAAGAATTGGAGGTGGTAAAACAGTGGGCTCACATGGTCATTTTAAGTAAGGACCTAAAGCATAGTTTAAGAAAATGAGGTAAGAATTTAAATAGGGCCATTTACCAACATAATGACGACCTTAAGCTCAGAACCAAATGCACAAAGTAATGACAGGAAAAAGAAGGAATTTAAGGTTTCGGAATAGCTATCGCATTCTTCCGAACTAAATTCCATTAAGCACCTTAGGAGTCATTTAAAATACTGTCTGGTACTTTACAACATTTTAGAATGGGAAATAATACTGCAGATGTGCATTGAAATTTAACTGATAAGTGGAAGTCAAAGAATTTTTTTGCTCAAAACGTGTTACAAGTAAAAAAATAATTATCCCAGGTTTTTACAAAAAATTCGCCGAAAATATGTTTTTGTCTATCGTTCATAAATTTTAACATGATTTATACAACATGTGCAAATAAGTTCCTAATGTTAATAAACAAAATTTTGTTTTTGCGTTTCATTTTAATAACTTTTATATTAAAAATTAGGTTGAAAAATTAAGTTAAATAAAACAATATTGTTATATACGTCCTAATTTTCTTTATTTTTCTATAACCTCCATTTTTTTTTTATTTATTTAATACTAGCTTAGCTTACTGGAATAAACTTGCAAATCTTGAATGTTAATATAAATACGGCTTATTATTCTTATTATTATATCTATAATACGCATATCCCCAAATTTCCTCTAATGTGGTAAAAGTATAAGATTTTATGTTAAAAAATAACATATTCATTTTACGAACAAGGATTATATATCTGTACCCCAGAATAAATCAATCAGTATTGAAAGAAATGGGTTTAATACACATTAAACCCATTTCTTTCAATACTGATTTTTTCCAATGAAAAGACTCAAAATCTGGTCCTCCATCACATATAATACTGCACTAAGTCAATTCATTATAAAAAAATACTGGTAACTATTTGTAACTTGGTATGAGTAATATCAATATCACAACACATAGTTTTATTCTGAGGTACAGGTTGGTTTAAAGAGAGGTTTTAATCATTACGTATTAAACCAAAAACTATATTTTTGTTTTTTTATTTAAGCTCTGAGTGCATATTTTTTATTTTGGCATAAAATGAACTAACATTATATTGCACACTGAAATACAAAATTCTTGTATCCCTAAAATTTGTGAACGAATAATACATCTAATTTAAATGTAAACATATTTGAGCCAGCACTCTACGAAAGCTTGAGTGTTTAATGAAACACGGGCCACATTATAAGCAAACACAGACCCATTATATTTAAAAAATACAAAGAAATAATACCTTAGGGAGACATGAGTTTTGAATATCACTGTGCACAACATAATTATAACTTCAGAATAGTCCTTGGCAGCTAAATTATTGTTGGGGACATTTCTGATGTCAACGTTAGCTAGGTGCCCCAATTCAGTAAGTTGTTTTTTTGAGAGAGTGATAAATGATCATTTGCTTTTAAATAACGATAGAGATTCTGATTGTGCTTTACGAAAATGTAGCGCGATTATTTAAAATACAACAGAATAGTGAGTGGATAATGTAAACAGGTGCTTCATATAATGTCCTATTGCCACGTAAAAAAAAAAAAAAAGTAGATTCGTTTAAGATTTATTTAATAATCCAAATATATTACCTTCATAACTCTGAGCTTGAAGGTATTGCATTGCTGCATTTCGTTTTCCATTAATCTCCTTTATTAGTTCTAACAAGCAACTGCGGGCAATTTTAAATAAATCGCACGTACTACTCATAGGCCGTTCTCGTTATACAGATATATGCCGCGTATTTCAAATTGCCTGACTCGTTTCCTTTTGTTTCTGTTCCAGCATCCGTACCCATCGGAGGACCAGAAAAAGCAGCTAGCGCAAGATACCGGCTTGACGATACTCCAAGTAAACAACTGGTAAGTGATAATTGGTTTGATGTACGGCGTCGTTAATGCATTCTTCGCCTACACTCCGGCGCATATGTCCTAATTTTAGGTAAATGCGCGACGCCTTCCCGCGTGATTTACGCTTTCGCACACAGACAGCCGCGCTCGTACGCACAAACGTGAAGCGTCCGTCTTCTTTGGCCTCGCACAACCAGGAATGCATCGCTTAATTATAGTGTAACCGGACATAATTAAACGAAATCGAAAAGTACTCGCTGCAGGAACCTTCCCGCAATGCTCGCAGGAATCAAAGGAGCACGAGGGTCATAAAACATTGCGGCCGTAACGTTAATGATGAAAACTAATCACCGGTACTAAAGATTGCATCATCGCTGGTTGCAACGGCGGTTCTGTTACTTTATCGAAATTATCCGATCGTATTTTATCTGAAAGTAAATACGGTATTAGAAAAAAAAATACTGTTTTGCCGGGTACATTCACAAAACCAAGGTTTCTAATAGAATGTATGTATGTATAAATGCATATATACGCTTATTTTTTTTTTCATTTTTACTCCGTTCATTTCTATCTTTAATAGTTCTGATTAAGTAGGCTACATACGAACTTTACTGTTTTATTTTTCCGGTAATAAGCTACTGTCAAAGAAAAAAAAATCAATTTAAAAATATGTAACTATGTTACAACAACGAATTTATTTCATCAACATTAGTATAAAAAAAGTTACTCTTTTTAAGTTAAAAAAATAAGAAATTCAGACACATTTCTTGTTTTTCTACAGATATTTATCTGGAATACCAAACATTTTGCAGGCGTATAAAGAAAGTTTGAGCCCGAAATTACATTTGCTGCTCACGAAAGTGACAGAAACTATAGTCAAACGATTAATAAATTTCAATTGAATGCTGCAATAATGGAATTAGTGAATTATAAAGGAGGGGCAATATACCAATTGAAAAAGACAAATGCCGAATTAAATGCCGAAATGTTTTATATCACAACTCTGAAGTTTTGCCATTACCTCCACAAAAAATACATACTTTACCTTACAGCACTAGCTAAACAAGGATTGCCTAAGTACAAATGAAGTATAGGCAGTTTCTATTTTTCACCTCTGCGGATCTCTAATTAATTGGGTCCATTAAGAACGTTCAATTGGAGTTTGCTGCTTACGAGCATCCGTTCGCAGTCAAGCGATTAACACAAAATAAAAACCTTTTCAAGAGCTTACACTTTTTTACGTCTATTATATCATCATGTTGCATCAACGTTTTGTAGTGTTTGCAAAGATATTAGGGAACTGTTGTTACAATAAAATGATCTGGGAGAATGCGTTTTGCAATAAAACGATCATGAAAATTTAAGAGAGAATAGCTTTGCACCAAAGTACAAATACATATCAATACAGTAGCTTCAAAATCGATATCACATTCCTTCAAATTTATTATATTTGATCACTCAGTTGAAATATAAATTAAAATAAACGATAATTGGGTAATATGAAGAGTAGCTCCGGGAGCTCTGAAGATCGTAATGTTGGGCTGTATGGGTGTAGAATACCTCCAGAATCACGATAGATTGTTTATTTTTCGTCGGTGACCACGTCTTCCACACTTTTTTCTTAAGAAAAGATGTGATTTTCAGGTTATGTCACCACAGAAAACACGTCGAAATCATTGAAAATGAACATATTTATCAACCAATGATCGTTATAACGAGTACTAAATTGTTTCAATTAACTTATTTTCTTGAAATAACACCATTTCATGTATTATTTTTGCCAAACAAGTATACGTTTGTGTTCGCGGTCAACTGCCACTTTGACTAGGAGTTTTTTTTTTTTTATGTTGGTACATTGGTGACAAAAATAATACATGAAAAGGTGTTATTTCAAGAAAATAAAGATGTGTTTTTCTTTTTCAAGATTTCGACGTGTTTTCTGTGGTGACATAACCTGAAAATGGCATCTTTTTTAAGAAAAAAGGGTGGAAGATGTGGTTTCCGACGAAAAATAAGTACTCTAACGTCATTCTGGAAACATTCTACACCAATACAGCCCAAAATTACGATCTTCAGAGCACCCGGGCTATTCTTCATATTTTCCCGATAATTTACCTGATGGTAGAAATAATAAGAGTACTTAAAATAAAATAACTTTCCTGTTACCAGTATACCAAAATATTACTAAGAAAAATCGTTCAGAATGAAAAGTTGGGAAGTTATGTAAAATTTCAGCACGATTGATTTTGTCAATTTTGCCTGAGGCAGACTACCTAACAAAAAGTTATGGCGTTATTCGAGAAGAAGGCGTGCCCTGATTTTTCATCCAAAATTTTAAAAAATTACTGTCCTAGGTAAACTTGAGGCTAGAGACCATATCGACATAATCAAAGTTTTGAAATTTTGCATAATTTCATAATTTTTTATTTTAAATAATTTTTCTTAATAATACTTTGGCATACTGCTAACAGAAAAGGTATTTTACCTGAAACGAAAATAATTTCTGGGGGGCGGGGGTCTACTTCCCAAATATGAAATTCCTGCCCAAAATGTTTTTATTGATAATACCTACTATGAACTTGATCCGGGGACACCTGTATATAGAAACCGCTGAGTTTAAGTAATTACAAGATTCTTCTACAAACAGGTTTTAGTGAAAAGAATAAACTGGTTTTTAAAACATTTCGACCTTATTAAAGTATTTCTCAATCAGTAGATAAAACATTGTCAATTTACCCGTATACAAGTTTTTAATGTGTTAAATTGACAATGTTTTATATTTAAAACAATTTACTTTTATTTTATATCTACGATGTTTTATTTATTTATTGAAAAATGACCTTTTTTTAAGTTGAAACATTTTAAATTCCACTAAAGCATGATTTCCAATAGTAGATACATTTTAGTTATATCTTTTATACCACAAATGTTATAAAACTGAAAACTTAACAAAACATTAAACCCATACAATATAAAACTTGCACATAGAAACCACAATAATTTAAAATTTTGATTTTCAAAGTTAAAAGACAGTATCCCTTTATAACACCAAAGTCACATAATATACAAAATCCCATGCAACAATTATAATGGAATATACATAGAACAAACATCACAACAACTTTACAATAGAATAAAAGGTCACAAATATCAAAACAATATTACTGTATTAAGGAAGCATATATTAAACACAGGTCATACTTTCAACTTTAAATAAAGAAATCAATTGAAAGCGCGTTGCACACTAGAAATAATTCAAATAAATAAACATAGAAATACAATTAATGATAAAATAGAAATTAAAAGTCTATTCAAAATTTATCCCCCTATCATTTAAAATTAATACTACTTTTCGCTGTTATTATAACTTTACTAAAGCAAATAAACAATATTTTTAAAAAGTAAATAAAACAAAACTCACGGCTGGGTTGGCTTTGGGTCGTTGTTTTGAATCTAACCTTTGGCACAGTTGTATTTTCTTTACCATACACATTCAAAATGTAAAAAAAAATGTTATAAATAACATTTAATTGTAATGTTAGTTAAACTTTAGAAATTTTATATTTTAATATGTTTGGGACGTGAACTAAATATATATGTAAGTATAGTTTAAATAGTAAGCATATCAGAATATTGATTAATATTAACAATTATAGATAATTATAAACTAAATTAACAAAATTGGAACATTTCTGAAGAAGACAATAAAAATTGTGGAAATGTAAACAATATTTTGTTACATTAGTATGAATCCTCATTAAAAAAATATAGTACAGTTAAATAATAACCGCTATCTCAAGAAAGAAGAACCCTTAAAACTGAAAATATGTCTTTTAGATAGATGATAATCTGCGAAAACAATGCTGCAAGTTTGCAAATTATATTTCAACTTCGAAGTTCTAACAGATGTAATTAGCGAGATCGGTGTGGCACTCTGTAGATGTAACTATCTGCTTCGATGTTTTATCAAATTTTGCCAAGACATCGTTAAAGTTGTGAATCACCGCAGCTATTTGCAGAACTGTACCTATCTTCTCATACGGAATACACGCCCACGTTTAGCTTACGATTTGTCCCTACTCGGTAATGGTATCGAAAGCAAGGTCTCCTTGGATGGAAACTATGAAAAATGATGATACGGGACCGGTAGAGCAAAAAAGCAAAAACTCCGGGGATTTGATAACTGAGAAAAATGCAATATCCCACCGCCGGCGAGAGGGCTAAATCAGTAATTCTCCCCGGTATGCACCACTACACCACCTCAACGTACTATGTAAGAGTAAGATGTGAAGTGGCGGGAAAGTCATGAGATGGATCTTTTAACCGTAACAATAGCCGGCAAGTGAGTGGAACGGCTCAACATCGTGGGTAAGTGAAGCACGTATGTGTGGCCATTTCCGCGGAGAGCGGACAGTAATCGCCCTCTTCTGGCTCGTAAACAGGCCAGAATGACCGTCGAGACACTGCGGGACGGTTCTTAATGGATTTCGGACACGATCTATACTCTTCGACTTTGTGCGTCAACAGTTTCCATTAAACTTTAACGTAAACACACATATTAGCAATAAAAAAAAAGCGGAAAACTCGGATGCGAACGCGATCGATTTGTAGATTTTCCCGCCATTATTCCCGCGTCCTCCCTAAAATATTTCAGCCGATGTTTTCCGACACCGGGCCCAACTTGTATTAATGTGATAAATTGCATACGGACATAATGGCATTATAAAAATCGATGACAATTAACGCTTGCGCTGCACGTTCGACGTGGCGAACGCCATTTCCAGCCGTAATCTCATTTGCAGAGCTACTGGGGGACGAAATCTAATTAGCGCAGGAAAGCTGATCGGTAATTACTACAATTAATCAATCCATTTCCATTCGGCAAATGTTCTTTCCTTCATTTCTGTTTTACTTGAAACTGCGGACGTTTTCTCAATGAAATACGATTACTTCCACTCGTTGTATTATATAAAGGAATTTCTTCGGATGGCGAAAACGATTTCAAAATTAAATTTTTCGTCCGTTTCTTGCGTTGATCGGCGATTCACTTTTTTTACAACCAAAATAATTTCACCTTAAGCAAGATAACTTCTCAATTTCATTACATATTATCTATAGCGAATCTTTTGATATATGTGATTTAAAAAACTTATTACAAAATGGAACATACCTACATTTTTTGAAATTTGCATTCAGATCCTTGAGTTCAGCCTTGTCGAATTTTATGTCTACATATTTTCACTTTTATTTCATCCAACCTTGAGGAATACACGTTGTTTATTCTTATTGTGAAACTTTGTGGAAATGGGAATGTTCCTTTCGAAAATTTAAAGCACTTTCCTCAAAGATCAAACCTTGATATTTGGAAAACTTTATTTTAATGTTTGGTTACATACTTAAATAAATATTTAGTAGATTCTAAGAAGCCAAACTATCTGAAATAAATAAAGCATATCTTTAGTTTATTAATTTGTTTGACAGAAATAAATTATTTCGTTAAGCAAATCTAGCTGTTCATCAATTCGCTGTGATTCACCAATTTAATCAGTTTAAGAATATTATGAGGTTAAATACAATCAAAGCCATTGCGCGCGCACCAGTTGCCTTCACATTGGAGTTGATCCGGATAAACATTTTATTGTTGTGTTTACCATGTAGAAAATTTAAGCAGAATCTGCATCGTTACTGTAAAGACAGGAGAACTGTTACTTTTACGGCAATTTTTGGACTCATGACAATATATTTGCTACTATATGGACAGAAAATTTTGATAAACGGTAACTATAACATTATAATTATGTTGAATTAATTGCAAATTTCTTAAAAATGCCCGCTTTGTTAATAGATCAGTATTTGGTTCAAGCGAACATTTTGGGGTTTGCCAAATATATTAAATATACGTGATGAAATAATATAATTTTCTTGTCTCTCAATCTTCCTGTGGGAATCCCCATGCCATTAATATATCTTTATAAAATTAGTCATTGTAATCATGCACTCTCATAATCTTATCTCATAAAAGTCGTCAAAATTGTACCACCATGCAGATTATTATATTATAGAAGACCACTAATAAGATTTAATTTTTAAATCGTTATTTGAAAACATGAAACCTTTGGCCAATGAATTGCTTATTTATCACGAAAGATGTGCTGTGTACCTTTGGCGATAAATAAGGCCGAATTCATAGCGATCAAATAATACAATTTGGACATAAAACTAGTATTTCTTTTCTGTAATTACGCCAACTTTATATTAAAAAAATCTTTGAGCAATTTACGTTTGATATCATATATCCAAACAAATATTTTTTTTATATAATAATCCATATAAAATCTTAATTGGTATATAAAGAAACGTTCAATAAACCGTTCAGAATTTTATTTTAAATATCAGATATAACATCTTTCGGCCGTTTATAGGTCATCTTCAGATTTCTAAAATACAAGAATAAAGGATATAAAGATATGTAATCAGAAAATCATGTTATAATATTATAAGGTATTATTACAGATATACTGTTTTTTAAGTTTAATTTATATCTTTGTGATTATCATAGGCTTAGAATACTAGATTTATAACATACTTTTCTGATTACATATCTTTATATGTTTCTAATAATTAAAAGCACTTTTTTTATGAAATATAGACTTTTCATATACATACTTACACATAATTACGAAAATTACATTTATAGACGAAACAGAAGACGAATCACGTTTACCTAATACTAGCTACCCATTACTGAAGAAGGCTTTTGTATAAGTTGAAAAGTATAATTTTCATAATTACCTAACGAAACCTGCTTATGTGTATAAAAAATTATATTCTATGAAAAATAAAAGTTGTTTTAATCATATTTTTATATACAGTGTGTCCCCAGATCGACGCATGATTAGGTAACAAAGTCTGAAAATTGAATTGAAATCCCATCTTCTGGAGTTTAGCCCTGCTAATAGAAAGTAAATTTTTGTCATACTTTTTAGTTTTGGAAAATCAAATATGCCTTTTTTGTAGAAGATACGACAAAATGCTATTAGGAAAAGTTGTTCACATTAATAAAGTATGCAAGTATACAAAATTTAAGCAAAATCAAGCATGCTTTGAAAATTTACAAAAAAAAAAAACTTTTTACAAATACCTAAAGGGCTTTTTATGTAGAAGACGACAAAATGTTATCGAGAAAAGTTGTTTAGATTAATAAATTACGACAGTATGCGAAATTTAAAAAAGATCGAGCATGCTTTGGAAATGATGTGATATCTTATTTTCCAAAACATAGTAGTGTGCTATACGACTATAGACGACAAAAATAAAATAACCTTTTGACACTTGTCAAAAATATTTAATTTAAATTGACGTAGTGTTTTCTGTGCTCTAAAATTCACATTAAATTTAGAAATACCACTGCGAAATATCACGAAAGTTATGCTTACTCTATCAGAACGGATTTACCTAATTCAATGTTATGGTATAAGACAATTTTCCATCCCTGCGATTATTAGATTGTTTAACGAGAAGTATCCAAACATAGTACTGGTTCAATCTACAGTACCTGGACGGATTAAAAAATTTCTGACTACCGATAGTGTACTTAGTATACCAAAAAAGAAAAAGAGACTGATGAAAATGACAAGTACTGTATTAGCACTGAACTCAGTACGCGAACAGCCCAAATTGTCACTAAGAAAGCGGTCAGAGCAGATTCGCATTAGCAGATCACATTTGCAACGCGTTTATAAAGCAAGAAAGGTTAAATCAAAGTAAAGTTAGATTTCTTCATACATTAGAAGAAGGGATGATGCTCGTAGCTTGGAATTTTGCGCTATTTTTCTTATCATTACTAAATTCATTCGATCTTCGGTTCATAAACCCACGTGTTCCCGAAACAATTGCACCGAATTAATAAAATCTCATGTAGCGCGGAGTGAGCGGATATTCATGTCTCTATTATTACGCTACAGTCCTTGTAATATATTTAACTATTGAATGTTTATTTATATATATTTATTTATATGCAGATGATACACAGGTGTATAAAGTCATTTGGTACGTTGGCGGTTACTGAGGCATGTGAACTAATTAACCAAGACCTAATGAATATAGCTGAGTTCTCTCGCAAACACTGCTTGCAGATTAATCCGTTAAAGTCATATGTAATGTTATTTTGCAAAAATCAACACCGACCCATTCTACTAAAAGATATAGCTATAGAAATAAATGGTATCAGGCTGGCCATTGTAGACGAAGTAAAAAACCTTGGGCTTTGGATAGACAATGACTTACGTTTTAAAAAACAAGTTACACACTGCCCCCAGAAAGCCTATGCCACACTAAAGAATATTTACCAGTTAAGACATGTGCTCCATCGGGGTATAAAGGTGCTTCTAGCGAATTCATTGATTCTCAGCCATGTTAATTACTGTGACGTAGTATATGGTTTAGCGTTAGACTCAGCTGACAAGTATCGTTTGCAAAAACTTCAAAATTCCTGTCTACGGCTGATATTTGGTATTAGAAAGTATGACCATATAAGTCATAAGCTGAAAGAGTTGCAGTGGCTTAATATGATTAATAGACAGAAATTGCATTGCTTACGTTTTTACCACAATATCATTATAACTCAATCGCCGCATTATTTATTTGATAGATTAACATTCAGAACGGACGTGCACACTCTAAACCTACGACATAAAGGCCTACTTACACCACCTTTTCATCGCATGGAGCTTTTTAAACGATCGTTTTCCTATAATGTTACACATTATTACAACGAGCTACCTGAACAGTTCAAGACGCTTGGTCGGCCCAGTTTCGGAAGAACGTTATATCGTTTCTTGTTTGAAAATCAATAATTACTTACTTGTTGACTTATTTAACACTTATGCGCTATTTGTACTTTAGCTGTCGGATTAACCACAATTGTATTTTTTTTATGTATGCATACACATATCTTTTTGTGATATTCCTTGTTTTTTTTTCTTTTGGTAGTAGTACGTATTGCTGTGAACTGATTGTACAAGCATATAAGTTTAAAGAAATTAAAAATGACAAAAATTAATTTAGCTAGCTCAGCAAATATGAATTTAAAAGGGCGCAAGAGATTCTTAGATCTCAGAGTAACTTTCATGAAAAGTAATAGTGGGCGTTTGTAAAATTTGACTTTCTTTAAAATCCCCAAAAATTGAAATGGCTAATTCAAAAATAAAAGAACTGTAATTTAAGATGATATTTATATATATATATTCACAAAATTTCCATATAATAAAAAAAAAAAAATTTAATTACAATCAACAGGGGAAAAAACGTTAAGACTGAATGTCTTGGATTAAAATAACCTCTTCGTGAATTTACAATTAAAAAGGACAATGCAAATCCTTTAGCAAACAAAATGGTGGATTCGTTCTAGAAGGAATTTCTTATACCACAAAAAATCCACGTGGTCTCAAAAAATCAAAGCAAACTAAAATTTTATTCAAATAACGTGAAGAAACAAACAAAATCAAAATGAAATTTAAATCAAGCTCAAAGCTTCTCTTCACCTACCCCGAGGTGATTAAAATACCATAAAATTAAAACTAACAGAAAAAAAACGGAAAATTTAAACTCTTAACGCGGTTACTTCTAGAACAATTTATTAACGGGCCTTATACATAAATTGTGCACAAATATTATAACACCAATTAATAAACTGAGTTGTCTGAATGATGATCAAAATTAACAAAATAACGAACAAATCCTTACAAATGAAAGATTGCAAAATGGATGCAAAGAGCTCAAAATTTACATATACTTACATTCGCGACAATGATTCAGACACTGCCCTAAAAGAGGCCCTACAACGCGTATATACAAAATAACAATTGCGCGCGCTGCGACAGCCGGAAAAAATCAACGAATAAGCCTTATAAGAAGGACCTAAAACAAGATAAACAAATGCTAAACATATAAAGGAAAGAAAATAAACTAACTAACTGAACAATAAAATACATCAAACAAAACTACTAAATTCTTAGCAAAATACACAAATATTAAATCTAAGTGAGAATTTGCGCGCGGCAAAGCCAAAGCTTGATCTTGGAAAAATGACACCATTGAGTTCAAACAACCGGGGAGCCATGCCACAGCAGTATGTAGGGGTTAAGTGGGAGAGCAGTCACCAGGTTTTGGTGACTGAACTTCGCCCCATTAGCTAGTTTTTATTTTTTCATTTTCATTTTCTTAGTATTGTATTTTGGTTTATTTTTACTTTTTTGGTATTATATTTCCGAAATTTAATAAAGACATGTTATTATTATTATTATTATTATTATTATTATTATTATTATTATTATTATTATTATTATTATTATTATATACCAATTAATAAATATTGCTACCAAGGTATAAAAGAAATGTTTTTAAAGAAATATTTTGGTCGCTTCAAAGAATGCAGTGACGTCAATCTTAAGTTACTGTATTTGATTCGAATAAAATTTCTTGATGTGAAATAAATTTTTCAATTATATCTATTTCTTTGCGAGAAAGAATGTTTTTTCTCAATGGAGGTGAAATAGTGCCAAGCTCACAATTAATGTATGTCGTCGTTAACGATAATTTTGAAATATTCACTTAGGAAAATATAATTTTAGACATGAAAAAACTAGATGATTTTTTTTTCTTATCGCATTTACTATTTCTATGGTACGAGAGAGAAACGTTAATGTAACATTAACATACAGGTAATTATTCACAGCTCTGTATGTATTAAGTATAGTATGTATGTCTGTGTGTGTATGCGTGCGTTCGGGTTCACCTGGGTTAATGCCGCTTCCAGTCCCTGTGATAAATTGTCGCTGGATGGCTAGGGGGAGCCCTTATCAACTTGCCGATGGAATTGCACATCGAACCCGGCCATCTCGTTCGCATCGTCTTTCCCTCTCTTTTTCTACCCCTCGGCGCGGCCGTCGTCGCGTCTTTCTCGCGACGGCGATCTATCTCTTATGTGCGATTCCCTCTCTGTCGTTTTGTGAATTTCTTAATTCCGCCGATGCGATACCCGTATGCCCCGTCACCGCCGCCTCTAACATTGCCGCCGCCACCGACATCGCCGCCTCCGTCGCATCTCCCGTCCGCCGCCAATTTACGAGTGAGTTTCATTGTCGTCGTACGCTGCCGGCGGCGAACGACTCTCCAAGGAGTAATATCGGGCCACCTAATAGCTTACCAAATAGCCTCTGAAACACCTTTTTAATGAACTATTGTACGAGGAAATGAAAATAGGGACTGCAGGGAACATAACGACTCTGCATGGCTCGACCACTGATATGCAGCCAACCGGGCGAAAGCTCCGTCCCCGCTTTAACCCTTTCGACGTTAATTATACCATCGCCAAGTCCCAATGGGTGATTGTTATAAACACATTAATGTTTTGTCTATATATGTGTGTGTGTGTACGGACGTATCCACCGGTAGGTATTCAAATATACAAACGGGAACATAAAATAATTTGCAAATAGCTTAATGTTTCGTATACCATGAAAGTTAAAAGGCCCACAGGTAATTCATAATATTACTTAACAATATGAATATTTTAAGGCATCATTATAGCACAATTGGGAAACGAATTATCATCTAAATCGTACCATTACCAAATCAATTTTTATATCTTCTCATCGGAGAAATTAATATTACAGTTACATAGTTTACTAATTACTAATCATAAAACGGATAACTAATGAACTCTGCAAACTTTGCAAAGGTTTAGCCATTTAATAAACATGGATTGAGAACACGTAATCAAGCATCTAAAACATGTATTATCGCAAATTTGATATAGACAAAAATAGACACACAAACTAGATAGATAGATAGATGGAGTATCTCAACACTCCGCTACACTACTTTATTTCAGAGACTTATACCGGTATTGATAGATTTACACTATGTTACTTCAAAATACTAGTATTTTATAATAAAACATAAGGATTTACACCAAAATAATATCGGTATAAGACCCTGATTTTTACTAATGTAAAACGGAGTGGTCCACTATCTTGTGTGCTTGTTATAACGCTACAGGCCTTGTGCGTCTTTGTGTAAACAACAATACCAAATATTGAAATAATCTTTCTTTAATTACTTGCAATCGTTTTGTTCTTCGAAGCATAAAAGTATGGAAATGAAGAAAAGGATGTTGAGAACTTTATAGTGTCGAGAATAACTATTTCTGCATCAGTATTATTATGATCTATGAAAATATGTCACAGCATAATAAAAAAATCATATCACAGAATATTTCTTTATGCGATTTTATGATTTCATGATCATATATGGACTATAAGAATGAAAAGATGTAAATCGGAGAAAATGAATCTGCTTTTAGCATATTTTTATTAAAAAATTCTTTAGTATTCTTTTTGTCAATTTATCTTCACCCCAAAGGACCGTGAAAAAAAAACATTGTAAGTTTGTTTTGTCTTGTTGCGCGACGTTTTGTCTTCAATTACAAGAGGCATCTTTAACCCCCGTTAACCTGAAGCTGAAGAACGGAAATTAACAGTCGCAACTCTGAAGATGCTTCTTTCGACTGATGACGAAACGTCGGCCAGAAGTAGTTCTAGGACGCGGTTCTTGGCCGAAAACCAAGCAGGGTATAATGTGGACAACGACAGCGCCAGTCTATACGTGATGGCAATTTAAAGATTTTGTTAAATTTGAGGCTCACTAGGCAAACGTGTTAATACTTTCTACTACTTACATTGAAAGCATTTATGCTCCATGTTTATTTAGTTTAAGTATTTGCTTACTTACTGTGCACATCATTATTTTGTGTTATCAATCGGCAGACATATACTGCAGAAACCACGTTAATTTTGAACAGGGAGCGTGTGCTTCATATTAGTATATAACGATGTATACAAATGTTTGAAAATGAGATGGTCTGCGCAGTAATAACAGATATTTATGAAGCTTTCAGATAAAAAAAAAATGTTACTCTTATTATTACCCAATATCACAATGAATATGCAGTATTTTTAGGTTTTTAGGCCTCAATTTTGCATAAACAGCATATTATTGGTTATACTTAGAGCATTCTTACATATCTTCATTTATTATTTCAAGTTAATGAATTTTTATAATACGTTTTACTGTATTAAGGTTTCCAAATCCGAAGTACACTTATATAACATGAATGCGTTACTTTCTGAAGTAAATTAAAATCGCAAACTCCATAAAACAAGATTTCAAAATACGAAAAAAACTAGATTAGCTCAAGAAACAATCACTACAGCTTAGTGGTGGGCACTGTCGATAATGACTATGGATAACTATCGATAGTTTCGACTAGCGATAGTTGACTATCGATATTTGACTATCGATAGTTGGTTATCGATCATATCGCTCATATATTAACAATTTTGTTAGTATATGAAGTAACTAACAAAAGCTTTATGGTGAAATTCTGCGCATATACTATAAGATTGTCTATATCTATTATATTGTCGTCAAAATTTAACTGTAGTATAAGAAAGCAGAGAGTTGGAAAGAACGCGTCGCTTTAAAATAGAAATAGACATATAGCCGTCTCTCCCACCATATGCTTAATATCGTTTCAATATTAGCATTGGTGCGCATTGCAATGTCATTTTATGCATACCATAAGATCCCTATACTAAAATTAAAATTTGTCGACTACGGTATAATAAATGCTTATAGCCTTATAGATAATCTTATAGACGGTACAGATATGCATAGAAACCCACCATTAAAATACGTTACCTTCTTTCTATCATGTATCGTCCTTATACTTAATAGCGCCTCGGTTCTAGTTTGCATATATTATTATTATAGTATATTCCACATTGTCCCTTTGCAAATAAATTTGTTGCCGTGTTGTCCGTACATACGTTATAAAGTTCCATCAGTTCGGGACGAAGTTCGGAGTTCTACCGCACCTGAAAATTGAATGAAACGTCGGATTGGATGAGTCTACGACGCGAATGGTGTAAGGGCACCGGCGTCAATACATCACAGTTTCGGGATTAGGTCTTCCATCCAGCATGATACGTTCTTTATACGGCGGCCGCGTTTTCAGGGCCGCGTTCCTAGCGGGAAAAGCGTCATAAATAACGCTCAACCTGCCGCTGCTGCTCTTGGCATGGCGCGCCTTCGCCCTCGCCCTTTCCCTCTGCCGCCGCCGCGTTCGAATATGTGAAAAAAGTGAGAAGCGGTCGGACTGGCAATAAATAAACAGTAGACGTGAGGGTAAAAAGAAATATACGGCGATGAAGAGCCAGTACTGACAGGAAGTGGAATTGGCAGCGTCCCATGATTTAAAAATTTCATTTCTGGACTGCTATCGAGAAAAGAAGAAACGCATTATCCTGCGACATGTCACGTTTTAATAAACTGGCAATTATCAACTTGCGCGCCAAGCATCCTTGTATATTTGTTAGATTTGAAGATATAAGTAAATAGAATAAAGAGCCTCAAAAAAACAGTTAAAAACAAGGTTTATATATTCATAAGCATTTGCAACAATTATAGAAAAAAAGTTTGTACAGTGACCAGCTTCTAAAACGAGAGGTGGACGTCTGCTTACAGAGGAGCAGACGTCCACCTCATTGACACCGCATAGGAGTAAAGCAGATCTCCATACTAGGAAGAGTACGAAAATGAACTACCATAATTTTGCAGGTGCACGGTGGTGCTTTAGGTACTCCTTCGTTGCCCGTCACATTATAATGATACTAAAATCCTTATTTGTACTTATTTGTACAGCATTCGCTTGGAATTTTATAATAAAACAACCTATAGGTATATGATATTGGAAATATATATTTAATAATAATAATTTATTTGTCCTGTACACCGAGAGAAAAAGTGAATTCCGTCAATCATTTGTTGGAAAAATATTATTGCATTAACAACATTTTTAATCAAATCGAACAAAATATAAGGTTAAACTAACTGAAAAAATGTTGACAACATTTTGTCAGTTCAACAGTTGTTTTTATGTTAGAGGGATAACCAACAATATATTTTGTTTGAACGAATTAAATATATTTTGTTATTTTAACTACATCGAAATTGTTAGTAGAACAATTCATAGCAGTATATTTTGAAACACATTTTTAATTACTTTAACAAAACTCGTTCTATTGATATAACTATATTAGATGTTCTGTAATTTTTGTTGCGTTAACCAAAATTTTAGTTAATCTTGCAAGAATACCGTATTATGAAGGCAACCATATCGTTTTATTAATTTAACAAAGTCAATAGGTACACGTGTATAACAGTTTTCTTCCATATAGTAAGCAAATACGTTAAATATAGGTAGGTATGTATTTCAGAAATAGCTGTGAAGATGGCGCTTCTTCTATTCCACATCAATAATGACATATAAGGGTCATAAAGCACAACAGTCAGAGCTATAAAATATTAATCTAGTGCATTTACCAGTCAAACATTCAATAGGAGTTGTGACCATTAAAGCAGCGATTGGTGATGTGCAATGGCAGTGATGTCAATGAAACTCCTATTTTTTGAGGGTTTTAAATATATGCCACCTTGCAGATATTTTACACTATATGTTGTAAATGAGATGATAAATGGTACAATA
The DNA here is from genome assembly GCA_004143645.1 of Protaetia brevitarsis. Lineage (NCBI taxonomy): Eukaryota > Metazoa > Arthropoda > Insecta > Coleoptera > Scarabaeidae > Protaetia > Protaetia brevitarsis. The sequence goes on along the minus strand of RXPK01000189.1, from coordinate 2,991,784 downwards.
CCATGACACTTGAACATTCCTCCTCCCCCTTGTAAAGCGAGTTACAAAATGCCCGATAGCTTGCTGTAGCAATAAAATATTATTTACTAAAAAGCATATCTGTTTTGGCTCAACATCATTTTCTTGTTGAACACTGCAAAAATTGTTATTTTGACATAACATTTACTTAATTTAACTTAAAATGTTTATTTAACCTAGCAACTTCTGCTTTTTATTTTAACGAATTCTTTTGGTTAATTTAACATGAGATAGTTGTTTATTTTTCTCGAACACTTATTACCCTAACCGCATTGAACATTTAAAATAAAATTATCTTGATTGTTAAAACAATGTTAAAAATATTGTCAAGTCTACAGAATTATTTTAATATTCGCATTTTGTTGCTTTAACAATGATTTTTGTTTAACTATATTTAACCAAAATCTTTTTGTTGGATCGCTATTTTTTTTTGTTAATTTAACACATCTTCTTCTCTCAGTATACACAGTACAAGTACGCCGGATGTTGGTTCTTTACTACGCGGAAACTTTTTTCTCTTGCTGTACCGGCCCTAAAAGGGAAAAGTAGTACAAGATCTACCACTAAAACGGGGTACATTAAAATCTAATTAACTGAAGAGAATCAATGTGTCAATGTTATTGCGAATTTAGATTCTAAATAAATTATTATATTTTAAAACTATTTGAAATTTGACTTATTTTTAGAATTTATTATTTTATTGCGTGAGCACCCTACATAGTATTGGTTTAAAATTTTGTATGGGGCGGTTTTTGATGATGCCAAACAAAATTATTACATTCTCTAACAATTAGAAAATACCTAGTAATATTTTTTTTAAATTGCCCTTTTTAAATTATAACGACGAACGCCACTGGTAAAAATCCAATTTTCTTGTGGGTCATTTAATCACCTGATGGATAGGTATCTCCAACCAAAGTTTTATTCAAGAGAGATTCAATTTGAGATTCATGAAAAGTGAAACACACTGTATATCATACTCTTTCAATCTCTAGAATTTCATCGAAATCTCAATTTGCTGGTGTTGATTTATATCTAGGTATATTCTAACAATTTGCTTTTTCTTTGCCTTATAAATTAACATAATTTGCTTGCCAGAGTATGACGACATGGAATAATTAAGTAAATTGTGCTGCCTTGGTGCTTCCACATAGGTACTTACACGTCTGTTTTCGTAAACGATATGAAATATAAGTACATTATATATAGTATGTATTAACGTACATATATCTTAGATATACTACTTAGAATGTTAGGAAAGTTTCCGAATCATTTAACTTCCTATTTTCGCTGAGTGATCTCCGGTTTTGAGCGATACGCTATTCGTCATCATCTTTGTGTTTACCAGTGGACCGTGCGCATGAATCAGAAATCTAGGGAACGTTCGGACGCAATGGCCTGTGTCAACTTAGGGGTTGCGGATTACATGTACGTACCGCCACACACACACACACAGAGAGAGAGACGCGCACATATACTCACACACGGATCGGGAAGGGAAATGCGCGCACACTCTCGCGAGAAAGGGATAGAAACGTGTGGATCAGGTGGGTTGATTAAGCGTGCGAATGGCGAAGGCATCGCCGACGCCTGCCCGAGGCCTACCCCGTACATATATACAGCGAATCCGCGTTTCGACATCAACTTTTCAGCGACGAACGTATTCCTGCTAATTTGAATCGCAGAGATTACGCACGTATGCGCTACCTATAGCGTCGGCGTGCGATACCGCCAGAAAACGAAGAGCGATGCGGAGAAACAGCGGCGGCGAGTGGCGCATAGCCGACGCTGGTGCTGGTGGTAGAGTGGCGGCGGCGGTAGCTCCGCTTCATTGGGAATCCTCGTGCGAGGCTGTATGGAAATGTTGGTCAAATATATCATTCCGGCTTGACAGTGCAATTCTCTTATCTGAGCGCCGCCGGTTCGGAATCCCGGGGGTCGTTGAAAAACAAGGACGGGCGGGCATGCGAGAGGCGGCCGGGGTGAGGTTGATGGAGGTGAAGGGAGGAAAGAGCGCGCGCGGAACCAAATTGCAAACAAAACAATTCGCTTACACTAGTCAAGCTATTTCATGATCGAATGCTCTGTTTGATGGAACTTGAAACCGATTCCGCGGGGATTTGGCCGTGCGTCGCTTTTACACTCCGAAACTTTATATATAAACACAAACACATACACGGGCTACACGTTTACACAGGTACACGTCGATTGTTATTGCTGAAATTGCTTCTACATTCTTTCTTCAAACGAATTTCTTAATAAAATCCGATGGAATTTCTTTCGTCGGAGCAAAATTCGCTATTACAAACCAAGAAATCTTTCGGATTTCTTCGTACATTCCGCTAAGATGACAATATTCCTTATTTTAAGACCGAACCACTAATATTCGCTTACTTTGCTTCTATATACATTAATTCTAAAGCTACTGACAGTATAGGGAAGCCGAGTTATCAGTTATATACCATATAGCCTGTTTGTTTCAGCTGGAGTTCCGCAAGGATCGATTTTGAGGCCCTTGCTGTTCTTACTTCACATAAATGACTTGATTATTATTTGGAAAATTAATACACTTTCTGCAGATACCTGATAACCTGAATTGAAGGTTACATATTAACATGTGGAGGGACGAATAATCTAAGTATAAATACAAGCAAAACAAAAGACATTACTTTTACGAACTCACATGTTCTACCGAATATATTTCATTTAAATAATTCAAGGATAGCCCTAGACTTACTTGCTAGGTATGCTAATAGTTATTGAAATACTTTATCTTTCAAGGAGGATAGTTTCGACAAACGTCTTTCCGCTAGCTCCTGTTCCCTCTTTGGTATTATTTTTTAGAAGAGCTTCATGAATAATTTCATATACATTAAAAAAAAAAAATTATTTTGGAAGGGTAATCGACCATGTTATCTGCCAGAGTTGATTTTACAGTACGGTGACCTTTATATTCCTTCTTCTGAGAAAAAAATTGATATTTTTGAACGATTTTTGTTGTTTTACAGAAACTTAAATAAAGGATATCTTGGGAAGGCTTTTCAAAATTTTAACCTAAGCATGTTATTTGACAAATTGAAAATTACGAAAAGAAATTATACAGATATTTTTTTTTAGATATTTTATTTTTTTTTCAAAAAACCTCCTGGAGTAATGAATGCGAGAATGTACGACTTTTCAGGATAAGCAGTTTTCTACTTGCAATCAAATATTGCCGAATACCTGCAATCTGTTTATTAATGAGTGGATGTTTTCTGTGCTTTAACCATAAATTAACCATTTCTCAAATGCAGGACTTACAATATTCAATCAAGGAGTTAGTTCATGATCTCGTCTTTAATATTTTTTGCAAAGTGAGATATTATTTAATTGTAACTATATGAGAAATGACGGTCATCATAACAATCCAATTTGTTCTGATTAAATACTATGCGTTATTAGATGTATATATGTATATATTTTTCAAACAGCATGAATCGAATTGTATATTTAAGAAAAAGAACTGCAATTGTACGGATTGAATAAGGACAATATTATAGTAATTTCTATAGATTTAAATATATGTCAAGTAAAAGCTGCTTATTGTTAAGTTCCCATGTCGTAATTTTTCATCGACTAAGACACATTTGATTAATTGAAAATATCGGTCTTTTTACTCAACATTTTATTATAAAAACCACATTTTTTTATTACAACTATTGTTTGTCTGACGAAAACAGTATATATTATCGAAACCAAAAAGATTTACGTCTGCCTCGAACGCCATATTTTGAAAACGTGGTCTGGCGCTAAAATTGACCATTGTCTTTATTTTATCAAAGTTTACATGAGAGTTTCGTTAAAATCCAAATAGAAAAAATACATATTAATTAAAATAATACAAAATCGTCAAAGTCAGGAAAAAGTTCGAAGTTAGTGAAATCAAACTTTGAAGATTAACCTTCCGGCGCTTGGGACAATTCAGGCCACCAACATAAGCGCTCGCCCTTTGTTATTTCCATTTTCCGGTTTTAAGATAAGATAAAAGAAAAAAATAATCAAATGCCGCCCACGCAAACGCCTGAAGGTTAAGTTAAAATTAATACCGAAAGAATTGTTAAAAAATGTACAAAAGTTTTCTTTTAACAATTTTAAGTTTTGCTGATGTATCTAGAATATTGAAAGTTAATTTTATTCAAAATTAATTAAAGAGTATGTATTCTATATCGATAGCGATCCAACACTAATAGTTAGTAATAAAAGCTTAATAAGTGTATTTCCGTAATTCAACGTTTTGTAGATAACTTGTGGTATCCAGTAATACGCTCAACTTATTGTTAGTGTGTAATTTTATGGCGAAGTTTACATAAAGTATGTGGTCGTAATTTCTTATGAATATAACTATGCAGTATTTCCATTTACTAAGGTGTGAAAAAAATATCCGGGTGTAAGGGTTTCCTCGTTTTAATTCTTCAACGGACTTATATCAGCAAAATTATTTTCGTAACATTCAAAGTCACTTTATCTTGACATAATTTCCTAAATACTGAAAATATAGAGACATAATCTCTCTATAAGATTAATTTACTTAAAATGTAGAAATTATTTAAGAATAGCACAAATTATTTCCATAGCGATTTTTTTTTAAGAAAGATTTGCACGATTGCTATATATGCTTGCTCTCCCCAATTCTCCTTTGTTATATGGTGTGTCATAGCATTTAATATATTTAATTCTCTTGGAAAACAATCAATCGAGCAATCATCTTTGCCCCATAACAGGTCTACTTCGCACTAAATAAACACCTACAGAAAATTGGGTTCAATATAATATAATAGAGATACCAACTGCAGACTGTGCAACGGGATGACAGAGCTCTGGACTGGTGTTGAGAACGAAGCTTCCATTATCATTCAAGGCAAATCGTTCGCTTCATGAAACGAGTTCAAGCAGTCTATTTCATTCATTGCATGAATAAAGCACTTGTGCATGAAGTAAACCTTTCACATTGCTTTCAAGGGAATAAAGGTGTAGCAACGTGTTTTTATGCAAACAAAATACTTGTCAGAGAAAGAACAGATTATCAATAAATTCTTTGTTTAAAAGTGTAACCTATTATAAAAGCCATGCTGAGTTAGGCAGAAGTAGGCAATACTGTGCTCGCTCCTGTCTTTCACGAAATGTATCCGTTCACCTCGTGAAAACAACTTTGCGCATTCGTATCAATCATTATCTGGCTTCGCACTGCAATATTTACTCATAGATATACAAGCGAATGAAACTACGTTCATCCCAACACTACTCCGGCCGCAAAAAAAACAGGCAATTTTTGGCAAAGCAAAAATGATACCAGGGGATCACTTCGATCAATCAACCGGAGACCTGTACAGATTAGTGCAGGGTACTAGGATGCTGGAATGGCTGGTATTCAATGGGTAAAAGAAATGAGACACTAAATACAAAAACCAGGAATATCGAAATACCACTAAAAAATTGACATGGCTAAAGAAAGATGCTTTAGCAATGATGGAATTATCTGCACAAAAGTTTAACAACAACAAATTTTATATCATTAATTAGTTGCCGTATTTTAGAAGTTTATTAGTATGAAAAGCAATTTTAAGTTTTGCTGATGTATCTAGAATATTGAAAGTTAATTTTATTCAAAATTAATTAAAGAGTATGTATTCTATATCGATAGCGACTATCGATAGATAAATACTTAGCTAACTAGCGATCCAGCACTAATAGTTAGTAATAAAAGCTTAATAAGTTTATTTCCCTAATTCAACGTTTTCCAAATAACTTGTGGTATCTAGTAATACGCTCAACTTAGTGTGTAATTTTATGGCGAAGTTTACATAAAGCATGTGGCCGTAATTTCTTATTAGTATTTTATTATGTATGAAAAGAATGTCCTTTTTAAAAACTATTAAAACTAGATTTATTTATTTTTTTTCAATATCAGAAAGTAGACACCTCATAATTAGTTTAGAGTGCAAAGACGTTAGAAATCATATTTACCTCTGTTCTGACTGATTAGGCAGTTTTATTTTTATTGAGAATTGTGTGGTTCTTTCACTGTTTCCTGTATCCCTGTATACTATACGGTTGGTTTCTGTCATAACGCAAGGAATCGTTCCCCTGTCAATCTTCGGAGACGGTGTGTCTCGTGTGTATATCGGCGGGAGTAACGCACACGTATGTCTAATCACGGATACACGAAAGAGGCTGTCTATTTCCAGCCCAGACAATCGGAGCAAAGTTGCGTACGACGGAGGCCGTTATTGTCGGAGAGCGAATTGATCCGATAGAACTGTAATTACATTTGCCACGGGAATGTACGCGCTATGCAGATCACATTTTAATGCAATTCCATCCATTATCCTGGCAGCGCCATTAACACCCGCCCTGATGCAATTTGGATTGTATGGAGGAGAGAGCGAGCGGTGTAGATTCGAAAAGCTATCTGCTTTATTTGGCTAACAAAGGCGCAATCCAACGGCGGCGGCGCGTTGATGACATTACCGCCGCTAGGAACGCTAATGCGGTTGGCCTGTCTAGTTATCCCCGGCCGCTTGATTTGTTACCGGCCTCGGGTTTTAATCTTTTTGTGCGTACATGTATGTGTGTGTGTGTAGAAAACGGTTTTGCCTCGCCTGCTTATATTCACGTCCATATCCAACCACTGCCTTCGCTGCCCGGTCAGATAGAGGTTCGCCTCGGTCGACCATTCCTTCTGATCGTTCCGCGTCTTCTCTGCGGACAAAGAGCCGTGGATCAGACCGAGTCCACAGATAACGCAGACGAATTCTCGCCTTTTCCTTCGGATGAAGAAAACCCGATGCATGTATGTGTGTATACGGTGCCTCTCTGCCTGACTGATGACATCGGTCGTTTCTGCCGTCCGTATTGGATTTCTCGGTGCCGATGAGGAACGACAAGAATGCCGTTCTCTGGCTTTCTCACAGACACTCTATATACCGTGATGCCGCGTTCGCTATTAATTATATACACCGACGACAACCGGAGAACAATAGATACGAATAGTTTCGGAAAAAGGAACACCACTCCGTACGCCTAATAAAGCCCTACACCAAATTAAAGCCAACACGTTCTTAGGACCGTCATTATTCTTCGACAATGAATATGCGCCTGTCTATAATATGTATGTACCTAAAACCCATACATAAAATTACAAAGCATATACTATTCAGTACATAACGAATATGCGGCATCCGTATTGTAATGGCGGCCAATAAGGTAATTCCGTCAGTACAGAATCAACGAGTACTACTTGAACTAATTTCTTCTTTTTCATACTCATAAAAATACTATATTAGCTACTGCCACGATCTGTTTTTTTTTCCAGACCATCAATCTTCTTAAGAAGTAGCTTGTCCTTCAAAACAGAGAACTAATACGAAAAAGTTCTCCTTGGATGTTTTTGGTGTTCTACTTTTTTCGCCATTTTAGATAGTTTGTTTTTTTCTAAATAGCTAAAAAAAAAGTACAATTAAAGGATTTGTATAGGAAAAAGTCAGTATTATAGAATCCGATTGAGAATAATTGGTATAAGAGTCGTCGAAGGGTCACTGTAATTTTTTTGATTATAGGAACACACTCACAGTTTGTATTTTTTTGAATAACTTTAGGACCAATCATGTTTGTTTTTCCCCGAGGAAGGCAACTCGGTCAAAAAGACCTCTTGTGCTACCATGTTAATTTTAGCCCTCTCAATCAGATTGCACCCTATGAAAAAGGTTCGCAATCGGACTGAGAGCTAACTTACCGACTCTTGGTTCGTTCAACCGATTGACCCCAAATCTGCCTCTCCCCGTCCACTGCACTCCCACACTTTCTGCACAGAGAAGAGTTCACTTGCACCGGCGAGTCCATTCCAGAAGGAGTAGTGCCTAGCAGCAAATTGATATCTGGATCATCAAGCTGGATGGCAATAATGTTGGCCTGGAAAATGGTGAGGAGATCCCTAGGCTCTGTCCCTCCAGATTCCAATGCCCGTGCCATTACGCGTTTTCGAGGCATCAACAAATTAGCGGGATAGACCCCGTTTCAGTTTGGGAATGTACGCTATTACAGTTTCCCTGTTAGAGATATCTACGCTGCATCCCCCAGAGAAGCTGAAAACCAATTATGTTAATCAAAATCTCAAAGTCTACTGGAGACATTGGGCAAAATTTTCTTTGGTATTTTCAATGGCCAAATCGTTAAGCAAATTGGAGGTTCTGTAAGAATACCGGCTTCTAAAAACTCTTGGCATCCAGTGGCGACGGCCTCTCTTGTTTTTTCTTTGTTTTGTGCAGTACATAACCACAATAAATGTAGCACATGTAGTCTGGATGTTACCGCTATCACCGATTTTTGACGAACTAGAATTACGATTTTCGAATGTCGGTACACCTTACGCGAATATGGAACCTCAACGAACACTGATAGATATAAAAATGTTGCATCAGTTTAAATGTTCGCGGCGCTGAGCTGAATGTTTGTTGCAAAATGGTCGCGAACATTTTGCACTGTTTGTTGCGTTGGTATGGACCCACTTAAGAGAACTTTATTTTCTTTATACTGAAACAATCTCTATATACGTAACGATTGTATAACGCATAAGTGAATTTCCATATCTCCACATCAATGTGTATAATCTGCGCAATTCGAAATTAACGAGTTGTAAAATGCAAACTAAATAATTATTCCTGTACGGTAACGTTCTAATAACAAAGCCAATATTCAAAGTTTTTATAACTCACTATAAACTGTGTTTCCAAATGGAAAAGTTAAAATATGAGAAAACCAATTAAATATATAGACACACTAATAGAAAAATTTCTTTCATTGGAAGCAATATACTTTACCTCAAAGGTGTAGAGTTAAATAAATTGTTTTTTTTAAGTAGAGAAATGTAAATATTTGATGTTTTGAGATTGTACTCAATTTTCAATTCGTCAAGGCCTACATTAGAGCATTGCAGTTATATTGTCTGTTGGGCTCTAATTATCTTTCGTAACGTATCCGTCATCAAAACCGGAATTTCGTATAAAGGATAGACCAATAAAGTTCGAAAAGGATCAAATATCTTTGTGATGTTATCTACTTAGAATCTCCATAGTTTCTCGACAACTGGTAATAAACCACTCTCAACTTTTTTAGTGATATTATCTCAAATATTTATCTATGTAGTTAACCCACCAGGTTTCAACTATTACATTTGACATTTATATTAGAACTGAGATATTTGAAAATAATTACGGTGACGCACTTTGTACAATAATATGGAAGAACTTTCTATTCTATTCTATTCTACATATATAAGCGTACTTCAAAAGATGCGCATAAAATTGAAAACTCAAATCATAACCGTATTAACGAAGCCAAACACTATAACAAAAAAATTGTAAGCTTGCATTTAAAAAACCCAGTTTCTATTATTTCGCTATCTAATAATGTGTAGAAGCTGGTGGAAGTACTTCGTTATCTAGAATAAAAATACTTTAGAGTGAGTTGTAGGAATGTATCGTTTTGCATGCTAGTTGGTAGTTTTAGAAAAGCATTATGTAATCATAATGTCATATATTTTGCCGTACATACCTCAAATACTTTAAAACCTTGGGACTCTCGTCTATTACTGGTACCAGGGCAAATTGAAAAACCGTATATTGCAAAAGCGCTATGCGTAGATATTTCTTTTGTATTGTTGTAATCTTCATAAAGATATTCATTCTACAAAAGTACTGAATGAAATGTAATAAAAGAGAAATATGGAAGGTAATCAATAAACTCGTATAATAATAAATGCAAAAATTACGCAACTACGCAGAGAAAAGTCCACATAGTAATATTTACACTTCACTGTTGGAGGAAAATTGTAGTAAGAATTTTTACTAGTGTGCGAAATTTTTAAACAACGTCAGTGCAATTTGTATGCCGTAATCTTACTTGTAGATAGGAAAAAGTTGGTAAACAGGTTACTTAAGTTGAGCGCTTTTATCAGTTGTTCTCAACATGACTAAAATAGTGGTTGTATCATACACAACACAATTTTTTATATAAATATAGAGCAAGATATGTTTATCAGAAATTTAATGTAAATGATGCAAAACATCTACATTTATATTATTATCGTCAAAAATATTGAATATTGAGAAATAATATTGAACATATAATACAAAATTACAGATATTATGGTATTATACTTACATATGTAATTGTTAAAATTGTCAAGAGAAATACAGCAAATTCTTGACAGCATTTTTAAATTGATTTAATTACCTGGTATTTTTAATATTATTAGGCAATATATTGGATGATATTAAACAATTCGTTGAGGTTTTTATGCACAAAGCAAAGAACATCGATAATGTATATATATATTAAAATATGGGTATCCTATTTGCTTGAAAAATAAGTTGCATAAATTAGGAGGGTGCGAACCAAATATTCCGCACAAGGCTTGTTTTTAGTAAAATAAAAATATCAATGTTAATATTGATATTAAAAGTGACATAGGACCAAAGGTCTAACCTTGGGGTACGCCAGTGTATATGCATATAAAAATAGATATATGCGTAAATTAAGAGCGTGTCTAACAAATATTGTGGACAAAGCTTGTTTTAGTAAAATGAAAATATTAATGATAATATTATGTATAAAACTTATATAAGTAGGACCAAGAATTTAGTCTTGGGATATGGATGTGCATACATTGCAGTGTTTTAGATACTACTGCAGATACTCAGATTCCTACATTCTCAAAAATAAATAGCCGATAATTGTGCCAATATAATCTTCAATAATTCCTTTCGTTTCTGTATTCATACCTTGTCTAATCAGAGCTGTTCTGTTGGAACGTGAAGTAATAATAAAACGAACAACCAGTTTATTCAGAAACTCTTATCGTATTATTCCGTAGGTGCGTGTTTTAATCGTGTTCCGAGAAGGCCGAATAATTTATCGCCGGAAAAAAAGAGTTAATCCGCATTGATATGACGGCCGAAGTTGAAATTGTAAGCACATGTGTCGCCAGTATAAACAAAAGAGTAATTGCAAATTGAATCCGTTACAGCGTCGTAAAAATGAACGCAACTCGCCGAAGCCCGCGCCGAAACCGTCGACGCGCATTGGGGCGCCATAAATTCCGGGTTTAATATCTTTCAGCACATAAATGAGCAAGTGCGAGGTCGCAAGCTGACGCTCGACCCGTACGGTGATGATGGAGTCTGACCCTGCGACATCTGCTGTTTAGTAATTACTGGAGAGCTGTAGTAGTGGTAGTAGTGTGTAGTCGTAGCTCAGTAGACGAGGCGGCGAAGGTGGCGTTCTGTTGAACGGAGGGCGGCTGCTGCTGCTGCTGCTGCTGCTGCGTCGCTATAATTTTCATCTTTCTGTTTTTCAAGGGTTTCCATTCTCCTTCTCTTTCGCGCCCTCCGGATGCCGTCTATTTCTTCATACCCGGGAACACGTATCCAACAAATCATTGCCCGGCCGAAGGGAGCGGGCGATTGCCGCTAAAAGCCGCTCTCTCTTTATTTTGCCGGACCGACTTTTATTTAGAGTTTGGTCTGCGTCGTGCATAGAAATCGTCCTCAAATAGCCAATAATACGCCGTTAGTGGGGCTCGCGACCAATTCCTTTGGATTGCAGGAAATTGTTGTCGGTGGACGCGACCATGCGTGGAATCACAAAGCGTATACGTGAGCGCAAGACAAACTCGGCAATTAGTTCGCATCCCCGGCGATGCCGAACATATTGATTGTGTCCGCAAGTGGTGCTGAACTTTATATACCGAAGCATCCAGCATCAGCTAGCGGCCGCGCCGCCGGGGCGAACCCTCGCCTCCTTTGCGCCGCACGCCGCCGTATTGTTTTCGTCAACCCTTTCGGAATGGTGTCTGGTTTCGCCGCCGACACTCTCTTCATTCTTCGTTCCCCATTCTATTATTACTGGGGTAATCCCGGCTAATGATCGAAGCGGTAATTTCCACCGTAAACAGTTGTTCCAGCGGAGGTCAGTTTCTCACCCCTTCCCTCTATTCGGCTGCCGATTACAAATAAACGAATGTTATTTCCATTTCTGTTCGCAATTATCGTTTCCGGATTAGGGAGGCTCCGGTTGGAGAGGCGAAATGACGACGACGGCGCGGAGGACACGGAGGAAATGTATATACACCCTCACCCCTTCTGCTGCGCCGAAATGATGGATTAGACAGCTCTCCTAAACCCTCGCAGATTTCCTCTTTCTCTATTTGCTCCTTTGCTACAAACTTTATTATGCGTACATGTCGTGTAGATGTGTGTGAATGCCTGTGACACGGGTGTAAAGTGTGTTCGTGCTGTAACTTGGCCGCGCCGGAGTTATGAATGTGCCCAATTACATCTTAAAAGCTGTGCCCCATTAATTTTCACAGCTGCTGCCTCTTAATTGAGGCTAGCTTTATATCGAAACTCCGCGCCCGCACACAATTTCACCCACAAATAATTACCACTACGATACTCTACCGTATATATGCACAATATCTAATCATATATAAATCATCTACTTATTATTATGTTAATTTAATATTAATACAGCCGTCCCTTCTTGGGTCATCGTACATACGAATAAATAAAGCCAACGTAGATTTTCAGAATTTTAGACGAGAATAAAAAGTTATTGATGTTCAAACAATCAACTTTCTTTAATTTAAAAGTGCTTTCCAATTCGGTTATATAAGAATATTACACCGCCAATATTTAATATTTATATTTGCAGATATTTTTCAATAAAATTCCGTGTGTTCTATTTATATTTTAAATTATTCAACCAGTATTATCGTTTTCCTTGAGGATTTCTGAATATTTGGAACTAACATAATTGTCTAATTGTAAATCCAAAACTTATCTTTGTTAGTTTTTGTGTCCTGGGTTATACACTGTCAACATGAGATTAATGATCAATATCTCTTTGAATCAAAATGAACAATACAACATTTGTTTTGCATTAATTAAGGCTTATGTTTTTTATATCTACATTAAGATAAATTCTTAATTCGTAAAGACCAAAGAACATAATAGTATCTAGTTTAAATGACACTACTATCAATAAAAGCCGATGAGTTAGGAATAAATAAATTAGCGATTGTGGTACGCAACGATAGCTGTTTGGACTAACTTTACTAATTTTTGGAATAAAACGGCGGTTAATGAGCATTTTTTTCTTGTTTTCCTTAAATTTTGCAACATTTCGACCATACACTATATCTTTTTCAAGCCATCGATTATTAGACAATACTGTCAAGAATATATAAAAGAACAATTTGACGAACATATGAAAGGGTTTTCTTTTTACTTCTGCACCCTGGAATTTATTTTCAATTATTTTTAGTAATCACTGAATACTGCTTTGATGATCCAAATCTCTTGACAAATTCCTCATCATCGCAATTGCTCAAATAGTTTGTACGAAGCCTCCTAATAGTATATTGGTTGTCACGATTAACTATTTCAACTAGTTTGATTGAAACTTCTACCACCAACTGTTCAAAGTCTTCCAAAATGGGCATACTTCTCATTCATAAATAATTTTAACTTGTAAACATAGTTTTTCGGTTGTATCGGAAACATTCGTACATTTATATCTCCTATTGAGTTTCTACTAGCGATATTCACTATAGAAATATACACTGTTGAAAATATTACGGTGTTGGCGTTAATTTTGCGCTAGTCAAATATTTTAGTGTTGATTTTTACAAACTTTGCCAGACGAATTGACTACATGTGTTTAGTAGAACAGAAATTACTAGAATCTGTGTGAATTCTTTGTTCAGATATGAGGATTTACTATTTTCTCTAGACATTCAGAAGCATCAACCAATCAGAATTTTTCCCTCGGATAGAAATATAAAAACCCCACCTAATCTAATACAGTACTGCATTATACGCACCACCTGCATTGCACGTGTATCTGTTTTCGAGTTTGTTTCTGCGTATTAACATATCCAAACAAACCACCAAATGTGACTGACCTGCAAAGTGTAACCTTGTGTTATTAAACGTTAATTCCAGTGGGCATAAAAAATTTCAACATCTTAAAGATGTATTGGGAACAACTATTTACGTAATTAGTTCAGATTTGAATCAAATAGCATAAACATTCACTAAATTTTATAATGGTTCTCAAAAAATCATTTTAAAATTAGTACGTTTAGTTGAAACCAAAACTTTTGAATGAGTGGTTCTGTATATTTATAATTGAGAAAACGTCTTAAAGAGAGAATATTATAGCACTAAGGAATAGGAGTTGCATATTTAAAAGACGTTGTGTTTAGAAAACGGTGTTAAATCATCCAATAGATCGCATTCATTTAGTTAAACAGCTAGTAAATTTGTCTAGTCTAGATCAAATAAAATGTGACTAGAAGTATATCATAATTCCACGTGTCAGTTGGACAAAATAACCTCTTAGCAATAGACAATACTTGACTATCTTTGTTCGTCAAATTTAAACTTTTATATAGTTCTCGACAAAATAACACGAAAACAGTGTGGACCTCTCCTGACTATTAAATTAGTCAAAAAAGTGTTAAAATTTTCAACAGTGTAAATAGAAACCAACATAAATTTTAACGTGTTTTCCAATTTCATTTGTGCATTGTCCTATTTTTCTATTCTACTTTATTTAATGTTTTTAAATGTAAGAACATTTCAAAATTTAATGACGAAACTTTAATTTTCTGATTTGACGTATTACGCCTCAGGATGGCCTAGAGCCGAAACCGGTCGCTAATTATATTACATTAAATGATTGGTTAGAACTAGTTTCTTCATTTCTTTCTAATACCAAATTTCAATACCACCAGAACTTACAATAAAATAATAACTGGTATATATCTGGTTACCTACTCGCCAGTTACCAATGCATTGACAATTTGTGTTTAATGTGTAATGGAAAAAAGAGGTTTAGTTTTTTTTATATACGTTAATTGTCTGTTACTTTTCTGTTTCTATTTTATTTAATCCTTCTTTATGTATACCATATAGAGCGTATGTATCTATAATTTGCATCGATATTTATGAAGGAATTATGATACCCCCGCCACCCCTGGCGAAATGATTAATTTAAAACGAGCAAATCGTGCAGAAAAATAACATTGCGTACCCGGGGTTTTAATCTACCCTCTACAAGGCAATTTAAATTGCGCTTATCTCAGCTCGCACCGGGTACCATCAGCGCACCGCAGCGTTACCATCGCCACCGCCACCAGCACGTGCATCCGTTCGACGACGGATCCAGCGAATGTCCGAAAGCCTGATTAGTCTGAATCCCGGTCCCGCATCACGTGCCACATAAACAAAATTACTCGGAATTTGGAGGATCAACTCTCCCCCATCCCGTTACCTAAGCTTCGCATCTCCCACGGCTACTATTACGCTTGCATTCGCGCTTGTATTATTCATACATACGGGAAAAAAAAAAAAACCGTCTCCGTAAGACGGGGGAAGGTGATGTCGGAAGTGAATATGAATTATCGATTTCTGATCGGTTTTCGCTCGGTGCACACACACACACACCAATACAGTTCGCGCGCGCCCGGCACACGTGAATTACATGCGGAACCGTCGCGACGGCGAAAGAGAAGTTTTCGGTTCATTTTCTGCGCCGAGCGCGCCCGCCGTAACGAAAATGAAACTCAATCGTTTCCACTGTCGTACTGCATTAGGGATTGTCCCCGTTGGTGCGCCTCTCTGACAGATCATTTCGTTTTTTTTTTTGTTCCAGGTTTATCAATGCGAGGCGGAGGATAGTACAGCCTATGATCGACCAATCCAACAGAGCAGGTGAGTGCGAAAAGAACCAGTGATCTACCTGCACCGGCCGTAAATCCCTCTCGAATTTGCTTTGTAAAATTGTGCGCGCAAAAAAGAAATTATCTGCGGGTCGAAAGTGGTTATATATCACTCCTCGACGAATCGTATTCTAGACGGACGATTTTATCGTTCTTTTTGTACACGTTCCGCTCTTATTGGCCCTTTGGGTACTGGTTGAAACTTTGTAATTCCTCTTTGTGTGTTACAAGATCGTTTACTCCCATTGCTCTGTTTTTAATACGCCGTACGACTCAAGGTAATCTTAAAGGCATTCGCCCATGAACCGAGGATTTTCTGCAACGAAATACAACTTCAAAGCGTTAAGAAAATAAAAATTTTCATTAGGTGACTACAGATCGATAAGAAAAATAAATTTTAAAAGAGAAATTTACTCATACCAATGTCAGTATAGTATCTATCACTGATGAATAAACGAGAATTCACACACACTAAACTTAAAAAATACGTTTCTTCTTTTATTCAACTGGAACTCCTCAGAATCAGAATTCAATGGTTCAAATCCAGTAGTTTTTTATTTTCGAAAATAGGAAATCAAGTGCAATAGGAATTAGGAATTCAAAAAGAGGTTGTTTTATTACAAATTTAACAAAAGAAACTCACAGCATGTTATTTAATTATACACTTTATTATAAATATCTTTCGGGAAAAAATGTTGGGTAATACAAATTGAAATAAAGGTTTTACATCGACAACTGTTACTTTTAATCAAATTTGGTGTTATTATTAACTATTTCAGAATTAAATTACATTTTAAACTAAGTAAAAAATAAAAGGAAGTCAAAAATAATTTGCCAGGAATAAAGATAAATTCAACACATCACTAAAGCCACAAAGTAATCATGCGAAATTAAATAAAGAGGCAAAAAAGACTTCGGAAGATTAAATTAGTATTGCCTATACACACTACTGAGTGTGATGTATTCTTTCTAATTTTTATTCAAAATATCTATTAATACAACATGTTTCCGTTTGTGGTTCAAACCATCAGAGTTCGATATTATATATTTATTCAGGTATCTTCTAGAACTTGACGTTATAGTACCTGAAGATGATCTAAATACAAACCGAAACAGGTTATATCAAAAGATATTTCGAATAAAGTTTGGGAAACACACATTACACTCAATAATTTTTATAATAAAAAGGGTTACGTTACATAGCATAATACCCTTTCTACAATGCAAAATGTTATCGACGATATTAAACTATAAAAATAAAAAATGGTTCTTCTTCTTTACTTTTTTAGGGTAGAAAATAGACCATATTTTTAAGATAGAAAAGTGGTTTACATAATGAATAAATAATCTTCACGTAGTATAGTCACGATAAACTGGTATGTTTTTTTTCGAAATTATCTGACAATTATTGACATCTAAGTTTCTATAAATCAATAGTTAACTTATAGAATTTAATATAAAATACTCCTAACTAATGGCATTGTTGTGGATCTACTAAAAATCTTTGTAATTATTATGAAACGCGTTCGTTCTATTAAACAAGCCTTAAAGCAATATGTATACTGCATTATTATGTTTACCATACTGCATACTAGTGTTGTAAATATTCGGATGATTTCAATAATCGGAAGGCTATGATATTCGGAATAATATTCCATATTTCACCCGACATACTTGTTGTACATAATCGGATGATTTCAATAATTGAAATAACCAACCTGTGATATCAAATAAAAAGGTCGTCTGTCTTTTGAGGAGTAACTACTAAAAAAAAAAAATTATCTAATGTAGACATCATGGGAGAAGTAATTACACAAAAAAAAATCAGAATCATCCGATTCCTAATCTAATAATCATCCGAATATTTTAATTCGGAAACTCACAACACTACTGCATACACGCAACTATAATGTTAAGTTGTTATCATAATTTCAAGGTTAAGTATTATTCATTTAATTAGAATATGTTGTAAAAATAATAAATGGAACGCAATTTAGTACAGTTCACAACCGTCAAAGCATTAACTATTTTACTGTGTAGTAAATTTTACAAAGATTTTGATTTAGTTGCTATAAATAATAGGTATTGATTTGTTTTTCTAAACGCATATAGTTTAGAACTACCACTACTTGTGTGTTTCGATGCCTGTCAAGTAACATATCAAGGAAATATGTAATATCAACGAGTAACAATATTTACCATTTTTTATATTTTCTATGAAAATGCGTTATTTTAAGAAGCACCATATAAAGGTAATTCACATATATGGCAAAAGTAACAAAAAAAATTGACATTGCAATAGGAAATATCATCCACTACCAGACCTATTGTCAAAATGCAATTACGTTAATTTAATCAAATTCACAGTAATGCTGTTAAAATTTAAAATTATTATATTGTAGCGAGGAATCAATTGAGTTGTTGTCACATATTTACTAGAAATTCTCTTGCGCCCTATAAATACTATAATTTGTAGCTCTATAATTCTAATTGTGAGGACAGAAACATTTTTCAACGTCTATTCGCTAGCATCTGAATCTAATATATTATACTAAACGTATTATAAATCAAAATTAACTGTTTATTTGACTATTTTGTGATATTAAATCAGTTTCGTTCTCATCCTACTGTTTATCTTTAAAATTCTAAAAGGAGTTGCTTAACGCTATCATAAATCAACTATCTTTCTGCATAAAAGTTCCTCTGTTGGTAAAACTTGATTGAGTATTTTTCCATGTAATTCAATGGACGGTTAAAGCAGCAAATATCCCGATACACCGTACTTGTAAGTATTTCTAGCTCTCCATTTGCTTGACTTTTAACTTCTAATTTGTGTCTGCACATACTCTGCATACCCTAGAACATACGTACATATATACTCCATGCTCTAAAAGTACTGATGAACAAAAGTATATCGCGTATAAAAGTACAAAACACAACGTAGCGAGCATTACGACAACCCATAGTTTGCAAGAGCTCCGGAAAGTATGTGAGAAATGCTCGCATGCGTTCATGTCTGTTTAACAGGCGCGTGTATAGAACGTCGGGAATAAAGAATTTAAACTATCGCCAGAGCGCATATTCTTACTCGCGTCTAATAAGGGAACGTTTTCCACGTCCAAACTCTATTATATTAATAACGATAATTGCGTTTCGGAATTTGATAATAGCCGATGAGGATCACTTTTGCATGTCGGTTAAACAAAGTCTGCTCATTATTTGAAGAAATCTGAGCAAATCACTTTACAGAATCTTTGTTGCTAATTCAAGAACGTTAACATAATTGAAAGTCTAATAACATTATCGGTACTTTTGATTGAAGTACTACTAGCGCACTTTTATGTTCTTCAACTATTTTTGCAATGACGCCGATTTGATTTTCTTTAAAAATGTAGTCGCTAGACATACCACTCAATAATAAAATTCTTTTTCCATTCATAATAATGAAGACGTCAAAACTAAATGGTAACGCATAAATCTTATTCTTGTGTTGTATAACATAATTAATTATAACGTTAATTCTCTTTTTGCCAAAGTACCTTTCAATTTTCATTATCGTTTATAACAAAAGCTTAGATTCAGAAAGAAAATATTCATTACGCTTTGTTTCGTCGACCAATTTAAATCTTCGCCATTTTTTTTTAGATTATGATTAAAAAAAGCTTTGGTTTCAAACCTTCTGATAGTAAAGATTCTTTACTAATCTATTTAGATTCGCCTTAGGCGAGGCAAGGAAAAAAAAAATAATTTGGAACAATCGCTCAATCAATTAAATCTATTGCAAAAAGATATTTGAAATTTCCTGCTTTGCTTCTTTTGTAACAATTCAATATCTGGATTCGGTTAAGGCTTGAAAATCTTACTTGCTCATTTTTATTTTTTTAAATAACAGATGAAAAAGAGTTATTTCTTATTCAATTGAATTGATAGCCAAGTGTGAATTATTATATCAGAAAAGTATTTTTCAATTTCGCATATACAATGAGCATTTTGGGTAACTGTTTTGCCAAAAAAACCTGTGTAACCAAGTTCTATTTTGTGTAATCAAATATGATGACATTTTATACGAGTAATTTAGTTCATGAAAAACTGGTGGGGGTAGCAGTCTCACTAATTATGACTCAGAACAGGCTTTTTCTGTATTCTTAGTTTTAAGTTTCACACCAGAACATTTAGAGAAAAAATATCATAACAGTTAATTTAGCCCTTTTGCACCAATCTTAACGATAACATATTTATGCACAGGAAAACTTCTTTTCAAAAGATAAATACTTTTTATACTTAAAACATTTATTTCAAAAGGATTTATTATTTTACGCTCACAATCAGTAATAGTCTCATTGCGGCCCTGACATGCCAATATTCTAACAGCCTCTCTTGTATAATTGGTAGTATAATAAATAATGAAATGATACGTTTACAGTGCTATAGTTATAGAAACTGAATCAACGCGATTTGTTTGTATATGAAACTATACAGGGAGATTTATTATCTCACCGACAAACTTTTTCCATATGAAAGCTCATGTAACTTTAACAAAAAAACATCATTCGAACGTATTTAGGGAAATAAAATCATTAAAGGTTTGATTGTAATTATTTTAATTTTTCAAGATCACCTAAATATTCACATAAATTACTCAAAACTCAAAATCATGTGAATGCATAATTATAATAAATGCTCAAAGTGTCCTCGCCCCGCTTTACAACGACGAACTATAGAGTTTTTCATTTGAACGAAAAGATTTGGTTGATTTCTAATTTGAAAAACTGCATTTTGTATTCTCTGTAACAATTGTAATTGCATATTAATTTCCCCTTGATAAACAATTTGCTTCATATTTTGTGCCCAAAAATAGAAATCCAAAGGATTTAAGTCGGGTGATGGTGGCCATGCAATTGGACCATTATCACCAAGCCACCTGTTTCTAAAATGCTGATTTAACCACTCAACAACTCATGCCGTAAAATTCTTGACGATGGATTACTGGAATATGAGTTGCTGTTTCAGCTGTTTCCATCGTCTCTTGGATTGTTTAAATCCGATGTTTCGGCGGTTTTTCTGTCTACTGATTTAAACAATACAACAGACGATGGAAACAACCCAAACATCAACTCATATTACACTCAACAACTACCCGTTCGCGGTAAAGTAAACCACCATCGTGCTGGTACCACATAGTTGCAATAACGTTAAGAGGTATATCTTCAAAAAAGTTAAAGATGTTGTTTAAAGAAAACTAATAATTGCGCTCTAACGCTCTTCCAGCACATGCACAGGTAATAAGTTATCGTTGAAAATTCCCCCCATACGATATTAAATCTTTGTTGAAGGTTACGTTGTTTAATCGCACATGAATTTTGTAATGCCCAGATACGATCCTCATGGTAATTGTCAATAACATCTCGTGTAATGCACAGTTCGTCGGGCCACAGAACATCTGAAACGAAGGGCATACTGGTGCAATAACCAATTACAAAATGCTAGTCGTCATTGAGCATCTCCAATTTGTATAGTTTGAACATTTTGTAGATGGTAAAGACAAACGACATCGCAACTCAAATTATGCCACTCAAAATTTTGACTTTACATGCAGATTAAGTGCTATTCTCCAAGTGATAATTGAAGGATTGTCGATATTTAACAGCCTGTTCCTGTTCTACATTAACAGCATGTAGTTTTTTATTTTGCCGCGAAATCAGCTTAGACCCTGACAGAGGCTAGAATGGAATATACAACGCATAGGAAAAAAGGTAATGCAGCCTATGCATAGCATATGCACAAGTAAATTGGAAAGCTCACAGTCTTCTACGTCTTTTAATGCACGCATCGCATAAAATGCATTATTCGGAACGCAGCCTAACTTGTAACTGAACACAAAAAGAGAAGACATCTGACACATGTCAGAAAACATAAAATACCTACATGGGTAGGTATTTATTCTGACATATGTTTCTAAACATACTTTCTATTGCTATTAATAAATCATAACAATAGACATGAATGAACATTTAAATAATTACAATCAAAACTTTAAAGTCTTCTATTGCCTTAAGTAACTGAAATCGTACGTATGTCCCAAGAATGTTTTTTTTGTTAAAATTACGTGAGCTTTCATATGACAAAGTTGGTCGGTGAGCTAATAAATCACCCTGTATATCAGTATTTATATAATGAATGCAGGAACTGAGTAGGCTAAAGTTGGACTACAGATATGTCTGTACTGAAGTACATACATGCCTGTAGCACCTTTAAAGCTATCTGCAAGCCTGGTAATCATTTAAATTACATGTTTATAGACCTACACTTCACTTTATAAGGGCTGCAATGTGCATATAAAATCACTGTAACTTTCAAAATCTCTCAAATGTGCTTCGCCACTGTCACTTATATACTACTAGTAGTACCTAATTAAAATGAATTTTTCAGGTAATATAAAGTATGTAGTAACAAGAATAATGAAGTTATGTCAGGCATGCGTAGATATTTGCTTGTCTAAAAATGAAAGAAAGTGGATCATTTTTCAAACGCCAGTAATTTAGCTGATAAAGAGTTAATAGGTTCTGATTTTAGCGGTAATTTCCTTACCGAATACAAGCTTTCTATTTCTCTATTCGTGATCAATTGATTCCATAAACACGTTTTATCTCTATCTCCTTTTTTTTTAATGAATTGTGATTTCCATTAAAGCTTAGCGGTGCTGTGTTACTTTTTCATTGATACTGAGCCGTTCCCAGGTAGTAATCGTCCGATATGAATTGTAAGTGGAAATTCATGTAGTTATATAAAGATATCTGCGGCGCTCTCTCTCCTTCAAGCGTGCACTACGTGTATCGGCGCGACTATAGGTTACATTGCATCGATGTAGATCATAGAGTGCCATTCTATAACGGAGAACGTTGGAAATACACATACTTATAGGGTTCTCGATTTAGTCTTGTGTCTCTCCTGCGCGCACATAAAGTTAGTAGGAGGATGATGTCGTCGGATACTGTCGCTACAATTTCTAAAATCGCCGGCAAAAAACCCAAGTTATTTTATTGAATAGGGAGCATTAATCACCGCTGTCACGGGTAATGGTGGTTGCGATATCCCAAATGAGACCGTGGGGGTATTATGTAGTCGCATTGTCCGGCCGCCTTCGATCCTTACGCAGAGACCATGTGGCGAGAGGGTGAACATTACGGCGGAGGCGTGTATCGATTCTGTAAGTTCTGCAAGAGACAGCCAAAGAGAAATTGCCAAAGCCAATGACCTACGCGTGCCGATCCATCAAGTTGCGTTTCACAATCGGTATACGGTCGCCGGGTCCCCGTTTCGTCCGTCCTCTCTTTGCCTCCTTAACAGCTGAGAACGGTATAAGAGATTACGGCGAGGGTGGGACTCGCCGCGCGTTATTGTCACATACGTTGTATGCGTTATACGGATTTACGTGCCGGTGCAGGTTTTTTTCTGTATACCTTATGACCGAAGAACGGCCTCCTTACCCAACTCACAGTGTTTACTCCTCATGCAGGTCCGAGTGGAGCGTATAGTCCGGATGGCACTATGGGTTACATGATGGACGGCCAGCAAATGATGCATCGACCTCCAGGCGATCCGACATTTCACAATCAGTATACACACTACCCTGAATATTACGGCCACCATCTATGAGGTAAGACTTTATTTACATCGTCCTTGTACTCATCAATGTTACACATGTATTGTTAATTCTAAATTTAGTAAGTTTCTTTATACAAACAACATTACTTTATTAGATAATTTATGAAACAACTGATTGTAATGTATTAAATCCAAAATACAATATGTTTGATAAATACAGTTATGTATAATAATAATGTTGATTGAATTTTATTTATTTACTTATGTAATACACATTGCTTAAAATTACAAGAAAATCACTCATTCCAAGAAATTACAATCTTTGCTAAGCATCTTATTATATAATTTTTTGTTTGTTATGGGAGCCGGCTGACACGGAGTCTCAGGAAACACTGCAGCCTCTTAGCTTTTTGTCTTTAGTCTTCCTTATCTTACCCATTAAATTATATCAGCCACTCCAGGATCCTAGCACCCTGCACTAATCTGTACAGGTCTCCGATTGGTTGATCGAAGAAATCCTTTGGGTTCATTTTTGGCTTACCAAAAATTGGCTGCCTTTTTGGGTCGGGAGCCTAACATTCACTGCCCTCTCATTACAGTCGGTATCTCCGATGTTGATCCCAATTTTTTGTAGGCATCCTTTCAGTGTACAGTGTCCTGTCAGAAGACCTATTACAATGCGAAGATGATTCATACTGAGCTGCAGTAACCTTTCTTTTTTGATGGTCCCTTAATAAGGGTCTTACCATGAGTTTACCTGGTTGTATTACTCCAGCGTTCTCTTTGTTTCTCTTTGACACAACTTCTTACGTGCTCTCGTGCTGTGTTTTTAAACACTCCTGAAACAGATTCTTTGTTTCTCCTAACCTGTCTCTGCAGTTAATTTGATTCCAGCTTATCCGATTTGTGATTCCCACCTCGTTTCTGTTGATAAGATATGTCCAAATCATGTGGTCTGTTCTAATTCCCAAAAGGTTGCCTTCCACATGATGGACAATATTATTGCGTCCCAATCCTGCATATCTGCCAGTTGGTAGTTCTTGCAATCTGAGATGCCTCGTTCTTGCCTCGTCCGTTATCACCAAATGGAGAAAAGGGAGATCTAGAAGGCATTCCATTGCTGCTGTAGGAGTGGTCCTCATAGCTCCTGCTATTCCTAAATACACAGGCCTCTGTATCTTGCTAAGTTCAGTTATAGCAGTTTGCTCTTGCAGCTTTGCCCACCATACCAGAGAAGCATAGGTGATCATGGATCTGACCACCGTAATGTATGTCCAGTACATCATATAAGGCCTTAACCCATGTTAACACCTAATATTATTACCTAATATTATTTTATCATAAGATAATACGACAGAACCGGCCGTGCCGGGCCAAGCTAACAAACAGACTGTTTATTCACCTAGATTTACAATTAAATACAAGATCCAGCAGAACAAAAATGTATAGATTTCCAGGAAGAGTAGATGAAAAATGGTTTAGGTCATTAGAAAATAAATTTTGCAAAATGTTTATGGGATTGTAAAGTTTCTGTATGAAAAACGATATCCTTCAAATGGCATCTCTCCCTTGCGATACATCTCGTTAGACGACTTCTACAGCTTTGCATAAGATGCGCTCGCATTTTGGGCAATATGCTTCTCACTTTCGTACAGATTGCTTCTTTCAAGACATTGATGGTTGGAAAACGTTAGCTTGACACTTTTTATTTGAGGTATCCCTAGCTAGCGTGAGATCGCTACTTAACTTAATACTTACATGGAGGCACATGATGTGTGCACAGTGACCCTGTCCTCTTGAAAGCATATCTCGCCATTGAGGTGTTTCAATTTTAAGTGACATTTACATTTACCAATAAATCGTATATGTGTATTCGTCTAGCAATACGAGATTTACATTTGATAGTCAGAATCGTATGCGTTTAAACTTCGGCACACCTACTAAAAGAAAGCGTGCAGCTGGAATGTTATTATTATTAATGAAGAGAATACAGAAACCTAAAGATGTCGCCGATAGAAAAAGCCGAATTTGGCTTAAAAACTCCTTACAGTTAAGAACTGTTTTGGGTATTAAAGAGAAATTATTAATAGAATTACTGACTGAGTATGGAAATGGATTGGAATTTCTTTTAAGAATAGATTTTTACCGATTTTTCCTGGTTATATGTCGAAAGTAAATTATTTATTTTTTTCTCTCCAACTTTTATTGATATGTTTAAAATATCACCTATTGGAGAATATGCCTTATTTCTAGCATTAAGATCTCTATATTTTTTCTATATCTCATAAACAATTCGTGTTATAATAAAAATCAATAAATTGGTCGAAATCTTCTTCTTTCTCTCTAATTTCTTTTCGGCCATTTTAATAAAAACTTTGACGCTAACTCGTACACTGCTTCCAGCTCATCACACACGAAAGTTGCTCGTAAATATAGATGCCGCTTTAGAGAGGCAAATGTCTGTAACATGTGGGCATCACAAGTGGATGTCACTGCAACACTAGATCCATTCTCTTCAAAAAAATAAAGCTCAATGTTCTCAGATGTCAAATGCGCTAAACTATCACTTTTGAGTATTTAAAGGGGTTTCATGATGTTTGGGAGTGTTCCCTGCTGCCCAGTAACGAAAATTTTGTTTGTCTGAAACCACATAAATGAAAAATGGAAATGCGTATCATTGGTGATTAAAACTACATCACTTGATACGTTTTAAAGATAGCCTGACACGCATGCATACGCATTTGAAAATTATCTTCGTATATCACATGAACAAACGGCATTTTATAAGGATGGAAGGTGCAACATTCGCCTCATACTTCGCTCGAACAATTGCATTTTCCAGTGTTCGAACGATTTTTGGTTTATCAGGAAGCGTTTTGTTTAATGTTTAACTTCTAGTGCGAAAGGCAGCTACTCAGTTAGTAATCGTAATGCCATCTGGCACTGAATCCAATGGGGGAAGATTCATCGCCAATTGCTCGGTCAAAGTTACCGATCCGTTATTTTTAAAAACAACTTTCAACAACGAACATACGTTCCTCACCTGCGCCATAGCATACCTAGTGAAACCGTTTAAGGTAGAATATGTACAGAGGCCCATCACTAGTGTTAGGATGAGCCTAGTTTTCTTCACCTGTATAGGTATGAGTGAATATTGCAGTGTAAAACCAGAGCATGAATGAAGCGAATGCCCAAGGTTGCTTTCACGGCGTGAACGGATACATTTCGTGATTCTGCCTTTCACGAAATGTATCCGTGCGAAGGAGCATGTATCAAAACAGGACAATTATTCCAATATTGGATCGATTTCTGTTTTTTTTTCCAGAAATTTATTTTTAGTTTAAATACCCTACGTGCTATGCCAATGGGACGTTCTGCTCCCTAAAACAAACGTTTTTTGCAAGGGTGTCTACTTTCTTATTTTCTCGAATGAGTGAGTGCCCAGCTAGGATAGATTATTAGCCAGCCCCAATATAGTAGAGTGATTTTACAGTTCTAAATCAGCTTCCAGTTGCATTTACGCTTCTAGTCCTTTCAGCACTACCTGACATGGTAAAATAAAAAAATCTGAGGGATAGATTTTTTATTTGTGTCTGATACCATAGACATCAGTCAGCCTGAACATCATGTATACATACAACATATATAAATACATAAATGTCAATATTGACAATATTGGTTTACTCCTGGTTGTTTCTTAAGAAGACAAATAGTATTGTTACAAATTTAGAGAATGTTTATAAGAAATCATAAGAAAAAGCTCGATGTATTAGAGTGTTGCATTTAGCACCATGTGAAAACACAAAATTAAATGAATATTACATCATTGGGAAGAGCATTTAAGGGTAGAAAAACTGTAATTGAATGAATGGGCCTTAATTTTTGAGATATGAATAATTTCAGAAATACTTGTTTCATGCGTTAAATAGGCAAGTAGGTCAACTGGTAAGGTAACAACCAAGTATGAAGATCACCAAAATGAAGTTGGTTGGTTGGATTTGGCAATAGAATCACCAGTATACATTAGTATACTTATACTAGATTAGTATAAATAAACTGAAGAAGCATTTAATGAAAATGGAAGAATAAATATTCGTGAAAGGAGAGGAGACTGACAATAAATAGAACAAGAGAGATCTATGAAAATGTGTTTCGCATGGTAGATATTTTTTTTATTACAGTGTCTGATTTTTATACTGTTTTTTTGACATAACAGTATTGCCCTGGGTTCCAGCCACTCGGCCATGAAGGGAAATGAGGCAGGGAATGAGTTAATCAGACGAGATTCGTCAATGTCATTCCAGGAAGCTTTGAGTGATTCTTCCTTTGGATTTATCAAACCACAAGTTAAAAATCCATCAATGAATGGACACATAATGAGTCCAGGGAGTACTGGCGAAAGTCATCAGAACAGAGACAAGCTAAAGAGTTCCTGGAGCAACAGAGATATAAATTTACTGAAGACCTACTACTAAGTAAAAACAGGAAGACTGTTAAAAAGATAAGTAAGCTGACTCATCACTGTAAATTAAATAGGCATATGCATAAGATAGGCTTGACAGATTACGCTATTTGTAGCACCATTCCACGTGCTGTGCTAATGCGATGACCTGGCGAAAACAAGCATGGAGAACCTCACAGCTAACACCCAAAAAGAAAGCGAAAGGAAAGGAAAAGCTAAAGGAGCCGCTCAAAGATGATTAAAGCCGGCAAAGATAGAGAGCGCTTTCTAAGACAAGAAGTATTACAATAAATACACAATGATCACGATGAAATAGATCCATTTGGCTACCCCAAGCCTAACCTCATCTAATCTATTGACATATATATCGCGATAAACACGTTTTTTTTTTTTTATTTAGGCTACATGTATTTATGTTTTTAAGAAAACTTACTCATATCTCAAAAATCAAGGTCTGGTGCACTCTGTGTACAGTTCTTTTAGCATTAACTAGATTAGATTTCGAATAATATATGATTCATTTTATTTTATATTTCGCAAACCTTGTCGACCCTTTGTAAGAGGTAATGCTAATGGAATGAAATCGCAGCATTGTGATTCAATGTGTGCCAGTATGGGATGTAACATACCGTAACGGTATAATAGGAGTTGTTTCGTAAGAAGTATGTTCCTGCATTATTATGCACATGTACAACATGTATGTTACACTCTAATATATGATATTTTGGTTGTTTCAGGTCTCACTCGTACAACGATGATGACAGACATTGAACTGAGCAACTTTTAAATGTGATTATTCTCTGTACAAAGTGTAAATGTAGTGCCCCAGTGTTTTAGTTCGGGAAGAACTTGTACAAAAAGTATCAAGACGCATTTATTAGTGCGGATGTACATAAATAGTGTGCGAGAGCGTGGCCCCGGAGTGGCCGAACTCCTCTGTACATGCTGACTGAAGTGATGTGGTCTCGTAGCGTAGCTCCTCGATGTTACCTCCAGATAGTACGTCCGTTCGAGTCGCCCGCAAGCCAATGGCGACGAGGCCGGACGCGCCCTCTCCATCTCCACCAGCCGAAGAAATAAATAATAATAAACAGAAATTTCTTATAAAAAAAATCAACAAAAAGTACTTCGCGTACAAAAAAATATTTCAAGGTTGTGCTGTTGTAAAATAATAGTTGTTATATCTGTTGTGATTTTTTTTGCTATGTTTCTCAAAAAGACCCGATGACGATGATAATGAGAAGAAGAAAATCTATTATTACTTATTACTACTACCCTTGTCCCGATATACGATATACGTAAGTTAACCTAGGTAATAACCGAGAGATCATGATGTATCGATCAAAACTAAAGGAAAAAAAATCTAGGCTAATATCAAATACACAAGTATACAGAATGTTGCAAAGTCTCAGGTGGCAATGGCTGAACCACATACCATAGAAATATTACTATTGTACACGATATTACTATTGTATTATTATTAATTAATTAATTTATCAGCATAGACTGTTTTGTGGGACGATGCCGACGCCGTCGCCGGCTGCCCGGCCGCGTCGTGTTCTGTTGAGACCCGGCCGGGCGTCGGCGATCAATCGCCGCGACCGGACGACGCGAATCCACCGCCACGCTAAAGGTATACGATTTTGGTGATCCTCTGTTATAGTCATTTAGAAAATTTATAATATATATGGTGATAGTTTTTAATTAAAGCGAGCGGTGATTCGGGGATGTTCGCCGCCATCCGACGCTCTCCTTGTTGATACGTTTCCCCGGCGCGAGATGGCGCTTGCGTCACCGCGTCGGCATCGACCGGACCAGTTCGGTCGGCGAATCGTGTATACCATTTTTGACCGTGAATCTTCTAGTTTTTGATCCTTTTGCGCCGTGATGCCTAATAAAATACTGTTTCTGTGCAGTATGAACAGACGCCCGCCGATCGGGTCCCGGGTCACGAACGAAGGACGAACCGTTGGGAGCTCGGCCGTGCACAGTGCAATCCGTTTTATTTCTAAATAATATGTATATGTATATCTCCGAACCGGTGATGCTCCCCCGTTTCGATCCTCCGCTCGTCACCAGTACATACTAATACCTCCAGTATAAGAATGTTGGCTGTTTTAAGTGATTTCCATCAATGAATCATTGTTCGCCTTATCCAATGTATACGAAACTTAAATGAAAAAAAAAGAAAATCAATACAGATCAATGAAAGATATCGTACCTCTATGTTATGTATGAGAGGACTTTATTGTGTTCTGCTTTTTAATGAAAGTATATAATTGATATAATAAATAATAAACGATAAATAATAAATGGGACGAATACCTCTACACTACTTTGGTAACGCCGTTTCCTCTGTATAGTGTTTTTGAAAAAGTGAGCATTAAATGCTACATCTTGTGTACTTATATAAATTGTGTTTTCAATCAGTAACCTAGCGCACATTGCCTCCTCTCCCCGACCCCCTTCTCCCTAAATAAATCCATTCAACGCCGCATTTCTGTTTTTTTTTTTTTTGTCGCCGGATCCAACAACACGTTCTCGTCAGGAAGATTACATTGCCAAACTGTCATAAGTACACGACTCTCATATTATTTAGTACTTACTTAATGGCGCACTCTTATACAAATATTGATGAAAACTAGAAAATATAAACAATAATTTATTTCTTCACAGCCGCTTTGGTTAATATTACGTATGGACGTATCATCTAGATACTCAAATAAATATTGTTAATTGCATTTGTATATATCTATGTACAAACAAAATCTGTCGAAAAGTTTCGTTTGTTACATAATCCTTAGGTGTTATTTTGAATAAACTTGATTATTAGGTATTTCGCGGAATTAACTTATTCTCCTCTTAATTTTAAAATTATGATACAGGTGAACGTAATTTTCCTGATGTCAAATACCAGATCTTGCTAGTGTCGGCATTCATAACAAATAATTATAACACCCAGTAACAATGAAAAGATATAAGACGTGTCACAACAGAGACTTTATTACAATTTATTATAATATTTAATTTTCCAGTCCAGGCTGAACCGATTATGAATGCCGGTGCGTGAGTAGCAACAATGGAAAAAAATACCAGTACAAATATCTTAATTGCCTATAATATACATACTATAAATATGTAAATATATACGTCAAGCATGATGCTAATTATACAATATTATGTTGCATATTAATATTTTTTGTTGTGTAAAATTGCGAAGTAAATTTTTATTTAAAATAAAAGTCAATGCAAAAATAAGAAGTCTAAGTTCTGTTTTTTTTTTCTTCTTCTTTTATTTATACTTTACACGCAGAAATAATTACTTCAGTAATTTGCAATGTGTTTTTGTAACTAGTGCGTGAAAAATGTTCAAGCGGTAATGTGATTTACGTACACTTCTACTCCTAGAAAATAGGGCGCACTTCTTGGCGAGTATTACTGACACTTGGGTAAGTTGGAACCGTCTGAGTAATGGCGAAATCGTACGACTAATGCAGAACTAGCAGCATAAAGATAACGTGTTTATAAAATATCACAACTATGCATTACCACCCAGTCGACAGACTAAATGATTAATTGGTCATAAATTGATGGGATAATTCGCCATTATGAAGAATAAAATGCTGGGATGCCACAGTCCACCGAGGTTTAATATGACGAAATGTTGAACCATACAACATCAATATCAAAGTCTTCAATGTGCGGTTAAAGTATGTATATTCGGCCTATTTTATGAGTTAATAAATTTCATATGATAAACAAATTACCAGTCACGGAGTAATGATCACCTAGAGAAGACATCAATTCGACGACAACGTTTGATTATGACGTATAAAAGCTAAGGTTTGTTGTTTTCATCGACTAATAGTAAGTAATCGTGCGCTGAAAAAGATTGTTAATAAAAATATTAACAGCAAAATCTAATAGCATATAATTATGTTGAGATTAACGAAGCCTTCTACAAATAGTAAGTATTAGCGAATAGTGGCTATTGGATGGTATATTTCTCTCTCTCTGTATTAACACTATTTATGAACATAAATCATTGTAACTTATTTGATATCTTTTGACTATAAGTATTACAAGCTGCGTTGTATATAGTTAACAGATAGAGAGAAAAAAAACCTACAAAATATTAAGCAAATACTTAGAACACTAACAAAAATATCTTAGATATTACGATTCTGGAAGTGCTCCCCAATCGAAAAAATATGTTTTAGTCGCTTGACTTTCTAACCTCACGGTTTTGTATTTTTGTGGTAGTAATTTTAGTAGTATTTTGTTAATCTGTCAGAAGCGTCAATCTCTCGTTCAATATAAACTAGTGCCTGATATATATAGAATAGTCGAGATAATATCAATATCCTCATCTCTTTAAATTAAACCCTTTTAGTTCTACAACACATCAACCTTTCAAGAAGAATATTGTGATTTACCAAGTCAAAAGATAATAAATCTTAAGCTTAAAGCAAAAGACATCCCAACGTGAGATTATTTCTCACCAAAAGCGTATTATATTTATAATACACGCTAATGTCTATCTTTCTCAGTGTGAATAAAATATACTAAAATTTATTCATTATCTAATTAATATATTTTTTTCTACTCCCATATTCTAAAGTGCGACTTTATGATACCCGTTTGAGGAGCTAAAATGGAGGTTGCTAATTTTTAATTGTAGGACACTACACAAACTACATTTTACCGGACTGAACCGTAACAATTCTGAAGTAACAGTCATTTACTTACAAATAGAGATCAACCCAGAACGTAACGTAATTTGCTAGTTGTTTTATGTACAGCAAGAGAAAAAAGTTTCCGCGTAGCTTGGTAGTAAAGAACTAACATCCGGCGGTATCTATTGCCGCCAGTAAAAAAATACCCTAAATTGTTTTCATTCATGTTATTCAATCAAATCCGATATTTACAATATATATCGTAAAAATTGTATTTACATCATATTTTTCTTTACTACCAAGCTACGCGGAAACTTTTTTCTCTTGCTGTACGTGCAAAAATATATACACACTAAAGAAAATTCATATTTAGTAAAACAATGTAGCCACTTGATTGTTTCAAAGGTAAGTAGTCTTATTTAATTTTGAACAAACTTTGTAACACAATCATTTTCACTTTGTTGTGACCATTCAATAATTTATTTGGGCACGATGTATTTATAGAAAGTACTATTTATTACACCCCTACTTCACTACATATTCTTAATGAGCAGGTCGATTCAAAAAAAAAAATATTAACAACTGAATGGCATTATTTTAACTCTATTTATTGGTGTTTCTAACTATTTAATAATGTTAGCAAATTATTAATTACACAAAATATAAAATGTTCACCGTTATAAATACATTAACTCCTCAACGATGAGCCAAGGTGAAGCTTTTTACCGTTTGAAAGTAACTGCTAGCTGGTTAGTTACTCTTTCTTAGGACGATGTTACTTTAACTTAGAATAGGTGATGACTTTACTAAACTGTAAGATGCATTTACACTATTTCGCCGAAAATATAACACCGTCTCCTTCTACTCTGAGAAATAGTATTATTTTACATCTGGGATATAGAAATTATTTTTGCTTTAATAAACCCAATCATAAATACACAGCAAATTAAAAAAAAAAACATTAATATCACTAACCTCCCACCAATTCATAATTGCAAGGGAGTTATCAAGTAAAGATTGTAAAAACCGCTTGGCATATTGAAACTATTTGAGAAAGCTATAAAAAACATGAAACTTAAGTAGAAAATGCAGTTCCGAACGAGAAAGATGAAAAATATATATATATAATACATAAATATGTAAATTTAGCAATGCAAATGTGGTAATTTTTTACATTTCTAAGAAAGAAATGCAAAGTATTAATCCTATTTTATTGCAAATTTGGAAATTGAAAGTACATTCGCAACCTTGAAAACAATTTTGACGAAATTATAAGTATTTCTTGAGTAAAATAAATAACAAGAATATTTCAAACGGCGTGACAAGGTGTTTCATCTAACAGACTGGCTAATTTTGACATCATATTTTGATAAACAATTACGTCAATGCGACTAAGAGAACGATGTAAGGACAACGTAAATTGGACGTGCATATGTTAAAACACTATGACGTCATTCAAAAGATGTTTATGGTGAATATCATTTAAGGATATTCAGTGGCAAGGCTGCTTTTACCGCTTGGCTTAGCTGAGATCACTTTTATAATTTAATCTATAGCTACTCTCCCATGATGGCAAAAAAAAGATACTATAATGGGTGGTGATATGCATAAAAATAAAGTAGATGTTCATCCTCTGAAAAAAGAGTATATGTTGAGTAGTCTTTACTCCCGATAAAGGTTTTTTATATTACCCCGATTAAAGACTACTCAGTATATACTCTCTTCCAGATGAAGAAGGCTTAGTTTATCTTTACGTATACCAGCCAATGTCGAATACAAAAAGTGCACTGATTTTTCAATAGATTTCATATATATTTATAATGTGATAAGAAGCAAAGATTTAGGCTACACAGTACATTTTATATGCATTTATAACAGGCATAAGTAACTAGATATTCACTAAAAGAAAGTACCTATACATACAATAAACATAAGTCATTTTCTTCTTAACCAAACAAATCTCCACCCAATTTCTTAAAAAATCTCTAGAATAATTTCGCGCATAAAATCGACTGAGGCAGTTTAATAATACCAGAAAGCACAGCAACCCTAATTTCATACCAATATATATCATATATTGGTATGAAATTATATCATATCAACACCAACAATACAACACAAACATTACTTAAAGCTTTAATAAAACCCCTTTTGATCTTGACAAGTGTAAACACGGTATTACCGGTCAACTAATACCAGAGTGGTAACCCGCCATGCATTTTTTTCTCATTTTACAGTTACTTCAATGTAAAATACGCATAATTTTCTTTAATTTAGTCTAAAGCACACATTTTTCGGTATTTTGTTGTTTTAATATTATTATTGACGAAAAATCATCATTAAAAAATTTACTTAAAAACTGAGTTGAGTTGTCAAAACGCAGTGATACCAACCCACATCTACCAATTGCTGCATTGACGTATTTTTCTCAGCCAAAAAATCGTAACACAAATTATATGCATTATATCATTTACAACGCTCCGACCCATCAGCACTCATCTTCTAGCCGTGCCTGAAACTGTGTTGTCGCACTTTAAATGATGTACTAATGTAAATAATATTAAAACATCCACTTCTCTAAGAAAAATAATGCACGGGTCGCATGTCACATGTTGTGTAGAAGAGAAATGAAATGGCAGTGCTGGCCGGCTGGCGTCGATTCTCTTTGATTCCATTGGATTGTTGGCTTACATGACCGTGTAATCCGGAAACCACATCACCAACAAGAACAACATATTTTTAAACTCGTCAATGATTTAGGAATATACTCTATCACTATCTAACGCCAAATAACGGTAATATAACTATAATTGAAATGTGCTCTTATTGTTAGACGCATTTTGTGCCAAGTTAAAAATTAATTACATAAAAGCAGAAATCTTGTTCCAGTGTATTCGAGTGCATTTTTACAAAAATAGTTAGAAGGTGCAAAACAAATATAGATATTTAGAGTGATATGTAATTATGATCTGATTTTTAGAGATTATTATCGCAAAAAGTTCACACAACATCGAGGGCCAGAAACGACCATTAAAGAACATCTTACTCACATTAATCTGCTAGCTAAGGAATTTCTACTCAAAAAAAATTTTTGGTGTAAAAAAAGAAGCGTCTAATGTTTTTATAAATTATTACTGCTATCTCAAATACAATAATCAATTGAACTAATTAATTACCGCACTTCACAGATTAAATTTGCATATTTACGTATCAAACTCAAACAACTCTTAAACTTCTGTCTCTAAGAAGTGTATAGCTTAGAGCGTTACAAATCTCCGCTTCACACAGTCACGGTCCCCGCCCATTATACAACTGCGAAACGGTATTAAAACATTGCCGAAATAAATCGGAAAAGCAATCTATAGAAACTCTAGCAGCAATCCGAAGTGAAATATTTTCAAGTTTCCAACTCGACGTTATCTCGTCGAGCGATTACAGACAGGCAAACTTTAAGTAATCAAGTCGTAAGTATCTCGGCTGCAGCAACCAGAGAGGTAAGTACAATTCCCTGTGCCCCAAAGAGATGATATATACTGGCACGTTATAAGAGGGAGAACGGTAGGTAGAAAGAGGGACATTAGACCGGATCTGGACGGCCATTGGTCATCTGAGATTGCTTGCAAACCCGGTGACAGCTTCTATATAGAGTCCAGTTTACCGGAAATTGTGTCCGCTGCTCCTGCTGAACTTCCGGTTCCTTTCCTTGCCCGGTGTGCGCGACTCTGCGTCCCTATCTCTTAATGAAAACAATGATTATTCACAATTTTAGTTGATCATAGAAAACATAATAACGACCAAGGAATTTCACCTCTAATAGCGTAAAGGCTGTATACATCGTGATTACAATGGAAAATTTTAGTTTTCATGTTGCGATTCGGATAACATAAAAATATTTTTCTGAAAGCCTTGATTAGTGTAAATTGCTATAGTGCAGATAATACTTCAGGATCTCTAACTTACTATTGAAACTATACCATTTAATCATGTACACTTTTAGCAATTAATTCTTGACTGTTTATACTTTTACCATTAGTTATAAAAAATGAAGATATCAACTATTGTATAAATAAATAAAATTTGCTAATGTGCACAAGGTTGAGTAGGTACATTGAAAAAACTGCTAATTACCACATTATCAAAAGAAAAGTCAAATGTAGAACTCATATTAAACGTTTAATGAATGTTTGGTTTTGTTTTGTTGGGGATACCTGAATAACTTTCTTATTTTCAAAATAATTAATATCACCTTGCCACGACAATAAACCTTTTAGATTTTTTATAAAGTCAATGTCCAACCAACTATAATGAAAATAAAAAGTAGTTTGAAAAAAAGTTGTTCCAAATCACTCCAGAACCCCAAATATCATTTTTTTTTATATTATGAGTAGATAATAGTTTATTATTGTAATGAAAGTTTGATATTGATTGCTCTGAAAATAAAAAAGTTGTAATGTAACAATTATATTACACTACCATCATGTTATTCAAATAGCTATAAAATTATTTTTGCAATTTCAAGATTACATTGTTGTACATCATAATCTTAATTGTTTACTAAAGTCATGAGTTGACGTTGGCTTAAATAACTGATTTTGAGATATCAGGAACCACAGTAAAAAAATACTAGTGTGACTTAGAATACGGTTTCGTGTAAGCCTGTGTTAATCATATCTTAGCAATTCAATAAACAAATAGCAGCGGGTAGGTAGGTGCAAAAAAGGGATAACTGTATAACAAAAATAAAAAAAAAAAGTTCAATGAATATTCATTTTGTCTTATTCGATGGAATTATATTCAATGCATAATTAAAAAGGTATAGTCCTTTCCATTGGTTTGTAACTTTAAAATATGTGGAGATTGCACCATAAGCCAAAACATAGTCTAAAGAGAAAGATTTTAAATATACAAACAAATGGAAAGGACTATACTTTTTTAATTATACATTGAATTCAATAAAGTATGAGAAAAAAGTTATGGCAATCATAACTTTAAAAAGCTATTTATCTAAACTATAAAACACAATTTAGACAGAATGGGAAAGAGCAAATGTTCCTTAAATTCAATATTCAATAGGACATTAAAAAACTAGCCAATTTTAAGATCGGGTTTTTTTTAAAGAATGACTGCTTTAAGTATTATGAAACGCGTTTTTATGCTATTTTTAGCAATCAGTGTTTTTAATGCCTTTCTTAAAAAGTAGAAGTGAAGAAATTTGATAATGTGAGGATTTATGTGGCGGTTGGTAGCGTTTATAAATTTGATTTTTAATTACTTGATTGAATGACAAATTAACATTTTTCTTTCGTTGTGAGCAATCAAATTATTTCATTGCAACACTTTCGTGCGTGGTTCACAAAGAAATATTAGCATTTTCATGGGTTTGGGGAGGCAATGTTATTATAATAATTTCACAGAATATTGTTTTATTTATTAATTAATTTAAGCACGAACTCGCAAAGCGACCTAGTTTATTTATATTATATTTAAATTACTGGCCGCTTGCCACTAAACATTAAAATTAAAATCATTTTTGGAAGCTGCATATTTTCACAGTTGATGTACGTTTTGAAGCAGCGGTCACTAGGTTTTTAGTTAACTCGGCAGATAAATATGAAGCTTACTACGTGATATGACAAATGTTTGAATTATGTGCTGAGTATTTACAGAAGTTGTATAAAAGGTAATAAATTATGAAGTTCCTTAAGTCTTGTAATCATAAAAGTATACTATTTTCTAATCATCCTTAGTACACTGCTAACTTTTTAATTTAATCTGTAAGCGCAGTCCTAAATTGAAATATTTAGCGTCGTTAGAAATTCTACAAGTATTGAGATAGTAATACGAGAATAACTAAAATTAAGAGAAGTGTTTATAAACGTTACAGTTAATATTGTTATTATATTAATTCCGTAAAAATGCTGCGCGGTTTTGATAATGCATAACATTAAGAAACAAACTTCATATCTCGTCTATTCCAAACAAGGAACATATGTAGAACGGTGTTCTACTAAACGAATAAGATCAGAAATTCTCTCAGAAATACGGAATATATTGTTTCAGGTGTAGGCATGTGTTTTCATAACATAAGGTAAATTATAGAAATGAGCAATCGTGGTTGTTTTATTGATTGGTATCAACAAGGCTGGGGACAATATGTCGATATTAGATTTTGAAAGGCCGGCAGGACGGTAAATATGCAAATATTGCAAGTTTTTTACAGTGAGAAAATAACAAATTAATGTATTTCTACTTTTAACTGTAATAATTAGGAGTAATTTTTCCCGAGAAATTTTTTCTCCTCACGCAGGGTTCGAACCTACATTTCCCCGTTTGCCGGACGGACGTTTTACCAATTAAGCTAGTAGAGGACGAGGTTCGAGCGTTAATAAAAAACTTGCAATCTTTTCATAAAATACTCTATTTACTATCATATGAGGGTCGTAACGTCATCATAATATAACTTAAAAGTAACCCATGTCAAAATCGCAATAGTATATTTATACGGACAGTGCTACACCAGTATTACCACATCGTGCGAACGATATTTATTTAATAATATACCGTGTATTTGGCGCTCTGTGCCCCTAACTTTACTTTAATTCCTAAACTTGAATAGTTTGGTTGTGATGCATTATTTCGATTTCATGTTTCGATAATAATAATTACAATCTTATTTTAATGAAATCGTTGGAAATGATGAAGACAAATAATAACAGAATTGGCAATTAAAAATAATACTTACAATACTAGTTCTACAGCGTCTTAATCGAGTTTATATTAGTTTGTGTGTTTTAAAGCCATACAAAGGAGAACTCTTTTGTTTTCGATAGCTTCTTTAAAAGCAGCTAATTTTGAGTAAACATACTGACATTTACCTATGATGGCAGTAATCGAATTTCATGAGTAAAGATGGATATATTTCGATTTGCATTCATCGGATTGAACTATAGAACTGCCTTATAAATTCACTAAAATTCTAAAACTAGTTTAGAAAACACAACATTTTAAAATATTCATGGTAATTGGTAAAAAAATATACCGATGTAAGGTTACAATGCAAAACATCAAACTATGCAACGTTAATGTATTTTATTCCTTTTACTTTTCAAAATATTTCTATCAATATCAATTTTAGATTTCGTTTTACTTCTTACTCCTATATTAAGTACATTAACCATCACTATATTAACTATCACCATGTAATGCACTCCCTAACAAATCTTTACAATAGAAATATACATATTGAAAATCTTATATTTCTACAAGCAAAGAGGGAACACATCTTTTGATGTCCGGGTATTTTTATGTTAAGCAAATGTACAACAAAGAATTTGCACCAAATTTTGCTTTAAGAATAGAATAAAATGCAACAGCACTTTAAGAATGTTAGATGCTGCTGTTAAAGAATCTTCTAGAAGTAAAATAAGCGTTCTTAAATGGTAGAAACGTTTTCATAGGAACGGGCGTTAAAAATTACGAACGCTCTGAACATGCTACCATATTACGACAATGTCGAGAAAGTGAGAAAAGCCATAGAAAATCGACAGCGGTTGTTCGCTTATGAACAGCAGTTTTCTTTTTTAAGAAATAATGGAATGTTCACCAAAGGCACTGCTGAATGTAATCAATTCTCTCTTCTTTTAAAAATAATACGTCGTTTTTGTGAACCAACCAATCTGAAAGACGCGACCAAAGTTCTGGCCGACATTTTTTGCCCAAACAAAACACCACTATAACCTCAGTTACCGTTATGTGAAATCGTTGAAGGAGCTAAACGCTATACCGAAAATTTCGCATTTCGCGTTTTGCAATAGGAATAGAGATTTAATTATATAAAGAAAACCCATTATCATTAAATTTCTGAATGATATTTTCCTTGTTAAGGTTCTCAGACGCTTCACAACCACCCAGCGCCGGGTTGCACTGACTAACAACAATACTAGCATATTTTCTTTACGGGAAATTAAATGAATGGTGTGGAAGTTCCTAAATTCACTAAACGAATAAGTATATACACTAATCGCATCCAAATAACGTAGGCCAGTATACAAGTAGCGTTACGCGCACGTGCATAATCTACTATTTAGAGAGTTTTAGCAAGCTCACGTTAAAAGGTACGGTAAACGTTAAAATCTCGTGATATAACGTATAATAGGGTATTCGCAATAGCGGGAGAAACCGTTTTACAAGTTTAGCAGGACTGCGGAAGCTGGGTTCCCGTATACCACGCAAGTTAGCTTTCCTAACCACACTTTTCAGTTGCTTACCATCAAGTTGTCAATTTAAAACCATTCTTCATTGAATTTGTATTGTTTTTTATTGGGTAGTAATTCTAATTATGGAAAATTTATTAGCAACTGCAGTGTTGGAGGGTAACAACGTTGATGTTGTGCAAAAAGGTATGTTGTACGAATTAATAGATCCCCAGAAAGTGTATAGATTTGAGGGGGTTACAAAGTAGTATTCAGCGACTTTACTATCTCACAGTGTTGTTCTTGGATTCAATTTATTTGTATTACAATTCTGTTATAAAGCTACTAGATTTCTAGAAAAGATTGATTGCTATTACTGTTCCTTTTTCTGACAGTATCGTAAATTATATTGCTAAAAAATCGCTTCTAAAACATCGATTATAAAGAATTAATGATTGAATCATATCTACATAAGATAAGCGCGGGACGCAATAGATTCTGACAAAAGGTAATGAAGGTAATGGAATTTTCAAAAAAGTAATAGATCTCTTACAAAAGCAGTAACCAAAAAACCAAACAAAGAATAAATCACACTGATTGTAGGTGTGTCTAACAGAAATAATTGGTGTCTAATTTATATAAATAATAAATACATAAATACGTTCTAAATTGTAAGCGAGCGCGGACACAAGTTGATACACTAGAGTGCATAGAGATGGCATTTTTTCGGACTCACCAAATAAATGACGGGAAAGTCCCTAAATTCACTAAACGCTCAGGCGCACACTAAACACGTCCAAATAACGTGGCCCGGTATTCAAGTAGCGTTAGGCGCACGCACATGACCACACAATTTAACATTTAGCGTTACCGTGAGTGATACGGTAAAATGCTAAAACTCTCTAATTTTACAGGTAAAGGCCATAGCTGGATAAGGATAGTGAGAAATATTCTTGAGCATAATTTCATTCCTGTTTGTCCTGTAAATTACAATGAATGTCTTATCATATTTTTTTAAAATATCAGCCTTCAAGTCACAGTTTTGGCGAAAAAGAGTTAATTTAATTCTTAAGGATTTCTTTTTGAAAAATATATTTCATTTATTTTTATACCTACCTTGTAGACACTTATAAGGTGCATATATGGCTTAAACACAAACTTCTATCCCTTCTAATAGTCCTAGAAAAGAGATCTTATTGTGTTTTTTAGGAGCCTTATACCCGTTTACACCTACCACTTTTTGCATAGAAGATGCTCATTTACCCTTTAATGACATATATTAATATGATCTAACCCCAAATGATTTTTTTCTTATGGGGTTATGTTAAATCTCAATTTAAGACTATGAAAATGAGATTCTATTGAGGAGTTCACGTGAAACGATATAGATTGCATTCGAAACATCAGCTGAAACATTGTCGAATATCCGTAGAAATTTTGTTGATAGGGTATTGCGAATCGAGAAGATCGTTTTGAGAATATATTACCTTCTTTTTAACTTGAGTTTGCATAGAATCTTGTTTTTTTTTTATATATACCTTAAACAATACATCTGACTTTTTCTCTCAAGCCAGTTTATACTATTATTATAAATGTTTTTATTTCTGAAAGGAAAACAATCTAACTAAAATCTCGTGACAGTTGTGTATCATTCTGCGCATATTGCACTGGAGTGGACGGAGCGTATATGATAGTTGGTTTACAGTATAGTACAAAAGTAAGTGACAATCTTTTTGTTTCTCGGTGTTGCTACAATCATCAACTTTCCTTCAGACTTTATTCAAGCTTAGGACTAACAGAAAACGTCTAGCGTATTTATAGCTTGGAATTGTTTCCTTTGTCATATTTTAAAATATAATTGTGATGTTTCGGCTATTTATACATATAGTCTTCTTCCGACAACTGTAGAAAAAATGTGATGTGTGTAGGTATTGTTATTTTATATTGAGAGTATTGAAATTATAAATTTAAATGATAATTTATTTATTTATTAGGATGAATGTAGAAGAGAAAAAAATAAAAGATGAAAATAAGTTATATGTATAGTGATATCTATCTAGTTAAACATACAACTTGTTTTTATCAACACGGCACACATCCGCACAACAACGAAAAACGCATCCACAAAAACCGATACCGGAATATATTTTCAAATTTAACTTAATGACAACCAATGTCACGTAAATTTAAAGAAAAACTTTATTAACATAACTATTCAGTACTATGCAATTTTAATAATAATTTAAACTACGTACCTATATCAATTTTACAGAATGAAAATAAGCAATCTAAAAATTAAAAAGTCGAAAAAGTACATTTAAAAAACACACACGGCAGAACAAAAGACAAACATAACTAAAAACCACAGATAAAAAAATTAACTGCGAGACCGCTATCACAGATATGAATCATGACTGAAGTCTTAATTCCATATCTGTGCCAAATTCTTTGTTGTACCTTTTCCTTTGAATCTTGATTCCATATCTGTGATAACGGTTCGCAGTTAATTTTAATCTGTTTTTTTTGTTTTTGTTTGTCTTTCGTTCTGCCGTGTGTTTTTTAAATGTCCTTTTTCGACTTTTTAATTTTTAGAATTCTTAACACGACGTTTTAAGACGTGAAGATGGCATTTGTACGCCGAAACATGTAGTCTTAAACACTTTTTCCTTCTTTTTTATTTATTAATGCCACATTTATGGATTTCAACATACAATCATGTTTTAAGGTAACATTTTTTCATCATTGTTCATATAAATCTCGAATACATTTACTTTTATTTTGTAAATATTTTATAGCATTAAATTTTTGATCATTCCAAAATTTTGGTACGCTTTGTTTCTATAGCATCAATCCTCTCATTTGTAGCCTCTACCATTGTAAAATGTCATTCTCATCTATCATTGTAACTATAGAAACAAAGCGTACCAAAATTTTGGAATGATCAAAAATTTAATGCTATAAAATATTTACAAAATAAAAGTAAATGTATTCGAGATTTATATGAACAATGATGAAAAAATGTTACCTTAAAACATGATTGTATGTTGAAATCCATAAATGTGGCATTAATAAATAAAAAAGAAGGAAAAAAAAAATATTTAAGGTTACATGTTTCGGCGTACAAATGCCATCTTCATTGCCATTTGGTTACCCAAATCCTTTCGTTGGCCTTCTATCTCCTTTCTAAACAATCTTTTGTGTTTCTGCTCTCACATTCCTTACCTCTTCTCTTAAATCAGAATTCTACAATCTGTGGTCCCCGCTCAATCCTATCCTTCATGTACTTTTTAACAAAACCCTTAAAAGCCACGTCCGTGTTAGTTTTCTCTCTTTCTGGTATTTCTTCTGCCTCACTTTGACTTACAGCTTCTTCTAATATCCATTCCATTTTAAATTGTTTATAAGAAGTAATAAAAAATACTAAATAAAATTGCCAAATAAGGTGGCCCCACGTTACACACGCCAATAAGTTATATTGTGATTTTTTTATAAGGGTTTGCGCGGCTAATATTTTACTTAATAGCAAATATACATTTTTATTCATTAGACTGCCTTTTCTTTACAGTTACCCGCCCTTCTACCTTTGATAGTATTCAGAGGTACAATCCCCCTTCGATAGAAGGCTAAAAACTAATAATATTATTAACCAATGAATAGCATTTTTTATTTTTATGTATTTCCCTACCAATAGCAACTATTAGGTAGCCGAGGAGACTGCACGTGATGCGTCTTCTAAATCAATGACTGGTATAATATAAGACTTTCACTTCGTTTAATATTAAGTTTATAATTTAATTCTAATCATTTAATGTATTACCAGCTTTTATTTCAATAAAGACAATGTAAATATCGATAACATGCACAATTTATTGTATAATAATATATCAAAAGTATTTAAAGAGCATAAGGACTGTTACTAAAGGTGAGTACACTTATTTGCAATATTTAAATTAAATATCAACTACTATCCAGTATATTTTGGATTATTAAATTCCAATTTTAAATCAAAACAACATTCAAATCTCCCGCTCTCACATTTAATGAATT
The DNA here is from genome assembly GCA_004143645.1 of Protaetia brevitarsis. Lineage (NCBI taxonomy): Eukaryota > Metazoa > Arthropoda > Insecta > Coleoptera > Scarabaeidae > Protaetia > Protaetia brevitarsis. The sequence continues at coordinate 2,946,964 of RXPK01000189.1, read as the reverse complement.
TCACTAACGAAGCCTACCAACTTATACATGTTAAAATTTAAATTTAAAGTGTCCCTCACGATTATAATAGATTACCTCAAAGTTTACGAAATGGTAGATACTTATTTACCCAGAAATTTAAACATTTACCAGACAAAATACCCTACTACAATATCAGCTTGTATACACCCCAAAATAATTCAAAATGAATATCCTCACAGTGACGAATCTAACATGTTGCAGAAAAGGACATACAACAAGAATACTACGTCGGCATCAGAGTAAAGCCTCCTCTAAGCTTAGGGAGTTATATCGTGATACTCAAAACAGCAAAACATATACAATCTACAAAAGAAAGAAAGGTACCAAAAACACCAAATTAAAATCATACAGTTACCGTACGATGAACATACTAAATAATAAATTAATTAATACCCTATATATACTGGATTTACAAATAGGTATGTGCACAAAATAACAATTACATTTATTGTAAGCATAATGTACCATATGTTCCATAACAATAGATATATATGCATGTAGCCAAAACGTCAAATTTATATATTTCTTTTTGAAATTGCAAGTAAGTAGTACTATTATTTTTTATTCGCTACTATCAAGAAATAAACACCAAGTTCTAAATACGAATAAGAAGCTAACCATATTAATTATAATAGTAGGTACTTCCAACTTCTAATCATAGTGCTGCGGAAATCGTCAGATATCAAAAACCGGTTAACCGATTTTTAAAACCGGTTTTTAAAATCGGTTTGTAAAATCTATTTTGAAACGGTTACAATTTTTTTCCTTGTGGCATATTTAATATTCATATACTTGTTAGGCAATTTTGAGAGGTATAACTGTAAAATCGCAAATTATTTAAGGGACATTTCGTCGTTTTCAGAGATAATAACTATTAACATCTGCATTTTTAAAGTAGGTATGCACATGTACATTAAATACAAAAATATATTGCGCTATAAATGGCTGTTTTATCTTGACACACACCAAAAGTAGTAATATCATTCTTTTAATACAGATGTTCTTCACGATTATATCTGAAAACGGCATAATATTCATTATGTAACGGACGACTTTACCTCTCAAAATTACGTATTTGAATATTAAATATCGCTATATGTCGCAATTAACAAAATTTTAACCGTTTCAAAACAAACTTTAAAAATCGATTTTCAAGCGCGATTTTAAAAACCGATTTTTAAAGATCGTTTTCGAAACCCGATTTTGAAAACCAATTTTTGAAAGCGGTTTTTAATACTGGTTACGGTTTTTGTATTGAAGGCGATTAATCGTCACATCCAAAACCAGTTTCACATAAAACCTGTTTCGATTTGCAGCACTACCAATTACTTACAAATAATAAATTTTAAATAGACGACCATGTTTTTATAAGGGATAATGAATAGGTAGGTATATACGTGTCTCATAATCACTAAAATAACAAGTGCCGTGTTCGCTTGTTGATTTAATAAACAGTAGAAACGCAATATAAAAAAAAAAACAACATAAAAATGCAATTATCGATAACGATAAAGAACACGATTCAAGGGACGTGCAATGGCAATCTAATTTTTAAATACCAAGTCTTAGGAGTACACATTAAGATAATTAAAGTTTTTCCGTCGAGCTGTGCAAAGGTTTACGGTCTTTAGAATTATAGATCCGGAGGAAAAGAGAATGCCATAAGTTAGGGGGCGGCGGAAAGACTGCCAAAACACGCTGATAGCAAGAAAACGAACGATTCTTGCGAATCAGCCCTGCGTCTCCTTCCATTCCCGCCAGAAACGTCTCAGGTCGTTTTCCCGGACCCCTGGAAATTCTCGAAGTTAATTCGCTGAACTTGTACTATTATAATTAGGAAGTTTGATTGACGCCCTCACCTGCTTTAATTAAACCACCGTCTATTACTTCACGTGCACGACATTAGACGTTAGAATTATTATCTGTTGCGAATTTAATACGTGCACGTAGGTGTGAGTTAGCAGGTAAAAGTAGAGGTGTGCGTACGTGAGTGTTACTTCTGGAGGATTCTCTTCAGTCAATAAATACGGCACACGGTGTATGGCACAGAACGCATACAAATCAATGGATAAAAGTTTTCCAATCCATTTCTTCAAGTCCCGGTGGAGCGGAGGCAACACTCTGCTGTATTAATGTGCTCCGGCTCCGGAAAGTGAAGATACGCACAGCGGGGTCTGTTTTTTCAGGATGGGGACGACAAATTTACTTATTTAGAGGTTGCCCCTTACGATGCAGCTAAATGTAACGTTTCAGAGACGTTTGACGTCAAGACAGGTTTTTTATACCTATATTTAGTGGCAATATACATATATTTGATTAGGATTTGACGTAGATTTTTAATGTTACCACGTCATCAAATTTGTAATATTTGCGGTTTTATTACTCCAAACAATTATCTAAAGCGCTAAAACCATGGAGGCCGTATAGTAACAAATCATGGGCGCCTCTGACGCATGGGACAGGGGGATATGCTTCCCCCGCCTCGCCTCCAATAATTTAATAATAATAATAATATACTTTATTTCAATATGTTACCAAAAACAGAATGAAAACAACACAATAAAAAACAATAGACACATATTGAAATCTTGAGGGCGCAATTCAAGTTAAACACCTGATCTTCCATTGCTCCCCTAGCAAAACTACAAATCAATACAAACAGCAAGCAGAAGCAGAATAAGAAAAAAAATAAAAACATACTGATATAATGCCATTATACATTCCCAAATGCATTAACAAACTCGCATCGCCACGCTACACACCCCACCCGAGCACATCCCTCTTAAAGTGAAATTTAAATGACGGAATTGACAATTTGGTAATATGTCCATCAATAGAATTGTACACATGGCAGATATTATATGAAAAACTTCGCTTGAGCAAACTTGTCCTATGGCGGGGAATTGCGTTTAAGTACCGAAACCTTAAATTAATATTATGGACATCCGTTCGATACCTGATTTTGTTATAAAGATATGGCGGTGTGTGAGTAACCAAGATTTTATGATAGAAGACAACAGTTGCTAATCTAAATCGTTCTTCCATATTTAACCAACCAGATTCGCGCAGTTTACAAGATACGTGTCTCCACTTAGGCAGACCATAGATAAAACGTAAACAAGAGTTTTGAATTTTTTGTATACGTTGCTTAGTAGCAACATCAAGATAAGGAAATATCAAAGGAATGCAATAATTAAACTGCGATAATACCAGGGCATCACATAATAATATTTTAGTTTTCTTATCAATAGCCGATTTGTGAGGATACAAAAGTTTAAGGCAGAGTACGAGCGCTGGGTACATTTAGAAATATGGGTTCTAAAGCGTGGTTGTGAATCCAAATATAGTCCAAGATATTTACCTTCATCAACAATATGCAACACATCATTATTAATCTTAACCTGAATAGATTTCTTCAAACCTTCGTTGCGACAACCAAACACCATTACAGATGATTTCTGGGAATTCAAAACTAACAAATGATTCGCGGATGTATTTCGCAACAGTTGTAAATCTTCATTAATTAAAGATGGCGCAGTGTCCAACTCATAAGGGAAAAAGGAATTGTAGACTTGCGTATCATCTGCGTATATATGATATCTACAAGTTTTCAGGGATGACATCACAGAAGAAGTATAAATTGCAAATAAAAGAGGACCAAGAATAGAGCCCTGTGGCACACCAGCATTTACATAAGCCAAATCCGACAATTTATCCTGTATCTTCACACGCTAAAATCTATCCGATAGATATTGTTCAAAAAATTTAATAGAAGAGTCCTCGAGTCCAATAAACCTCAAAATCAACAAAAGCAACCGATGATCTACGGTATCAAACGCTTTACTGTAATCTAAAAGTACCAGAATAGTAATTTTTATCAGTTTCTGATATAATATCATCAACTACATTAGTCAAAGCTGTAAGATAACTATGATTGGACCAAAATCCGGATTGAAAAGTAGGCAAGATATTATTGATGTCTAAGTATGATTTCAACTGTCTTTCAACAACCCTCTCAAGCATTTTAGATAAAGTAGGCAGAATGCTAATGGGACGCAAATCCTTATATTCCTCAACATTGCCAGTTTTTGGTGTTGGTACAATTAATGCCGTTTTCCAACACCTAGGAAAGATGCCGTCTAATAGACAAAAGTTAATGATATGTGTAATAATTGGTAAGATACACGGGCAACAAATCCTAATAAATTCAATATTAAATCCATTCACTCCACAAGCACAGTATATACCCTAAGTAGTTTCACATCGCCGGTAACATGGGTTTCAAACATGGCGTCCAAGGAAATTCGCGGTGTCGCATAGGTGGGTGAAATTGTAACTAAAACTGTTTAATTTGTTTACAAACAAAAATCAAACCTGCGAAGACGTTCCATTCTGTTGTTAGTGACATTGATGTTGTGCTGTTAACAGAATATTCCGTAATTGAAAGCGTACTTTCACAATATATATTTCTTATTTCCAGGTTTACTTATCAGTATTCTTTGGTGTAGTTATTTATTTTAATCTTTACTTATTTTTTGCTAACATATAAACCTTATTTCTAACAGTAACCTTTAGAGTAGTTGTTGTAGTTAATTATTTTTAATATACAACTTTATTAATAGCATTTTAGTAGCGTATATAGTTGTTTTCTTTATTTAAAATTTCAATTAGCTTTATAGTTATTTAATAGGTTATTAATAAATCCACAATGCCTAGCGTAAAGTGCTGTGTGCCAATTGTGATAGGAGTATCCAAAGATAATAAGATTCATTTTTTTCAATTACCTCCAGATGAAGTAATGTAAGTAAAATACAATGTTGGTTAAAATTTGCTTCGTTGTTTCTTATAATACATGTTTATAAATATTTAAATGTAAAATGTTGTAGTCGTAATAAAATACATTTTATTTGCAGCACCAGAAATAGTTGTTAACAATTATTGTAAATACTTACATTTTATTATTTGGTTGGTTTACTACAAATGCTTTAGCTATTGCGAGTTGTCTTTAATGGGAAAGGATATTGAAACTTTTCTTGTACTTATTCCCCATGAATTATATTATTGTGCCAAGCTACTCCGCAAGCATAATTTTCTTAATAATTTGTAATTACTTGTGATAATCCTGCTGTGATTGTTAATGTTTCCTTCAACCGATTTTAGAAATTATCATTAAATTCAATGTAATTTTCAGTCTGTTTTTTAATCCTTTTATAAATACAAGGTATAAATGAGTTCCACATTGGCTAAAACGATTAGTATGTAATAAATAAAATACTAAAGACACAGATTCCACGTTTGTTTTTTTTTTTCAGGAAAGTAAATTTAATTCGTGAACTCTGACGAATTATAAAGCAAAGCAACAAACGATTAACGATTTTTAAAACAGATTCTTTTAGGAATATGTATATATTTCTCTGTAACTGAATATATTTCCTATCAGTTCCTATGTATAATATCAACCAAATTATGTCATTTTTAGTATTCTTCTATCAATTCCATTAATATTGAGCGCGTAAATTATGCTAGCTCTATTTGTTCATTGAAATTACTTTTTATGGACCAACTAACGACGCGATTTTCTGTCAATTGTCAATCCGTTCTAGTATACAGGTTACTGTCGTACCCACTTTGCAATTATTAGTTGCAAATATAGCCGCCAAACGCCATCGCGAATTTCCTTAAATTGATAGACAAAAGGCGCCGACGCTTAGTGAAATTACTGGATAGGGTATATACTGTGCCACAAGTGTTGGATGATATATTGGTAATAATGCCTGAGATTTCATTCCGATCGACAGGGCAAAATGCAAAAGAGTTAGACAAATTCGGATATCTGTTGTTCGCATAAAAATGATTGAAATCATTCTTTTTGGAAGAGCTTTTTGGAACGCTATTAATGAAGAAGTTATTAATCTCATTAGGTTGTAAGAGATGCTCAGGTATTAGTATAGCCTTTTTTCTATAAATATCACACTTACGTGTGATATACTTACTCATTCCACAAATTGTTCCCGCTTAAACCACGGAGTCTGTAACTAAAGTAAGCTCTCTTTTCTGTTTTACCTACTGTGTTACATAGGTTCCTCCTCCTCTTCCTTCTCTTAACAAATTTTTAATCTAATTTTATTGTTCAGACCAGTAAAAGTATCGAAACCCGGAAAAAAAGAACAACACTGCAGAGGTAAACCTATTAAACACTCTCAGAAAGCTTCCTTCATCATCAAATAAAAAATAATGAAATAAATCTTTTTGTAAAAAGAAAAATATACATGTTTGTAAAGACCGCACCTTACTTGCGATTTGTTTTGCGGGTTTTGAGTCGTTTAAGGTTTGAATTGTAATCATATCGAGTACACGCAAGTTAGACGGAAATACAGCCTGTCCACAACTGTACTGTCTTTCCACTTGCCAATTTTTTTTTAATGATTTTTTCTTTTTCAAGTAGATCAAAATATCTGTAGTTTCACTTTGCACTGTGTCATTAATTTTGAAAGTTTGTGTTATAACCTGTTAACTATTCGTTGAATACAATTGATATCTTTTCCTTTATAACACAAAAGAATATATTCATTCACTATGGTAAAACGAAGTATAGGTATTGTACAACATGGTTATATAGAGGTGACCAGATTCGGGAATTTTGGACAAACATGATATACTAGAGATATTCCTGAAACCGAAAAACAGCTTACAAGTGCTCCTGGTTTACTGGCTCATTGCGACACGGTTATAATTCCATTAGGTCTCTTCTAGGACCGTCAATAATTGGCATCTTTTTTCAATATGTCATTTCAGCCGGCAGCAAACGGTATCGAGCTTAAGTAAAGCCGTTGAAATTATGAAAATATTCAGAATCCACGCAATGTAGAAAATTTTGATGATATTATATTCAGAAAGCTAATGAAAAGGCAGCAAATATAATTGAAGTCTCATTTTATTGCCAAGATTGAAAAGAGTACCAACAAAATCCACAAATTTGGTAGAAAATTGGGTTCCTGAAGATGCAAATGCGTTTTACAGGAAGGAATGTTATGCCATCATTGATGCGGCTCTGGAAGATCTAGAGTTAAGACTTTCTCAATTGGATATCTTACGTCTTCGCAGATTACCAAATAGTATTAAGCAAGAACACGTTAATACCCTTAAAAGTTATCCAAAAGTATATGTCGCGTCCGTTTTTCTTGAGCTGAAGATCTTTCTGCAGTGGAAACGTAGCTCTTGTATCAGGCATATTCGGAATATACTGTGAAAAATGTCGCCAGAAGTTTGGGCCATATTCAAAAATGTTGAAAGCTTAGTACGTATTTTAATTGTGATGCCTGTTTCTTCATGTGAGACTGAATTGAGCTTTAGCTCTCCTCGAAGACTAAAAATGTACTAAGAAACAGTATGACACAAAAGAAACTAAATCATGTTCGCGTCTGTCGCAAATATATGGACTTATTGAACTTACTTAGCCTAGAAATGTAGCAGACAGATTTGTGTAGCAAGTGGCCGCCGAAGGACAATCTTTGGTACAGTCAGCAATAAAAAATATATATGTATATGAAGTAAATTATAATAAATGTAAGCATTGTTTTGGAGCATGACACCCTTGCTGGCTGTAGTTACATAAATACCTACTAGGTTTAGTTTAGTACAACTCATGCATATAATTAGATTTAATAAATGAACATCCTTGGTAGGCTGTGAAAGCTTAGGTCTCAGTGAATGTACTTTTTTATTTTTATTTATTTATAGCCCCAAAAACAACCCAGAAGATTGTCTAAAACAAGCAATTTTGACATTTAATTATTATAGTAAAACAATTACCTACCCAGAATAGATAACATCATTTTAACTAATCACAGAAGAATGATATTAAATTCCATCCTTTTTCAAAACACATGTAATTAGTATTATATTTTATTTTATTATACCAACCTACATTTAATTCCATAATTTTTAGAATTATTAATCTGATTTAATAAATTTTACTTCATGGACGAAACCGGTATCTTTCGTTAAAAAAATTTGCCAGAAAGTAGACCAGTTTTTCTATTTTTTACCTTCGTAATTATATTACTCACACAGAGTCAAAATTGGGTTATATATAATATAAATTTCTAATTTAAATACTATCGATTAGAGTAACTAGGAATAAGTTATTGTTATATATTAGAGTAGGTGCTGTTGTTGTTTTATTTGCTTTCAGTTCATTACGGTCCATCTTTCTGCTGTTGGAAGAGACAACATCTCCACAATTGTTATGGAACATATGATAAATTTCCAACCATAGTAGATCATATCATCATATCATTTTATGTACACACCTGTTTGTACATTGGATGTTAATTAATTTGCACCGTAGTCGTGGTAATTAGACGTATAAATTTATCGCCTGGTAACTGTATGATTTCTCTGTGAATTAGTGTATTTACCATCGGGCTAAAAGTATATAAAAGACACGTCAAAATTTTTCAGCATTAGAAGAAATATTAACATACTTTGGTGCCTTTTCTTTTGTGGAGTTGTATTTGTTTTTGCTGTCTTGAGTAAAATGATATACCTTGGATGCTTTGAAAAAGATTTTTACCGGGATTTCCTGTTACCGGCGTTATGTTTTTGATGTGGATCCTTTTCTGCAACATCTTTGGTTTGTCCTTGCGTGGAAACTCCATTCTAAAATACTTTGGGGTGTATACAAGCTGATGTTGGAGGTATTTTGTATAGTTCATGTTTAAATTCCTATATAAATAAGTCTTTAGCATTCCGTTAACTTCGAGGTTATTCGTTACGGTTGTAAATGACAGTTTAAATTGAAATTTTAATATGTATAGGTTAGTGAAAGTCAAAATATACTGGATTTTAGTTGAAATTTCATTTAAATATTAAAAATAAGTGTACTCACCTTAAGTAAAGGCCCTTCTACTCTTTAAATGTTTTTGATATATTATTGAACAATAAATTGTGCATTTTACAATGTCTTTACTAACATAAGAGCATTCAATACACTAAATGATTAAAATTACGCTATAAATTTAAGTTATTAATTTAGAAGACACAAAACGTACCTAATACTGGTAAGAAAATATAAATATAACTACTCATTGGTTAAAAAAGGAGAGATTGTATCTTTGAATATTATCAAACATAGAAGGATAGGTATCTGTAAAGAAAGAGGATTAAAAAATAAAAATTTATATTTGCTATTAAGAAAAATATTAGCCGGACAATCCTTTATTATAAATCACAAAAATATATATTAGTATTTATTTTTAGGTTCTACAGTGTTTCTCAGCGGTTTGAGGCTATCTAAACAACCTTGTACAAATTAACTGTTCATTTCATACGTATGACTAAAATATTGGCTTAGAAATGTATGTTGTATAATGTAATAAAGCAATATTAAAATCAAATATTCTTTTCCTATAATTTTACCTCTAATAAATAAGTAAAACTTTGTTACTTTAATAACGTAATAAGCAAAATAAAATGTTCTATATTGAGTAACACATACACATGTATGTATTACTGAAAATAGATAACTACTATACCGATCGCATACATTCCCCTTAGTTCATCAATTATAATTGGAACTATGTGCATATAACAAAAAGATACGATGTACGTATATTATATTGAAACAGATCGGCAAGAAGTACGTCTAGCGACTGTCAACTTGATCAGCTAATAAAGGTCACTTTTAAGTAATAAATTTGTCGCAATTCCTAATCCCCCTCTTTTTTGTATTGATGATGCACTGAAGAATTGGATAGACCATCTACCAACCGCAAAAATATTATATTTTCCAAAAATTCAAAGTGAGCTATCATACTTTAAGAGATATTATTGAAAACAATGAGCAAACAATATTAATAGTAACGTTAAAAGTTAGCTTTACATTTGAGCAATTTATGCAAAACACAGTAGGTATACTTTAGTTCATCTCCTCCCAATATAGTTCACCATACATCAAAACAAGTAATTTCCATTTTTGTTTAAATTAGGATTACACGGTCTAATTATAAACCTTTAGTGATACATAGATTACGTAAGACATGAATCCAGTCGCTACCGAAGTGAATGTACCGGCCGAAGCTATTTTTCTAATATATTCAATGAAATCATTAAAATCTATGCTAATTAACTTGATTTAGTGACCGTGTTCACTATTTCTTTTCGTGCGTCGATTGTGTCTTATCTGATTTAACGTCGCCGGCAGTCGTGAATAAATGAATTTGTACCACTCGTTATTCGAAAATATATTGAAATAATAAATAATTGCTAGTCTATCGTCTGGGTTTCTTTTCATTTATTTTTTTTCTGAAATTTTATTGTCGATTTTTTGCTAAATCTTGTTTGCTGCATAATTTATTTGAATAAAATCCATATATTCAAATGTTTGTATTTATAATAGTGGCAATTAAATAAAATGACTGAGAATTTCAATAATGGGAATGATAGATACAAATAGACGCAATTATTATTCAGTTAAAAACAAAATTTTATCATTAACTCAATTAAATTTATTTACGGGAAAATAAAAAAAAAACCAAATATTTTGTTATTTAATTGTGGACAGGAAAAATGCCTAACAAATACTGAAAAAAAAAACTGAAAACCCTTTAAGAACCTATATGGGGTTGTCTGGACTTCATTCTAGCGCTGATACGATTTTGTTTGCATTAAAATTAGATTTTCTTTTTTGATCCATTATCAAGAAGTGAATGAATAGCAGAACGACAGCAGGACTTTTAGTCTGCTACTTGCTTGACAGTTAAGCTTCACTGTGTTACTCTTGAAAATTTTGTTATTTTTCAGTTTAAATCTCAGAAACGAAATCGATTTGAATCATGCAAACGTATATCTTATGATACTTTACAGCTACTTCTACCTTCATCTACAGTAGTATATTACTCCGTTTGGGAATTCATTGATTCAGTGTGTCGTTCTACTGCGTAATTATTTTTTAAATTGTAGTTAAACTAGGTTCTAAATTGAGAATGTGTTTTCAGTTTTAATACTGACATATACAATAAAGCTCTATCTATCTATCTATATACATAAGCATAAAAGAAGGATGACAATACACTACAACTAAAGGATCCATTATGTTCCCTATTCTTGCAACATTTAAAGAGTATCGTCTAATCCCTTTTGAGGGTACATACAGGATATTGGAAGACTCCAGGTTAGGTAGATTTTCCTCTTCAATTTTGGATGCTCCCACATGAAGTGCCCGTGTTTTGTAAGTGCTGAACAATTTGGAAGAAAGTGTATGCTGTTCCCATAGAATATACATTCTGCATACTCTGCTATTTTAAGCCTACTCAGGAGTCCTTTCGGCCCTAAGTGACCTGACTAGATCTTAGGTCCATGTATTCTGTAGATTTCTTTCGATTATACGGTTTAGCTTGCCCTTTTTGCTACGCCGATCCTCTAAAAAAAGATTATCTGTCACTTTATTGCCTTCCGGTCCTATGTGTTCCAGAATCCATAGAAGAATTACTCGAATAACCTTATTGCTTTTCTCTAGGAAATAAAGTGATGAAACTTTGGAGGAGTCGAAGTAAAATGTGCAATTTTTTTCGAAAAAAAGATAATTTGAATGTTAAATAAGTTACAATTTTGAGGAAATATTTATTTTCACCACTTACTCATCTTAACTTTTACCTAATAATGAACGAAAAAGATCAGCATGCAAAATAAGTTTGCAATACTATTTTAAGCAATCTTGATTCTATAAAGAGCCGTGAACTTTCCTACAACAATACTATTAGATGACAAACGCGTAGGGTAGAGTCCAGTAGGTTGTGGCACTTATTACTACAAAATCGTTAGTAGTGCGAGGTTACTACATGAATTTCTCTTTATGTACAAGTGTCTGCCAGGCAAACGATACACTATATATGAATACATAAACAAAACAAATAAGGATTTTGCAGTGGCAGATAGGAACGAATTTCTATCCCACTAATATCTATGGTAGAGTCCATTGCAATAGAGAATGCTACATGTCACATGCGCAATGAACGAATATTGGTAGCTGATGCCTCGTTGCTAGGTAACAGAGCGTAATTGATGCCAGGCTCCGTACAGATTTTGGTGACGACATGTACCACTTTCCATCGCAACGGACTCTACAGAGCCTTAAAAACAATAAGAAGTATGCTACATTTTTACGGGTGTACTACGAAAGTCGTTACTTAGAATGTAAAACAGTATAGATTACAAGTCAACGATTCTTAAGCTCTTTATAGTCGCGACTCCCCAAACAAATGTAAATAAATTTTATCTTTCGGGCAAAAATTGAATGAACAATACGCCACAGTTTGGATTACATAAAGATGCATTTGCGTGAGCTGGAGAAAAATTTAAGTGAAAGACAAATGTAACCAGCACATTATTTTTTTTCCTTTTGTTTATATGCGTACTAATGTAAGCAAAATGATTATAATTCATGGTTTTTCTCATAGAATGATTTCGTTATTGCTCAGGCTATTTCGCGACCCCCAGGTTGAGAAACGATGTTTTAGATGGAGAGGCGCCTATTAGTGTTAGGCAATGCAGTTCCTTCTGCGGACTAGCTCCTCTTGTTCTATGTTGTTAATGAAATGGAATTATAATGATACTAAATTAAACTTCGCCACATTCTGTATCACTCAGCAGCCATATGTCGTTTCGACTACAATCGGTACAAATGAACGAATACACGTTGGTAATATACCACTCGTCTTTGTAATTTAATCTATATCGATATCCATGCACAGCAACTAGTGCGGAACACCATGGTAGGCAAATGGATCAACCGCTAAATGTCCTAATATCGACAACGACTTGGCTGTAAAGTCCACAGATGATGACGCACCAGGGGTGTGGCTGTTGATATTTCGAAACATTTGCTAAAAAGAATATAAAATCTCAAGATGTTGGGTATAAACATTATAGAGGAATGGGTACTGCGGAACATACAACTTTTGGTTGTAAACGTAAGAACCATGGCATACTAGAGACTAAAATCATGTATAAGACTTGAAGTGCAAGAAATCAGAAGAATATGGAGTGCTCAAATATCTAAAGGAAACATTTGACAAGTATTACAAAACTAATTTTTAGCAGAAAAAGAAATTCTTTAAGTGAACTTAAATAAATCAACAAGCGCTAACCATAATTCCCAATAAAGTATGAATTAATATCCATAATTTGACTCTGTGTGAGTAGTATATAAAGGGAAAGCAAGAAAACAAGGTCTTGATCCTCACAAAATTCTTTAATATAACACGACCGGTTTCGCTCTAGTCGAGCATCCTCAGGCCAGAATTCCAAATCAGTTTAAAATTAGTCAAGATTTGAAAAATATAATTAAAATTGGAAAGTGCAATGTAAAAAGTTAAAATAACTAATATATGTAAATAACAGACATTAAAAAGGACAATAAAACACTCATTAAAACAAACAACACTTTCAAATAATTTAAAAGAGGTTTTAACACTTCGCACTCCTAATATAAAATCTAAAAGTATGAATTGTATTAAACTACAGCCTAAAAAAATTGTGAAATTCCTATACGATTTTTGGGCAATTTTGAGCCCCTGAAACCGTACAGGTATTTTATTTTTAGAAGTAATATTTCTAATTATAAGTAATTTTTCGAAGGTTTTTTTCATGTAACCTGGAATATTCATAGTAAAATTTCGAAATGTGGGTAACTTTTCCAAGATTTTTTTCATGTAGTCTGGAATATTCACAAGTAACATTTCTAAAGTGGTGATAATTTCCATAGAAGTTAGAAAGTAAAATTACAAAGAAAAGTTCAGTATTTCTGATTTTTTCCTTACACAAAAGAAAATACCGTCGAAATAAAAATTCCCTGGTAGAGTATATTTAATTAAAATTAAATGCATTAAAGCAAACGAAATATGAAAATTTCTAAAGCTTACCCAAAATCACTGCACGTCAGTTACCTGTATCTCTCCACATTGGCGGTTAATTCGCAAAAATCTACGGCCACCGTATGCAATGGTGCAACTGTTGTGATAACACTTCCTAAGAAATATTTATCTGGCAAGCAATAGATAAATATTTGATAACTATGTCTGCCGTGTAAAATACTTATATGGAGTATGGAGAATTAGTGCAGTGAAATAGGAAAACCGCCATCTTTACGTAGAACATGTTTAACGTATTAAACATATTCTACAAGTACAGAAATTGCCGTGAAGATGGCGGTTTTCCTATTTCACTAGCTTTCACTTGCTACTATAGACCAAAAACTTTGCTACTATGTGTTTAGAACATCTTAACGTAATGATTTGTATTTTTGTAACACAATTTTGACGTAAATCTACTACTACTTTACTGTAACTGTACCGACTTTGTATAAAATAGTTTCTTTAAGAAAATCGTAAGTACATGATATCATATATCCAAAAAATATTTTTTTTTCTGTCAAGGTAATTTTCCAAATAGTAAGAAACGTTTTTTCTGAGAGATATTAATATTTTTCTTAGCAATATTACAATATTAAGGATTTTTTCTAATAAAGAGAACTTTTTTCATTAAAATTATCCAAAAAAGTATTTATATACCAGTATCCAGCCTAAGATGCTACGATTCCTAGCCAATTTATTATTGTCTTTTTGAAAAAATGTTTCAAATAAATGTTGCCTCGAATCATCTGTCTGAAAAATTCGAACAGGCATTAAGAGGAGATGACGAATTGGAGATTCCTGAAACCGTGCAGAACTAGATATAATTTTAAAAGAACATTGAAGCAATGCGTCAGTTTTCAAAGGCACGTCTAAAACTACAAAATGATGATCTGGAGAGTATGCTAGTTGTATGCCGTCAGGAAATTAAGGTACTGGATTAACGATACTGAACGAATTCAGAACGGTGAAACAACAGATGTTCCAAATCCCTGTCAAGTGGTAATAGTCAGATATTTCAACAACGAATATATCTATGAGAAATTATGGATGTTTAGTAATGATTAAGTCACCGACTTTGTTTTTCAAAAATAAATTTAGTTTGGCTTTTTGTTGTATTGCTTCGTAGTTTTATTTTGTTAATCTTACTTACTGAATAAGTATTGAAACTGATAAAATACACTGTTCCTCTCGGATTTAAATATCAAGCAACATAAGTGATTCTTATATTTGTTTAGTCATTTATTTTTTTATTCATATTTGTGATTATTTACACCTCTTTAGTTATGCCCGCCCATGAACAATTGTCACCAGCCGCCACTGCTACGTACACATTTTATTCAACAGTTGCCACACTACTCCTTTAAACACGATTTAAATATACTATAACTACGTTTCTTGCCGCATTTTTACGATAAAATATAGTTCAACATCAACATGCCCGCTAAAGGAAATAATTAAAACGAGTTTAAGTGATTGATATTTAAATTATGCAGAGTAAACTAAGTCAATTTAAAATACATATGTGGGAATATTAATGGTGAGAAAACTAACTATACAATCACACGTAATAGAAATTCAATCAATTCGGAAAGTTAATTTATTACACAAGTTGAAGTACTGTGCTTATTATACTTTTAAAATAGGCAGATATCGAGATGTTGTATCTAATAAATTATTTTCGGCCATCGCCAGTGTAATGCCTTTAATCTGATTGTGGCACAATGATGTGGTATCCTAAAATATCTTCTTCATTTCCACTGACAAATTTTGAATCAATTTTTCAAAGTGTGGGACAAAATAGTTGCCTTTTCGTGTAACTTCCTTTCAGGTGAAGACATTTTATACAGTTTTACACCTGTTTCCTACGGAATATTATAAGGATAGAATAATTCTGTTACTTTTCTGTTCACATTTTCACATGTTCAAAGCGTCACTTTTGTGTGGGTGTTGTAGAGTTTCATGAAACACAATACCTTTTTGCTATCTGCAGGTATTATTTTGCTATTGCCAATTAAATACATAATAGCACATTAGAAATATTGCAAACCCTAAAAATAACATTCCTACATGTGCTATTAGGAATAAGATTCGAATTAAATATGGACGATGCGAGTATAGATATGTATTGTTAGTTCTTGCATACAGGTTGTGTTTTTTTTATTTTAACATGCAGCTAATACCGCGATTTCATTATTTTGTCCAGCAATTGTTTTTAGGCGATTACGTTTTCTTGGCTGTACAGTTCCTTCGCTAGAGAACTGTTGAACGACTCGGTAAAAAGAAGCGCGCGATCGTACCTTGTCGGGAAAACGTTGTAAATAAAGATTAACAACATCACCGATATTCCTACCACTTTCTCCGTAGATGTAAATCATTTCAATTCTCTCTTGTAATGTTATAGCCTCCATTACTGTTCAAATATTCAACACTAACTAATTTGTATTGGATTAATAATTAATAATATAAATGGGGATCGGACAATGTATAGATACTCACAGCTTGTCAAGTATTGAATAAAGTACGGTTTTGTATCATTGAATAGCATTCCAATTGAGAATAAATAAATGTTGAAGGGGCACGGTTTCGAACACATGGCTTTTTGAAATGTTAGTTTATGTTAAAATAAAAAAAAAAACACAGAATCATGTTTGCTTACTTCTCTTTTTTGTGTATTTTTCTAGACGTTCATAATCATGCTTTTTGCGATTACAGCGCAATCTGTTACGAATCGAAAAAATTTTTCAAACAAAAACTACATACTTGATGGCGGGGTTGGGGGATCAAGTTAGGCACCATTCAATGAGCCCCTTACATTATAACAAATCTTATTAAGATCTTTATTTGATTTGATGCAGTGTTTTAGAAATATTCCGTTGTCTCAAGATAAAAACCTCACCTGTATAGTAGAAAAATAAATACTTCCTTCAGAAATAATATTAAAGCGTTGCATCCAATTATTATTTGTATTTTTTAGAAATTTAATCTAGTGATAAGCAAAATATTTAACATTTGTTTTCAGCATTCTTCATGGCCTTTTTGCTGAAATAAATAAAGCCTATACGAGGCTACTAATGCTAAAGACCTAAGATAGAAACCCTCATTCACGAGGTCGTATTTGAAAATGAATGAACAGGTAAGGTATAGATATGGATTAATAAAAATAAAGTATACATTCTCAATTACCTCACACTGAGATAAAAATTACCATAATTACATGTAAATATCAGTATAGCTGAAACGGACATATTTTTTCTAAGAGAAGGTTCATTAGGAAATGTAAATGATAGGAATAAATTAGGTGCTTTTCATAATTATGAGATTAAAAGTAAATTCCGGGTCGTTTTTATTTTAATATGCATATGGAGCGGAGCACGTATTAGTTGTCTACAAAATGAGTTAAGTATGGCATTAAACAAGTAATTTTTAATTTAATAGCTATTTAAATAGTTTTCGGTATTTTTTTGAACGATATTCTAATTTTTCTGTCCGTGATTAAATAATTTGATCAATTTTAAAAATACTGCTGACAGTGACAAATAGGTAATGTGTAGTATACATATATTATAAAAAAAGTTAGTAAAACAACATAAATATTGCAACACACAGGAATTATTATAATCTAATTAATCTATAATGAACCTATCCGCCAAAAAACAAAACAATATATTTTAATAATAAAATTATTAAAATATATTGTTTTGTTTTTTGGCGGATAGGTTGTGCATATCTAGGAACCTGTCTAAGCCGAAGCTTGTCAGGGCCGGCAGCGCCAAATCTTCCTCCTAATCAACATTACGACCCCGATAAAATACTAGTAATGCTTTACTTCCAAAAAATCCACACAGGAGTGGACAGCATTGACAGTAGATTCGTTATGTAGTCATAATTACGGCTGACTGCTATTTAATTCAATTGGGTAACTGGTAACAATAAATACCTCCAATATAAACGCCGATCAATTCAAAAATAGATAGCGCTTCATGTTAAAAAATATATAAATTATCGCGATTTAAAAATGATTGCCCGGCAAGTGTTATAAACTGTTATATAAACTTTTATACTTTAATCTGCCTTTTCTTTACAGATACTTATCCTTATACGTTTGATAGTATTCAAAGATACAATCCCCCTTCGCTAGATGGCCAAAAGCTTATACATATACAATTTACCACTGTAGGTCATGCGTCTCCATTCTTATTAACCAATGGGTACTTTTATATTCATTCAACAGTTGTAACTAAGTAGCCGAAGGGACTGCACGTGTTATGTCTTCTAAATAAATAACTTATATAATATAAGACTTATTCATTAAATATTGAATTTATAGTTTAATTTAATTTTAATCATTTGATGTATTATTTCATATTAATAAAGGCAGTGTAAATATCGGTAACATGCACAATTTATTGTGTAATAACATATTAAAAACATTTGAAGGGCATAAAGAATCTTACTCAAGGTGAGTACACTTATTTGAAATATGTAAATCAACAATCAAATACTATCCAGCATATTTTGGCTCATTAAATTTCAATTTAAACTGTAATTTCCAATTATAATAAATAACTTTAAGTTTATGAAATGCTAGTGTAAAATTTAACGGTTATTTTGATAAAATCCAATTTATTCCAAATTCCAATCTAAAAATTACGGTTAATTGTTGAACAAAATTTATCATATTTTCTCCAACGACGATATTCTGAGGCATTCTCCGTTGATAGAAGTACGAGCGACGAGAGCCCCATTCAATGCCTGACCTGATCATACCTACTGCCCTGACGTCTGCTGATTTGATCCCTCTAAAGGTATTCCTCGTCCTTATCCACCTAAAAATAAACGTATTATTTTAATCCTAATCTAATTTTTAATATACTTATAGGAAATTTCATTTTAATACGTTCGGCGAATTTTGTTTGGTTAGGAATGTTGTATAACCGCTGAACAGTTTGCTACCTCTAGTGGAAAAACTTTCATAAGGTGGTACTACTAATGTTAATAGTCAATATGTATTCACGGCACGAACCGAATATCCAGTAATTTCACCATCAACTGTTGGACATTTTGATTTGCCCGTCTTTTAAGCATAGAATTACTCAGATGAACGTCCTGAAGACGCGGAAATTTTGAAATTTAAATTTAACCGTATTAATTTTTCTATGATGAATTATATTGCAAAAAGTGGAATTACTAACAAAAACGTAATTGTTATACAATAAACGAACCCATTTAATTTACCTGAGATACTTATATCCTTATTTATGGTGCTTTGACACGGTTTCACATTTTGAACTTTTTTATTAAATAAACCACATTTGTTTGCACTTTAAATGTTTTCTTTATCGCACAAAATTAATCATAATTGATGTACCAGTGCCTCATGCATAAGTGTTAACTAGCCATTCGTAATTTTTTTTTATGCCAGCGCGTCCTCTAGCCTGTTTCAATCCGAAATACTCATTGTGCATGTCATTTGACATTTGAGAGGGCATACTCATGATTAAAAAGTAGTGAATATAGATGACACGAGGATGTTTAAAATTTGATATTAAATAATTTAATTAAAGTATTATATGATATTTTTTTTATATACCGAACTGTATGCTACCCTGTAGCGGTACACTAGATACTTATTTACACAGAAATTTAAGTTACAATCATAAGAAATACCTCCGACATCAGCTAGTACACACCCCAAGGTATTGCAAAAATAATGGAAGTTTCCTCGCAGTGACAAACCAAATATGTCGTAGAAACGGATCCGCATTAACAGTACAACACCGGTATCAAGATAATAAAGCCCTTCCAACCATCCACGATATATCGGGATACTGAAAACAACAAAACAATCCACAAGAGAAAAAGTAGATTAATTCCACAAATTTCCAAAAATGTTGACGTTTCTTCTATATGCTTTTAGCCCGATGGTAAATACAAAATTCACACAAATCCCCTTCAATTCTGAAAAGATTACGAAAATATGATTTAATTAATTTGAATTAACAGAAATGTAAAACATGACCTCCAGTGATTTATTTAATACGAGCTACATTGCCTCTTCACCCCTAAAGTAGTATCGATACCAAGAAACTACATTAAAATCATACAGTTATCGTACGATGAACAAATGCAGAATGTTTCACCAGCAGGAAATTCCTCTATAACTAGTAAACAGTGACAAATAGGAAAACAGATTTTTATAAAGATTTTTTTTTATGATATCTGATGGCATCTTATGATGAAGAACAGTTTCGATTACCTCTTTGACTGCCGGCATAATTAATTCCTCACCAATTGTGTGTGGTTTTCCCGCTTTGGTTTGATATAGTTAGCAGTTTTAAATATTTCTTTTCAAGTCCTTGAAAATAGGATAAATCTTTGTCCTTTTTATCAGCATGTATTTTATTCAAATGCTCTTGGAGCCTAGAAGTTCTCAATGTTGTACTGCCGACATTTCTTCTTGGTTTCAGACATTTTGGAATTCACAATTTCAATACATTAGCTTTTCAACCGATTTATAGTAAGTTATAAAACTAATGGCTGTAATAACTTCTTTATTTTATCAGTAGCCGCGAGTATGGATCACTGGCGAAGCACACAAAAACAATAAGACATTAGAAGTGCTATCCCTGCCTTTTAAAGATTTGATTTCCAGCACGCAACAACTTGTATGCCTTTGTTTGTTTGGGATGCCCCAGTGCACTTGCCCTGCAAACAGGTTGTTACAAGTTTCCCTATTTTTGTCGAAACATGCTTGATTGCGTAAATCACGTCTTTGCTTACCAACTTGCATATGCTTGTTACCGACAGTTCTAAACCGAATCTTAGTTAGTTTATACTTAATGCTTATTTAAATATTTTAATGTTTATTTACGCCATAATAAAAAGATAAACATCGTCGACGGTTAGATAAAATGTTTTTTCATGAAAATAGATGTATTTTCAAAGTATTTTATTATATTAAATTTCTAATTAGGTAGGTACGCCGCGACCGCCCCCTTGACTGTCATAACGCTCCCCATTTGCCTTTGGACCCGCTATCGCTCCCACAAAAAGCTCCGGCGCCTAGGGGGCGTTATCGCCTCCGATGGGAACCTATGTTCTAGAAGTTCTATATTCCAAATGAGCCTGTTCGGTGAGACACCTGTATATTAGCTGAAATGAACTCTTTTAACACCACGACAATGAAAAAATCTAACATGTACCGTTTTAGAGCATCGATGCAGTTGAAATGAAACGAAAGCGGAACCGTATGTGAGAGTGCAGTATTACGCTATCGTAGTACGCTATCAAATCAATAAATAATGCAATTAAAAATGTAAATGTGAACGCGCGCACCGCTTCCCAGAACATAATTACGTGGAGGATAAATTACCTCCTAGGAAAACGAAGTCAATTTCTAGCTTCGCGGTCGCCCGATGTAACCAACACCGGATAATCAGAAACGATCGGACCCGCGACAGTCTAACGAGCTTCAGAAAATGGCCTACTTGTCCGGAAGTCATCATCGGTCACGTATTATGCACCCGTGATTGACAGTCATTCGTTCTTTAAACCCGACCGCGTACGGTTCCTTAATGGGACTTTATTATTAGATAAATCCGATTTGGTTCGTGAAATAAAGGAAACACGAACCCGCGACCATCCAGCGACGCCAATCCGACTTCATTGAACTGTAAGCAGAGCGACATAGAAAATAATTTACGACTATTAAAGCTTTTATTATTGATATTAGACACGAAGCAGCTACGAACTGCATCAAATTAAAATGATTCTGCAAAGTGAAACATGAAGAATTATAATTTGCAGAGTTACGAATTCTGATTTATTTCATAGAACCGCCGCTAACAATAGAGTTAAGGAAACAGTGTTAATTTCGTATACTGAATATCAATAAATTCTTTCACTTGACTAAAGTGGTCCAAAAAAAAAATTAAAACCGTTCAATTTCCATATTAATATATTATAAGGTTGACAACCTAATATCGCTACAGCATTTTATATGCGTACTCAGTGGCTGGCGTCCACAGTTTGCAGGTTTGCGCATCCACCAAAAATTATAATAGAAAAAATATTTAATTCATAAAATGAAAGAAAGGGTAATTCTACATTTTAAAAACTATTACTTAAAATTTTTTTACTACACAGAATAAATTCAGATACACATTACACCTATAACTTATATGTGTAATGTGTAATTTAAAAAGACGGCGTTACGTTATACAAGCTAATAAATATATATGTGTATCTTAAAGGTGTTTCTACTCTTTTATTTTTAAATAATAATGAATTCAGTGGTCAGTACAAAGTTTAATAGCGAATCCGTTCGATAAACGAACGTTTGCCGAAAAAGTTGAAGTAACGCAGTAGTTGAGCAGATGTATTTCGAATTTAAATCTGAAGCAATCGATTTCAAGTTAAACGCGAACTTGCAATAGACTATTTTACTATTTTATTATTACTAATCCGTATATTTATAATAAACATATGTGACTGTAATATAAAAAGTGTACTGTTCTATATCCTTGTTTACTATTTGAAAAATTATGAACGAAAATAATGGGATCGAATAATTTAAACCATTTAAGCGATTGAATTAAGAAACGCTGCTTATCACAAAGGCATATGAAAAATGTAGTCCAATTTTTCTTTTTGGAAATGTCAATATTACTGCTCATTTTTTGTCCTCTAACCACGCGGGTGTTGGATGTTATTTTAGAAGACCGTTATGAAAAAGCTACTGTTTCCAAGAGAACAGCTTCTATTTTCCTGAACATATCTATCAGGAAACAATTTTTACCCACAACTCCACTTCCTCTCTCCTCCCGCTTTTTTTTTTGTATTAATTTTACAAACTTTTGAATCAGTTTAGTTTAGCTGGCAGTTTATTGCTATCTAAAGTAATACCCACACAAAAAATGTAATGTAGATAAATTTGGAAGATATTTTAAAATGAAAAATACAAGTTCTTATCAGGAATACTTATCTACTTAAATATAAATACTAACGTATTTCCTTCAGAATTGCATATATTTAGTTTTTAAACTACACGTAAGTACATGAGTCACTTGTTTATTCAGGTGTTTTTGTGATATTATACCGACGAAAACATAACACAAAACAGAGCACATTAGTTATTTAAGTGAAGATCGTCGAGTAAAATATAATGGATATTTTATGCATAACCCCCCGTATTTCTTACAAAGAATGGGAAACACAGTTGTTATTTTCTTTATTTGTTTACCAAAGCAAATGCCTTGGTTTTTTTTTAGTTAAAACACTATTATGATGTATTTTTTTAGGAACAACTCTCTTGTTATATTTATTATTTCATATTCATAATTTTGCGATGTCATCCTAGAATAATACTACACTTTATTACAATAATTAATAAATATTAAATATTCTTGAACCCAATTTTTATTGCGGAGAAGTGTTTAAACCGAAGTCCGTACGCGACAACGCGACTGGCCTATCTGCGTCTGACTAACACGCTTGTCTACCATGATAGTGGGAGATCCTTCCACGACTCGATCAACCAGCGAGCAACGGGCCACGAAACGGCTGGCCCCACTCCAATGTATTTTTTGCGCATATTGTGACCACTCCCTCTTCCGCTAGCTCGGCGCGGGTACCTACAAACGTCTAAAAGTCGGGGCCAGTCTAGACGTGGCCTCAGTTCCCCGTTTGTCTGCATAAATAACTACTAAGCGCGTTTGGTCGCAATCAAATCATGGGAATCGCAACGTTCATTCTGTACTTAAATGTGTGTCTGTGTGTACTTATATTGATCGGTATTTTTACCGAAAATGAAAGCTCCTTAATGATTAATTCGTGATTTGCAATGGTGGGACCTTGACCCCATGGCTCTTTAAGAGGGGTCGCCCCTGCTTACCCATACTTTGATAAACGGAAACTTTGTAGTGAACTAACAATTGTAAGCGCAATCTATGAAACAAACGATTTTAAATCAATCTCGGGTTTGCTTTTACTTTATGATATAATTTCTTCAGTGAAGCATTAAAACTTGTAAGAAATCTAATAACAATTGCGATGACATCTGCTGATGCAGAACGATGTTTTTTTTACTTTAAAAAAATAAGCGAGGACAGACGTGGAGTACAGTTCGACATCGATCACTCAGTGACCGACCTCATGTTCCCCGACGATAGCGCCTTTTTCACAGACAACGACGCCGACGCAACGGACACTCTTTATGATATTGCTCGCATCGCTCAATCGTACGGCTTGAAAATCAATGTGGACAAGACCAAGGTGCTGACAACGGATGGATCGCAAGCCACCGTTCACCTCGACGGTGTACAGATCGAACAAGTGCAGGAGTTCAAATACCTTGGGTCACTGGTTCAGGAGAAGAAAGTGGCTTCCGCAGCAGAGATCCACAGCAGGATTGGACAGGCAGCCACGGAGTTTGCCTCTCTTAAATGGTGCCTGTGGAAGAAGATTAACATCTCCATGAAGACCAAAATTCGCCTCTTTCGGACGCTGAGTTTTGCCAATTCTCCTTATGCGATCAGAAAACATGGACCCTGCTTAAATCGGATTTGGAAAAACTTGAGGTATTCCAAATGCGATGTCTACGACAGATCCTGGGAATTTCATTGCGCAATCGCATTATCAACGAAACCATTCGGACAACCTGTCAACAACAACCAGCCATCGGTGAAGTGATCCAGCAACGACGATTGAGGTAGTTTGGCCACGTCTGCAGAATGGGCGCAAACCGAATACCACAAAGACTTCTCTAGAAACAGCAACCAGTCCAGTGGAAAGTACAACGCACGCGCCAAAGAAACGTGGACAAAACAAGTGGAAGACGACTTGAAGAACCGCGTCTCGACCGCAATCAAGCTAGGACACCGCCATGACCGGAAAGCGTGGAGAGCGATCATAGATTTACGTTAATAGATTTAATTCCGAAATCCTGCGCACCTACAACAGTGTACTGGTTGCGTGGGCGACCTCCGCCAGCCGCCAGCTAAGGATCAAAGAAGAAGAAGAAGAAGAAGATATAGTTATTTTTCTTTCAAATTTGAAATTGAGATTTTCAGTTCTCGAACAAGATATAAAAGATTTTTATTTATTATTCTCTTCCTGCTAACAGTTAGTAACTTTCAAATTAAATCCACAAATCGTTTTTCCAAGCTATTTAGCTTTATTATTTTAACTGTAGAGATAAATTTTTTAGGAACAACCAACATAGATGTTGCCTCTTTGAAAGTTTGTTGATACCTCCCGTTTCTTCCAATAAAGCGTCGCTATGTCTCCGTTGTCTTTGATTTAACGCCTACTGCCAAGTTTATTTACCAGGCAATTATATTTTATCGCCGCCATGCAGCTTGACAATTTAATTTTTACAAAACTTATTAATAATCTCTTTCGTCTTAACCAATAGGTAAGTTCCCTTCAGAGGTATGGAGCAATGTTTTTTATTTATATTAAAATTTTAAATTAGCCATCAAGGAGCATCTTTTTTCGGAGAGAAAAATACATCTATCAGAATGTGATAGGCACCTAAATATGACATGGAGTGTACACCTAATAAGTAATAACCACAAATCACAAATAAACTAAATGCGTCAGTGCCTACGATATCATTTGCTCATTTTTGAAATAAACTTTGGTAAGACGTAAGCCGTTGAGTATGCAACTAAATATGTATCTGAGCAATTTAATAAGTCTACACTAAAAAGTTTTGTTTTCATGGCTAACCATTAGGTAGAGACAACTTCTTAAACTTGTCGACATATTTTCTCTAGCTGATTTCATTGCATTTTATTCACAAAGCAAGCCAAAGTTCTGCTCTTATAATTGCTTTGCTTGTATTGTGTAAAAATAATGTAATAAATATTTTATTGCGTCTACGTAGAAACATTCATTTTGCAGTACTTAAAAACTATAGTTTTCCTGCCGCCCCATAAAATGTCACTAAAGATTGACCACACTAGATTCACATGACAGATGTGTAATAAATTGTCATTAAACTACTGTCCAACCATGCTCAGATGAACTGGTGTCTTCATTGCACTTATTATTGATAAATAGATATTAAACTAGAAGGAAAACTACAGAAAAAGATTTATTCTCGGAAACGTCAAAATACTAAGGTATGTGACATGTGTGCCAACTTGTATTGTCAACCCCCTAGTGTTAAAATTTCTTTTCTATTTTGAATTCAAAATTAAGATTTGTCGGCCCAAAAAACATTGTGTATCACACGGCTAGAAACTCTTTTGCGAGTATTCGTACTTGTGGGCCTCGGCTACCGTCTCGGCCCACAAACCGTACTCATACTCGCAAAACTGTAGTTTCTGGCCTAGTGATACAAATAACTATTGCTCTAACATTTTAGACCAGGTGTGTATTTTTTGTAGATATTTTCTTCCAGTTAATCAATGTTCATTTCTTACAGGTTAAATTTTATGACATGCCGCGTAGTTGCAAATACATTCTTGAAAAAGTGATATGGCATTTAGAATAGGGTCTGGAAACGGTTTTTTTTTATTTTTTATTCGAAAGGAAAATTTCAAAAAGTTACTATGAATTTACACGTTTTTTTGCTTATGAGATTAGTATTTTTAAAGGAAAAAAGTTTGAAAATATAAATTTTTGAGAATTTTTAGTCCAATGTCACAACTGTTGCCTATAAAAAAATTAAAGATTCTGTCTTTGGCGAATAAAAATTTATTAGCAGTTTGGCGATCACTGTGATTGCACAATTTGTGTCTCCGTCTCCGCTGTCAGTTAATGTGTCACATTTTCAATTGTGACATTGTGTTTGCTTGGAATTACGTTTATAGTTCGTATTGTTTTTAGAAAAACATCATCCCTAAAATCTAAGTTTGTTGGAAAAAGTATTCTATAATCATAAGCATATCAATATAAGTATAGTAAATTCTGGTCAGTACCTGACTATTTCAAATTCAGGATCTAATGTAACTTGTCTGTGTAAAATGATCTATTTGATTTATGTGTAAATCTTATAACAGCAACAGTCTTATAAAACTTAGTTTAGCATTTTTACAGATTACTTAATACTTAATAATTTCCCAATGTTATGTAATATCACGAAATTATAGAATAATCATACTAAATGTCAGGTAAAAACTAACCAAAAACCATTAAACGATACCTAAGAGATGTGACACTGGGCGAACACAATCATCGTCAGTTTAGGCAAATAATAGGCAAAAATAGTTGTGACGTCTTAGAACATAATTTGAAATTTATCATTTTTTGAAATGGTTACAAATATGAAACCCAAATGTTGAATATTTTAGGCATTCGTTATCGTATAACACGAAAATGAAGTAGAAGTTGTTTTTTGTAACTAGTTGAAGGACCCGACCCTATTAATAGCATCTAGGATTATTTGCACGTATTGATGATTAAGAATGACAAAAGTTTAAGTAAATTGTTTCATTAAAGTAGGCATATGAAATAGTTTAGCTCTCATGTGAGTTTGAGCTCACAAAGAAGCATTTTTTATTGATTATTCTTTTCCTGCAATACTTTTGGAATCAACGGTTTGTTCAGAAAACAAATCCTTAAAATTGATTCTATATGCTATTATTTCAGTCAATTTGAAAGAAGTGCCTATAAAACTGTAGTTTCATTAAAGTATGAAGGCTTAATACGTTTAATAATGTAATGTACAAAATATTTCAATTATTAATTTACCACACTTTTCCAATGTTACTTTTAATACGAACTAACAGGTCATGGAAAGATATATTAGGCATATCATTTTGCTTATACACGAACAAGCAAATGTGTGGGAACACTTGATTTCTGGCTAAATTATGGGTTCTATAAAAAACTTTTTGTAGTATTTTTATTCTACTCTGTGATATACTTTGATTTCCAACAACTATCACATGTTTCGAGATATGACGTCATTGGTAGTTTTTTAAATGAACACCTGTATCTTTTCACATTTTCGGATAGACACTTTTTCAAGAATTACAATGATATACGGTTTGGCGGGTGTGCTATTAAAATCTTTTTTTGTCAGATATATCTGATAAAGAATATTCGTATTTTTAGGTTGCTATGGAAACTTTTAGCAAAAATGAAATTATTTGCATTACTGACAGTCATAGTCAATACTAGTAGATAGTTTCCGTATACTAAAATAATTGTTCGTTATGGACGAACTAACAGGACGTAAAAAATTAGTTTGTTAATGATGGTTGGTTTTGGAGACAAGCAGAGGCTCTTCAAGATGCACCCAATATTCCCTGATGAAAGTATTTCCAAATCAACCATCTCAAGGATGTTGCAAAAGTTTAATGAAACTAGAAGTGTTAAAAATCGGTCAAAATCCGGTCGACATAAAATTGCTACAAATGAAGATAATTCTTTGGATTCTCAAGAAGAACCAAAAACGTCACTAACAAAACTGTCTTTATATTATTTTATTGATCAGTGGTGGTTTCTGTATACGAGCACATGAGCACGTGAACCCCCTAAACAAATCGTCGATTACAAACTAATAAAATCTATTACTCGATCTTAATATATTCGTGAAATATAACGCAGCGAAACGAATAAACGACGCGACGTTCCTTTCCATACATATGTATGTACATCGCGAGCAACCGACCGACGACGGAGCACATGCGCGAGTAGGCGGGACTACGTTGATTTTATCCAATGCCTAGCCGCATAAAGGACCTAGCGGTGGTGGGGAGGATACGGCAGATTCCATATGAACGGTGCAAAATTGAGTGTGCTCCTGTACTCGCTTCGTTGCGTTCTCGGGTCACGTTAACAATCGATCGACATCAACGTTCAGATATCGTTGTTTTACCGATAACTATATTATATATTTTTGTTTATGAATGACTCACCGTTCAAGTGTAACTACCATAAGAACTAATACTTTGGGGACAGTTTTATAAAAACCAACGGTGCGTAATATTTTAATTTATTAATCACTACTGCTGTAGTTTATTTAAAAAAAAAACAATTATCTGAATAAATTTCTTAATGTAATGTTATTTCATGAAAGTTATTTGATATTTAGGATAACGGTGTATTTTTATACTTTAAGTTTTAACAGAATTTTCGTGACTATATATAACATTATATTATTATTTACTATGGCTATATTTTTCCGTATTGGACGATTTGTTTCCAGGTTTTTGTTTGGTTTCTGCTCTCTGCTTCGTAGTGCGAACGAGAGAGCCAGTGTGTGATATAGATATCGGGGTGGCTCAATGTGTTGTTTTTTTTGCTTGGAATTTAAAAAATTTTATATATTAATCTACTAATTTGTTACTGATATTAAGCCAGTGCTCAATGTTTAATCACATCGTGCAGGTTTAAGATGAGTAATTAATACAGGGTCTGTATTTAATTATTAATATTATTATTTTAATTTTAGGTATAAGAAGATTTTAAGATGTTAGATGATAAAATTGATATAATTAAACAATAACATGGTTGTAACAATTTAAATACTTAGTGTTAATTATAAATATAATTGCTTTTAAAATTCTAATTTGTAAAAAAAAGGAATTAGACAATATATTTGTTAAAAAACTATCTGTTTTATTTAATCACTGATTTAATTTCGTTTGAGGTACTTCATCTACAGCAATACGTTTATTTACCGCGCCATAAAATACAAACTTAACTTGTAAATCTTTAATTTCCCAAAAAACCGTACTTTCCGTCAAAGATACAAATAATAATTTTTTTTTAGAAACAAAAATAAATTGCCACAGCGCAGCCGCAGTAAAACTACGCCGCATCGTTAAATTCCTCTGCAAACGCCGACAAAGCAAAAGCCGCCACTAATGCGCTTTTGTGTAGCCGACAAACAAAAAAGAATATATATAGTACGTAAAAAAGATAATGAAATGCACACAAAACAAAGTAGTATTGTAAGTAAACACTAAACAATATGTAATAAGAACTATGGATGCGAACAGGTTTACTGTGCAATATTTGAAAGACAATTTTAATTCGTTTAGTTATAAACAAAAAATTCAAATTCAAAGTATGGGCAGATCAAAACCAGAACTTAATTTGACTAAAATGGTTTAAAATGGCAAATTTAGAGACTTTACAAAAAAATTTAAGAAGGACATGTACGAAAAAAATGATTGGATTTTAGTTAAAAATTTACATGTTCTTGATTCTGTAAACACCCTACGTTTCCGACCACGAACCGCCACTGTCACTGATCCTTTTTTCTTGTCTAAAAATAAGTTTCATCAGTATAAAGTACATTTAGTACAAGAATTAAATGAAGATGATCTTCGTGGAAAGATGCAGTTTTGTCAGGAAATGGTGTTTAAAGTTGATCGTAATGGAACCAAAGATGTTAATAGCCAACGCTTTATTTTAATATTTGAAGCAGCATACCCACCAAGCTGTATATCATTGTAATTCTGGGAAAAGTGTCAATTCGATGTGAAAAGATACAGGGTGATCCATTTAAAAATAGTACCGGTGAAGTCATATCTCAAATAAAGCCTCAAATAATTTAGCCAAAAATCAGGTGTTTCCACACATTTGCCTGATCCTGTATATACATATATACAACAATGATTATTGAACACAGTATGTTGATTATATCATAATTCGTTAAAATATCTTTTGTTTCTTTTTTTCAATTTTACAGCAACAATTAAAGTGTTTATAGTTAAATTCGTGAACCGTAAAAATTTCCTGTGCATTTCGAGTGACATGCATTTGAATTCTAATATATTGGCATTGAATGAGATATGTTGAAGTGTCTGCTGTAGAATCAAACAAATAAGGTATGTACCCAAGTGGTTACATAACCTCTACGCTTTCCTTCCCCTCGCATCTCCTGGAGCAAATTCTGTACATTCGATATAGGGATCATGCATTGCATTGAGATAGGTATGTATGTGATTTCTGCTAATAACCAAAGTGTAAGCTGCCGATAAAGTAGCACCTAACCTACTACAGATCATCTAGTCTTCTTTAGTGACACCTCTTACGTGTTCTATAGATTTACTCACTGTCTTCGAACATGTTTGTTTTGATAATTTAACTATATTAACAAATCGGTAATCGAACCCAGTGAAAAAAGAATCTAGAATTATTCTATAACCTTGAAAGTAGAAGTAAAGTTTTCAAATTTAAGCCAAATTCAAGTTGCAACTACCGAGTTATCTATAGTCCCAAAATAGTAAATTTTCAAAAAGAAATGACGTTTCCCAGTGTATTTAATTATAGCTTTCGCTGTATCGCTACTAAATATAAAATTATCGAAAGTATATCGAAAAATAAAAATTATGAGACCAGTAAGACCTCATTTGGTCAAAAGGGAAGTACAATTGTAAGATTTGGTGACAACAGCGCAGCGGTTTTTAAAAGAGCAATGACCATACAAATAAAGCATTTTTATTTTAAATTAATTTCTTTAGGGGTATTTTAAAATTTAATGATAAATTTTAACAAATAAAAGCGTGTAAATCAAATTGTTCTTGGCATCTTATTTACTTAATTGTCATCACGAATCTTTCTTTATCACTGAGATTAAAAATCTAAATCCGAATAAATCTGATGTACAACAATAAGTACATTTTCCAATGACAAATCAACAAAGCCACAATTTTTTTTCAAGATCCTTAGATATTTTTATTTAGAAATGAAGGCAAACTAAATTTTAACGAATGTATATATCAGATATTTTTGTAGTTATAAGCATAGTTATGCTATTCAAAAGCATATATGATATATAAATTGTATGTATTAATTATTTTCAACATTATATAATCTTACATCAAATATGGCTACTAAAATTGTGTTATTTATAATATTTTACCGCCATTTTTAGCATTTTTCGGACCCCCTCGCTTATCATCTTCAATATCGGCATTGTGTGTATAAGGATTGAGCAGTAACATCACTCGTGAAAATAGAGCAAATTTGAACATACGTTCACCAATACAATTGGTCGTCAAGTGAGCTGTATTAAATACACCAATGAAATCAATCACATAAAACGCCGATACGTAATACAGAAGATAGTTTCACATATTTCGGTATTATTTTCAGCCAATCGGTACCGTTCTGCATATGACTTATGTGTGTATGGCGTGTACAAAAGTGTACGTAAATGCTAATCTAACACGGCATTTGCACCACGGCATTTTGACAGGTTTATAGTTATAATCGGGCTATCTGGAATTTCTAGGGCGATAAGATTTAAGTAGCATTTGCTCGGCATTATAAACATCATAAACTTAAATCCATAATTCAACACTAAATATTGATAAATGTTACGGTTGTAGGTAAACACTGTATATCTAGATAATTTCTTCGGTAACATTACAACATATGGTACATCTTCATGATTGTATCCGGCAGGATTTGAGAATGGGTCTAATAATAACGTTTTAAATAATATGTTCAAACACAACTGAAATTGTCATATTGATTCTTCCTAGATGAGGAAGTATTAACCGTATCACACTAAATCCTTAAAATATTTGTCCAATATCTTTGAAATATTCCTTAAGATAGGACAATATCAATAAAAGAAATACTATTGCTATTTGTTTTGGATTACGTGGACACTGGTTGAGAAAAAAATAGATACACACACATATTTACTTCTGGAGGAACTATCCTTTGTTATCTATCCATCTGGTTAAACGTATTCTGATGATTTTAGATCCTTCCCTGAAAAGAAATATACAGGTATTACATTCAAACAAACAGAAAAATATTTTCCTTTACCTACTATAACCGTGTAGAGAACCTTAAAACATATACAAGCATAATGGGATTTTCATATAAAGATTTGGGTTGAGTGTTCTAAAATCTACCAGTTTAATTAAGAAAAAGTAATTCGATAACAAATAAAGTCAGTAATTCTTACTAAATAACATTTCCAAATATTAATTCATTGACTGTGGTAGGGTTATGCTAATTATTCGGCTGTTATTCTGCTTATTCTCCTTGAATCTTAAGATTTGTTTTGGTTCCTAAAAAAAAATATTCCACTACTGTTCCGAGATTGGCCACTGCTTTACTGATTAGGTCATAACAAAAACTGACTGTGGAGGTATCCTGCAGTCGTGTTTAGAAAACCGAGCTATTTTATCGATAATGTGAACATCGACTGCCAAGTTAGCTTTACCTAAAGAGTAAATGTGGTGGTCGTATCAAAATCAAAATAACAGTAACACAACCTTTTTAGCTGTGGTATTTTTATGTAAAAAATAACAATAAATAATTATACAGGGTTTCCATGATTAGAAAAAAACTTAGAATTCAAATTCTCTCTCATTTTAAGATTTTTTCAATCTCGTACCACTTTCGGTTATACGGAACCCTTAACACACCCTTAACTCCCGTAATTTTAAACGGAAGACCCAGTATATTACCTCATATTTGGATTCCTGAGAAAATTTCGCGTTGCATCTGACTTCCCTATACCTATTTTCACATGTTTCTGAGATATCTTGATTATTTTGAAAATTTTGATAATAATTTGGATAATAAATATGTAGCCTTATTTCCAATACTGCGCCTTTTTCCCATTTTAAACTAGTGGTAAGTATTTCTAGGGTAGACGGAAACACAAGAATGGTACTTTCGAAATCCACATTAACAATTTATTTATCGCATACAGGTGTCCAAAATTTTATAACCAATTACATCATTCCTAAAATTGAAAAAATTCAAATATGACCCTGTATAGTATTAGATTTTCGGATGCAAAATTTAATTCTTCATCGCTTTACTGTGCCTTTCCCTATATCTATTTCCAACGATTTTCTTGTTATTGCATATCTGATTTTTGGCTGAAACCCGAACATCGTTTACTTTTCTAAACAAAAACAATATGATTGAGACAGCAAAAATTCACTTTAATTAGAACACTAAAACAAAATGAAAAACAAAAAACTTGGAACATAATGACAAGAATAATAAATTAATGTAAACAAAATCATTACCATAATTGTTTTATATGACCGCCATTTTAATTCAAATACAGAATAACTACTACTACTACTACTACTAGCGTAAAGACCTCCGAAGTTCTCCTGAACTTATATTTGTAAAGGCATCGTGAACACGGTTCAATAATTCCTCTCTAGTATGTACAGGCCTAGAGTACACTAGTTCTTTTATACGACCCCAGAGGTGAAAATCCAAGCGCGTCAAATCGGGTGATCGGAGTGACCAGTTCCAGGCTGCAAGTGGGCTAATCTACCGATTCTCAAACATCAAAGTTAACTGCCCGAGCTGTCGTGTCGTGGCTAAGGGCTTGCACAGGGTTCTACAACGATGCCAGTTGTTGCTTTCGTCTACCGAAAGCCCAACTGTTAAACCAGGTCCCGAAAGGGATGGGGATCTTGGCTTAACTGCACGGACCAACAAAAACTCCTAAGGTGGGGCTGATGGGATGCGTGGCTGGATAGAAGACCAGTCTACTAGTCCAACCTTGGGGCACCTAGCGCACCCCATTGTATTTAGCCTTACCTCTGCTGCAGAGCTCTGTGGAGGTGGACCTTTTCTTCCCTAGCTACTCGTGGGATCAACCATGTAAGAAGACGTTTATTAACGGGAGAACACCGCTAATAAACAGGAATTGGAGCAGGACCTCCATAAGAAGCTTTCCACTACCAAAGTGAGAGTACCTCATAAGGAAGGGACAAAGGGAGAAGCAAAAGGACTGGAGCAGATTGGGGAACAGGATGGCATCTATCCCCTCTCAAATTGCGTAGCACTGTGCAACTCAAGAGCGTTGCACCTGGGAGCACGTGAAATTGAAGAGGGAGACTTACCTAACTTGGGACCTCCTGATATCCTACACTTTCTGAAAGGAATAGGATTGGAAGGCCAGCTGTAAAACAGCAAGTACAGGGGACACAATAGATCTTTTAGGTCGCAGTGTAACATCATCCTCGCGATATATACTTATACTTAACTACTGGTGACATACAGATATAGTGAAATGCGCTGGAGCACCATCCAGTTAATACCAACTGTTTGCCCTGTCACGTGGAGGTAGAACATTTAGTGATTTCCACTAATAATTTTTTTGAATATCTCCAGATATCTAGCACCATTCAAAATTTCATCGTACGCTTGATATGCTACTCTATTGCCCATAATTAAACAAAAAACAATAAAACTAAAGCGGTCCGGGTGATTATTATCCCTTATGACATGTGGATTAGATTACGCCCAGGAGTGATTATTTCGGCGATTTGTAATTCTTTGCATGCTAAATTGAAATTCATCAGTCCACATAATTTTATGAAGAAATCTCGGATCTTCGGTCATTTTCATGCACATGAACTCGCAAAAGTCGATTCATCATTCCTCATCACTAGTGGAGAGCGTTATTCAGACGCAAGATGTGGTTGGGATACTAGGGGTTTTATAAAGAGTGTATATCAACATAGTCCCACGGTGCAAAACATTTTCGTTTGCTCTTTGTACATATTGCTACGTTATAGCGCCCAGATCGAAAAACACGTGCGGCGGAAATATATGGACGTTCCGACGAAGTTACTATTTTACATCGCATTGAATGGTAACCCGTACGCTTCACGAACAAACAACCTCTGAACTGGAAGCAAACAAAACGTTTTTTTTGCCCAAATCTGAACGGTACTCTTCTTTGCTCATCACCAAGACGCAATCCGTGCACAGTTATCTCAGGAAAAGGATGCATTTTACGTTTTCTTAGTATTCTGTGAATTGATGCTTTTGAAATACCCAATTGCAGCGCTGCCACTCTAGTTGAACTTCGTAAATAAGCTTGAAAATAAACCAAAACATTCACCTCGTTATCTTCATTGTCTACTACAGACTTTGGGTAATTTCGAGTTGCCCTTACACTCCTAGTTGCCATAAACCGAGTCTTGATTCTTGCAAACCTTCCGGGAGTCATTGTTGGTAGATCCGGATATCGTTGATTAAACAATCTGCATGTTCGTCTAACAAGTTGTCCACATTCACCATGCGTATAAAACAAATTTAACAAATCATTACTGGAATATTCTTCAGTATTCTTCATTATAAACTACACTTAGGAAAGTTAACAAAATCGCTAGGACTGTAAATAGATACCTCACGGGCGTAAACTGCTTTGACATAAAATCAACAACGTTGTTTCAATTCTTGTCAAAATCAATGCTTACTAGATATGACTTTTGGGGTTTCATTGACTTTTGATAGAAAATATGGAATAACAAGAAAACCGTTGGAAATAGGTATAGGGAAAAGTGCAACGAATCGATGCAGAGTTAAATTTTGCATCCGATCACCTGCTAATAAATAAAGTGTCACGCTTGAAAAAAACAACTTTTTCAACTTGGAAAATGATCCAATTGGTCATCAAATTTTGGCCATCCTGTATATGACAAATAATTTGTCAATGTGGATTTCGAAAGTACTATTCTTGTGCTTCCGATTGTCCTAGCGCTTACCACGAATCGAAAATGGCCAAAAACCGCAGTATTGAAGATAAGGCAGCATATTTGAAAATTTTCAAAATAACCAAGATATCTCAGAAATAAATGAAAATAAATATAAGGAAAGCAGATGGAAAGCATTATGAAATTTTCTCAGGAATCCAAACTAACTAACTAAATACTACCGTGAGAAACCCTGTATATTTTAAAAAATTCTGGACCGAAAATTATCCTTACTTACAAATACGTATGAGAATTTAATATTTTGTTTATTATTTCTTTATTGCATATAGATGACCTGGTAATTGACAATGATGATTCCTAGCTTTCTATATTTTATTTGTTCGCCTTTCCACAGCTAGGTATGGAGAACTGTGTAGAATGTAATCTGCAAGGAGTAGAAGAATCACCACACCTAACCAGTTCAAAATCGATCCGCGTAAATTTACCAGTTCAGCTTAAATGTGCCAGTACCGGAAATATAGTTTTCCAACAATTCCGGGTAATACCAAGAAGGATGAAAACATTCTGAACTAATCTGAAACAGCAAAACCGAATTTTGAAAGTGTGCACAACCAAAATGGTTCTATTATCGTCCAAAGAAAAACCAAAACAAACATACATAATACATATAAGAATAGAATATTTTTTAATAAAGTTAATGAATACCATTAATATTTAATTTATATATAATTCTTTTCTTTTCTTTCTGGAATGTTATGTTTATATATATGTGTACACTTTTTTATTTTTGTCCTGTTATTGGAGAACCCGTTGGACAATAAAGTATATTATTATTATTATTATTATTATTATTATTATTACACCCAGAAAAGCTATGATGTTGAATTAACAAAATGCTCTTTCTTCATTTTTTTGTTATGATGGACCAAAATTTAAGCTGAAAGTGTGCATCTCATTATTTCTATCTACAAATGTCAGTCTTCTTCTATATCCATAGTATTTAAAATTCACGATGTAACCACTCGCTTTTTGTTTGCTTTCGAATACTGAATTACACTTGCATTAATAACAAATACATTTCACCCTTTTCGCCGCATCGGTTTTGGACACTGGGAAAACACAATATAACCTTACACTTAAGTTCAAATATCCGTAACTCCCATACACGCAACACGTAAACCACAATACCACAGGTAATTACTTCTAATCAACATGTCATATTCACGTAGAGCAAAGCTAGTTTCAGATTAACAAGACGACGAATAGCCGAATTCCGGTTTTGTCATAAATGCAAAATTGTAATACTTAAGCATGCATAAAGCATTGTTGTTACGGCCAATTACCTAAATTTTATAAAATTAAGTTTAAGAAACTGATACGTTGTAACCACATCTAATTCATTTGCTTCATTTAGGCTTTCTAATGCCTAATGGTACCAATTATTATTGAATGCTATTACACACAGGCATATATACAGGTTGAGTTTTTTATCTTGAGACAACGGAATATCTCTAAAACACAGCATCAAATCAAAAAAAGATCTTAATAAGATTTGTTATAATATAGGGGGCTCACTGAATCGTGCCGAACTCGATACCCCACCTCACCCTCCCGTCCTCCCTCCCAGAGTGGGAGGGGGGACAACTTTGAAATCTTAAATGGGAACCCCCATTTTGTATTGCAGATTCGGATTCTACGCCATCAAGTATGTAGCTTTTGTTTGAAACTTGTTTTTCGATTCGTAACAGATTGCGCTGTAATTGCAAAAAACATGATTGTAAACGTCTAGAAAAAATACACAAAAAAGAGAAGCAAGCAAACATGGTTTTGTGTTTTTTTTTTTACTTTAACATTAAATAACATGTAACTAGATGTAAATCATTTCAATTCTCTCTTGTAATGTTATAGCCTCCATAACTGTTCAAATATTCAACACTAACTGATTTGTATTGGATTAATAATTAATAATCTAAATGGGGATCGGACAATGTGTAAGTACTCACAGCTGGTCAAGTACTGAATAAAGCACGGTTTTGTATCGTTGAATAGCATTCCAATTGCAGATAAATAAATGCATCGAAGTGAAGGGGCACAGTTTCGAACACACGGCTTTTTGAAATGTTAGTTTATGTTAAAATAAAAAAACACAAAATCATGTTTGCTTGCTTCTCTTTTTTGTGTATTTTTTCTAGACGTTCACAATCATGTTTTTTGCGATTACAGCGCAATCTGTTACGAATCGGACAAAAGTTTCAAACAAAAACTACATACTTGATGGCGTAGAATGCGAATCTGCAATACAAAATGGGGGTTCCCATTTAGGATTTCAAAGTTATCCCCACTCCCACTCTGGGGGGGGGGGGTGATGTCGGGGATCGAATTCGGCACCATTCAGTGAGCCCCCTACATTATAACAAATCTTATTAAGATCTTTTTG
This sequence comes from Protaetia brevitarsis, assembly GCA_004143645.1. Lineage (NCBI taxonomy): Eukaryota > Metazoa > Arthropoda > Insecta > Coleoptera > Scarabaeidae > Protaetia > Protaetia brevitarsis. Next base: position 2,908,190 of record RXPK01000189.1, on the reverse strand, counting down.
TTGATTTGATGCAGTGTTTTAGAGATATTCCGTTGTCTCAAGATAAAAAGCTCACGCAGTATATTTTGCTCAATTGCTTTTCGTCACAAATTTGTAAATTAACTTTGTCATTATTTCATCACCCCAAATTCATCCGGAACATTTTATTAAAAATTCCTTACCATTTTAATCTTCTGGTAAGTTTATGTTGCCTTTATATCTTTCATCTTTCGAGTTTAGTTCGAAAGGTTTTTTTAAAAATCCGTTCTTCTTAACCTTTTTCTCTTCTTCAGTATCATAATTTTGTCCTCTTTCTTTGTGCTTTATTTAAGTTTTAGCCTGGTAGTAAACACTTAAACACTATTTTCTCTTTTGACGTCCGATTTGTGGCAGTCATAAACAATAAATAGCTTTTAATGTTGCGAAAATATTAACTTTATAAGACCCAGAAGTTGACTTGAAGAAAAAAAGTATCCGAACGATGCGAGCGGAAGCGAGTGAGACAGAAGATATCGGGTCCCTTCTATTACAAGGAGCCGATGTTTTCTTTCTTGCCTGCTCAGGCTTGAATGTTCGGCTATTATTTTCTTCAAGTCTACCTTAGTACAAATCCCAACTGGTATGCAATTACCTGTTTCTACCTTTGGATGTCCTACGCCAATCCTGCTTTCTCGAGAAGAGGCCCAGCTAGTCAGTCGCCGTTTGCTATTTTGTAGGAGCTAACTACCTTTAGCAGTACATATATCGACTACAACATCAGTGTCTGCCTACAGCAAACATTCCAGGTAATTTATACATGACAATTATTGTAGTAGCGCTTTTTTTCACGAGAATTCACGTTTGCTATAGACTTTGATGAAAAACCAGATATGTAGCTCCAGTTGCAGTTTATGAATTGTGAGAAGGGTGGTAATAATTGCTTAAATACTTAAGTCTTTCTTGAAGTAGGCAATGCAGAACAACTTGCAAGTGAACCTGTAATCAATACTGTATTATTGACAATTGGACGATTTTCAGAGAATGAAGTAGCAGTGGCTTCAAAAACATATGTGACAGGATTAATTGTAAAGAAAATACTAAAACAAAGAAATTACAAATTATATTGGCTTCAAAATCAAGCAATCGGCTTTCTGAAATAAATTTTCAATTAAATTTCCCGCGAAAAAAATAGTACAGGCGGACGGACGCCGCAAGCGCAAGTCCATAGGTTTTTCTATTTACTAATGCCGACATCGGTAATATGGACCTTAACGTCTATTTCAGTATAATATATTGTTACGCTACACAGTAGCATACAGCCCGGATTAAAAAAATAAATTTTAAAAGAAATACATTAATTAAATTAGAATCTTTATTAATTTTGAATCAGAAGTGTGCTCTCTCACCAGCCAGATGGCATGCAGGGCGAGAAATTTCCGATCGAGGGACGGTGACATAAAAAAAATAATGAATAGCTGGTTAACTCTCTTATATCTTTAGTGAGAGTAGAGATTCTGAGCAAGGATGTAGTCAATTGTCCTCTCCTTCAAATTCACTGTCAATGACCGGTTTAAATGATAGGCATGATAATGTCGTGTCTCAATAGATTCAATCTCTTATGTAAAATTAAAACATTTAAGTGTGGATAAAAGTGATTTTATTTAATAAAAAAAAATTCTAAATGTGAACTTGTTTAATATCAGACATATATCTTTGGATAATCATCTCAGGTAAGTACGTGAGTCCGTTTAATTAATAACACTAAAGTTTCGTTAGTGATTCCACTTTTTGCAATTCAAATTCATAGTTTCGTACGTAAATACGTTTAAATTAAATTTCAAAATTCCCGCGTTTTCTGACCGTTCAAACGGAGTTATGTTAGGCTTAAAGAGACGTGTGAAACAGAGTAGCCAACCTTGATGGTAAATTACAGGATATTGGTTCGTAACGTAAATACATAACAAATACTTATAAACCTATTTACACAAATTTCCCCAAGTAACTGCGAACGGTTTCGCAGACGATACAAATAATATTCTAACCTCAATTCTTTCTGAACGAATAAAAATGAAATTTCTTATAAGTATAATTAAATTTAGATTAGAATGGAAATAAAACGTTTATTTTTAGGTAGATTTGACGAGGAATACCTTCTACAGGGCCGGATTCTGCAGACATCGGAGTGGTTAGGACTGTTCAGGTGTCGAATGAGGGCCCTGGTACATCATAGGACAGGACAGGAACATCACAGGAAACTCAGGAAAATCGTCGTTGAAGAAAAATTACCCAAAAGTTGCAGGTAATTTGGATAATATTTATGTGAAAAACTTTGTTTAACAAATAACAATTATTTTTAGGTTGTAATATGGGATAAAATTGGATTTTATCGAAATAGCCGTTAAATTTTACAAGAACAAAATGAGATAGGTCTGCCTCGAACAAAGCTCGGTTGGTGAATGGTTCGAATTGAAAATGTTTTAACTGACTTAAAAGCGGTTGTCTTCGTCAAGGAGTCCAACTGTCTGTGAAAATCCGTTAATGTAACCGAAATGAGGGGAACATCCATTGTTTTATATATGAGAATGCCCATGTGATCGAAAGAACTGTCAGATGTTTAAACGAAATGAAAATAAATAAAATTACAAATCTGGAATCACCTTACAATTGAAATATGATAAAGGTATGTGTCAGTAGATCATGAGCAAAATACATTTGAAATGTTTAAACACTTATTACTATGGAAAATTAACAATCTTAAAATTCAGTATTGCACCTTTCTGTTGACATATCAAAGCAATTGGACTGCCAATGCATATACAAACGTTATTAGACTAAATTTAACTGACATAAATACACAGTAAAAATAATGAGAATGTTCATTTGAATTGAGCTTGTATCCAATTTTGATCTGTCAAAATCTATTGTAATTTCCTTTTAAATAATCGTAGCATATATTTGCCATCACAATATATTACTTATCTGTAAGCCCAAACAAAGAAAACAATGCACTACCACAGAATAGTGAATTACCAGAAATTTCACTGCGATGTTATTCCCTATAGTCACGATTTTATTTTTTATTGTGGTTTATACGACACTACGTGTCTGCGTACACAAATATAGGAATACGCAATCGTTCCGAACCACCGGAGTGAAACTTCTGCTTATTCTCCATTCTGTGACAGTACTTGAACAATGCAGTAGTATAGGTAAGTCGCCTGTGACATTTATTAAACTGCCCCAACTTAATCAAAGGTTCTCTTTGAGTCATTTTTGACAGAGAGGTAAATATGGTTTTAGAATATAGTCGTATAGTAATAGGTATGTTTAAAATCATGTTCTTTTTGTGCTTAAAATGCCGGAGTAAGTATACGTATACCTATTTTTGAGAGAAATTTATATAGAAAAGATTTTTTCTAAAATGAAAAATAAAACTATAATAAAAACGCAATCATACTGCCACAGTTTTAGAAATGAAATTATATGAGAATATTCCAGTTAAATTCGTCGTTCTTTTTTTGTGACTCTCTGTCTATGTAAGCATGTATGTAACCGCACATTATATATGCCGTCGAACTATGTTAAGTTAATAAAGCAGCTTGCACAATCGAGCCCATCAATAGCCGTTGCAATAGCCGAAATTTACTTTTACAGTCTAATATTGTTTCAATTTTATCTACACGATTACAAGGTAACGCCATTACATCACTACCTACTTACATTACGTAATCTAACAGTTACGAACACCGGACCGTTAGATATCGATTCCGTGTTTTCTAATATATTATTTAGATATCGTAAAGGTTAACAATGTCCTAAAATATGCATCGACCTGTCACTGTACCGAAGTGAGAAAGCCCTCCCTCTCTATTTCCGTGCCCTATCTACACAAAAGAATATCACACGGAAAAGCGACCGTCTAATTCATGTCGTTATCTATTAATTGACTGTTGAATCTATAATGGTTCATTCGGTATCACCTGGAAACAAGAAAACATGCAGAATTACTTTTAGATATCATTAGAAAGTAGTATAGTCTGATTATATTGTTGGATGTCTCCGACATTATTTTTTATTGTTTTATTTTTAGAAGAAAAAAAATACAATCGAAAAAGTATCCTGCCATATAAGCATCAGTATAACTTAATATCACAATAATGCTACATTTAATATTGTATTTGACAACATAATTACCATAGTCGGTGGTATTTATTTAGTGGCTAAAGACCGACCTACATACATATTCATGTTGTTCATAACACTAAATATTATATTGTAATAGATTTGGTATTAACAAACAGCAAATAACATACATATTAATGAAACTTCAGATCTTAATTCCCATGCACGTTTCTCTTTCTCATGCTGCTACATAAACATTGTGCATTGGAAAATAGGGATAACATTTGACAAAAAAAATGCTTTTAGTTGTATTGATTTGTCATTACTTTTATTTCTTGCTTTCATTTTTCCTTACATCACATAAGCATACAGAAATATAGGTATTATTACCATTGCATTATAGATTGATAGATTATTGTTTATTTCTAGTTTGTATATATGTACTTGAAATGCATTTGAATGAAATACACTGTGATCAAGTAAAAGTGTCTGAAGTTGGTATAGATAATGTCCCTATAGGTTGGTTATGAACTAGTGCATATTAGCTGCTGAGGATTGGCTACACCTCTGTTTGTCATCAGTCCCCGAACCCTAGAGAAACAATTAATAACAAACATTTCAATGGGACTGGGAAAAAACCATTTCTGGACAATCCTTTTTATAGATTTAGTGTTAAACTATTTACATACGAGTTTATCGTTGGAATGTAATCTGTATCTCTTAATGTACTTTTTTTCATAACTCATAACTCATTCTCATATGTATGTTATGGTTTAGTTTCGGTGTATATATATTTCTTTCATTGCTTTTCTTAACATGTTTTCTGATAAATGAAGATCACTAATTTCTTCGACAAATCTGAAATAGATAGTGCACTTCAGAATAATGTTTTAGAATAAGAAAGACAATTGAATTGCTGGGAATGAGAACAATACAAGTCCAAATTGTTAATTTGTGGAAAAACAAGAGAAACTGCTTGACGCATTTGCTATGCTTTGCAGAGGATGAGAGTGTATATACAAGTTATAGATCCTACTCATTCAAAAATTTGAAATTTAAAATTTCTGGATTCTTCAATAATATAGATATATTACCAAAAGAAAGAACAGGACTTGTACTGTTCTTAATCTCTCTGTAAAGGAATATTGTACTTTTTGTTGAAGAAATTACTTACTACTACTAAAAATAAAACTTAAAATTTGGTAAAACAAATTTCACTTTATTATTATTACCAGCAATGGACCTACATCTCAACTAGGGTGTGAACCTCAGGTTCTGTACCCTTTCATCTGTGATAAAGCGGCACGGTCAAGGTGCTAGGAGTGAGATATCACCAACAGATGTGGCTCAGGATGTTACATGACAGTAAAACTCCAACTGTTGCCACGCTATAATTGCATTGCTTGTTTTATGTCATTTATTTTTTTTTAATATTACTAGATGTTAGTCCACAATAGCCTTCACTTACAAGTATAGCCCGATTGATGGTCGAGTGGCTTGCACGCTTGGCTATCAGTCGCGGGGCCTCGTTCGAGCCGACGGACTGCTCTCAGAGTGAGGTTTTCGTGATTTTCCTCACCCCTTGGCGAATGCTGAGAGACGAACATCTTAAATCGCTCCACAGGCGCAGCGCATAACTCATGGCTGGGCCGATGCGCTCTGTAATTGACGAAAGCTGTTGGGGGATGCCAAGGTATGAATTATTATTATTATTATGTCTATGTGGATTTTATTTTTGTTTCAATAATTGGAATGTGTAAAAAGATAGACCATCAATATAATCATAATGTGTAACATATTATTCATATTGTAAAAGTTTCGTTAATGTTGTTGTTGCCAGTTTTACAAGTTTTTTTTTTTTTGTAATATGGTGACCACGCATTTTTAAAATCAATTATATATATTTAGGAATTTTGAACATTTCTGCACAGGTATCACCGGAAGGGACGAGTTTTGCATATAATCAAAAGTGATTTCTAATACTTCAAGTTGCTCCTGAGACAACTTGCATACCTCTTCAATCCTGCTATAAAATGTATTTGCTGTTCTCTTATGAGAGATAAGTTCTCCAGCACATACTCCCTTTATATTCGCGAAGATGGTTCCTACTGAGCTGCAATAGTTTTTGATTCTTCTTCTCTGATGAGGCCGTGATAAGGGTCTTCCATGAATTTGCCTGGTTGTCCCAGTGTTCTTTGTGTTTTTCTTTGTTCTTACTCCTCCACCTACTTTCGTGTTGTTTTTGAATACTCCTAAAACAAGTTTTGGGTCTATATACGAAGCTGATGAAGCCCTTTCTTGCTAACTCATCAACTTTTTGTTTTCGTTCGATTGCCGAATATCCGAACACCCGCAATAAAATACATTCCCAAACCAGCGTTGATTGCATCTTGGGATTCACTGACGCTTCGGTTGTCTGTATTTCTGAAGCAATGTAGATTCCCTTAATATATCGAAATCACGTGATTTGATCTCATTCCCAGAAGGTTACCTTCCACATAATGGACAATATTATTTTGCCCAAACCTGCATATCTGCCACTTGTAGTTTTTGCAATATGTGGTGCCCTATTTCAAAAATGTCTTGTTCCACCACTGAACGGATCATACACGTTATTGAGAAAAGAACTACAAAAATACTCATACATAAAACTATTTTAGTACTGTTATTGCACTCAATCTATGCAGCTTTGTATTTTGAACAAAATTGCTGTAATAAATTGAAATACCAAATTTTGGATTCATACCGTTCTTATTCTTATCGATTCAATTTAGGACTGAACCTCTAAGTAGTGTTATAGCTTTTGGAGACCTACATGATTATGTTTCGTCTTTAGTTAGTTGTGAGGATGACACAAGACTTATCTGATGTAGACGTATTTTTCCAAGAATGATGACGAGCTGAATAAATGTTTTTACATTAAATATATACAGGAAAACAGTAACTTAGGAATAATTTATTCAACTTGATTTTTTGGCAATGTGATAGTATTACATCAAAAATTAAACGATAACATTTGCAAAAAAAAATAATTAACATGTAATACGAAAAAAATAATAATGTGTTTGGCGACTCCGTAGCTGAGTACACTCCTGTACACATCTAGGCATCGACAAAATGAGATGATCCATATCTGGGTGTGGCACCTCGTTCCACGCAACTCGAGCTTCGTGGATTAACTGTGCCAGAATCTGTGGAGGATGGTGCAAAGTGGGCAGTCTCCTCCCCATGATATCCCACACATATTCAATGGGGTTTAAATCCGCTGAATGGGGTGACCACGGCAAAACATTAACCCCTGCTTCTTGTAGAAAGTTTATGGTTCAACGAACAATATGGTGACGTGCGTTGTCTTGCTGAAAAAGGACGTGTGGACGGCCATCTAGATAAGGTAGTAAAGTGGTTTGTAGGACATCAGCAACATAACGCGCAGTTGTCATGCTGCCTCGAATAAAGAGAAGTGGTGATCGGCTACCATAGGCAATAGTCTCCCAAACCATTACTCCAACAGACCTATGTACGTGTCTCTCAACAGCAAACCCAATATAACGTCGCTCTACACGCCGATTCATCGCTGAAGACGACATTATGCTATTCTGTCCCCTAATGCTACCATTCTCTGCACCAGTCCATACGTTGATGACTGTGGTCCGTAGCAGTAATGTGCTTAACAAGCGTTTTTTGCACTAGATTACATCAAAAGAATTATCGATCATTCACTAGCCGAGAATCTGGAAACTCGGCAAAGCGAAAATTCCGAAATCATTAAGGAGCGTTGTATTTAAGCTCTTTTCGCGATAAATAATCCGAAAGGTTTTGTAAAACACGTAGCCGAAAAGGTATAAAGCCGATCTACCAGCAACAAAATATTTACAATTCTATTCAGTGCTCGCTCAAGTATTATATAGACACATATTTCGGAATCTTCGCCTTGCCCATTTCCATTTCAATACTAGATAAGCTAATGAATGATCGATCGTTCATTTGATCCAACCGAGTACAAAAATTGCTCGATAAGCACATCACTAGTCCGTAGTCAAAGGAAGTAACAATCGTGGACGGTATGAAAGAAATCCAAAAGCTCGAATGCGACGATATAGTGTACGCATAGTAACAGGTCTACCTTTTTCTTCAAACCATTGGTCAGCGATTTGACGCGTAGTAGCAAAACGGTCTCGTGGATCTAGTTGTCTGAAGCGCCTATCTTGACGCTCTGTGGTACGCCTCGGTTGACCAGTTGGTCTTCTTCGTGTTTCTCTACCTTCTTCTGTCCACACACGACACACACGCATTACTGTAGTTGGAATACAATTAACACGGCGGCCAATTTTGCGATAGGACAAACCAACATCTCGATAGGTAACAATTCTACCCCTAACACGGTGATAATTTTGACGTCTGCGAACTCTAGGGCTGGTATAGGCATTTTGTTGCGCTTAGACACTCGTAGACGGACACGTAATAACTAAACATTTCTGTACTAGTCAGCTCTCATAAACAGTTTTCTTCTCTAAAACCTGAGAATTTTTTTTCCCAAAAAATTATCAAAGATAGAAAGTTCACATACTTACCATAGCTTGCTTTGAATATACTCTTTCTGATGCCAAAAAAAAATCACACTGCTAATGTCACTGAGTATATGTGTAATCCTTATTCCATTACTCTTTTCGATTTTTAAATAACCAATAGGTACTTTCCGTTACTGTTTCATATTGGATGTTGCTTGTATATATTACTGGTCTACAATAAGGTGCACGGGCAGAGATACCCGGTTCTGGCACGGCCCGGCCAGCGGACCGCTCGGCCCGTCAAATCGTATGCAGCTCCTCAATCTTCAATCTCCTTTAGGCCAAATTTCTTTGGTAACTAGTTCTTAATATTAATAAACCATGATATTGTATTATATAGCAGCATTTATGTTGATTAAAATGAAGTACATATGCACATATGTGTCATTGACAGGCTACATATAATAAAATTGCACCGATTTAATTTGTGACCATTATTCATACCACTGAATTTATCATAGTATGACCAAGGCAAGGAAATACGAACAGGGGCAAATGAGTAGCAGATTCATATCTTTACTTAGTGTCAACCTAACTGACTTTCGAATATGCAGTGCCATTGCTGGAATCAGCGACATTTGCTGACCAATTCGTAACACTATCGGGAAGCTTCGTTTAGTGGTATTTTGCTAGCGAAACAGATCCTAAAAAAATATTTGTGCGTGCGGTGTGCTATGCTACTATAATAAGTAGCTCTACGTTTTTAATTTGCATGCCGCGGCATTGTTACTTGTTTACTAGTATTGTTACAGAGTTGCTGTCAGTACATATACATATTATATGGCAAAAAAAACCTGTAAACTTGTCGGAAAGGCACTTTCACAATTGCCCCAGAAAATATTTGGGTAAATGTGAATACAAACACGGGACAATTAGGAACATCTTCTCACTTAAGCCACACAGAAAGAAAATGTTGTAAATTTTCAAACAATTATAAAGTTTCGTACAACAAGTTGTTGAACATATAGGGATGAGCACAACTGATTAAACTATTAAAATTTCCCATAAAATTGTTGACAAAAGTTATCGCATTTTTTACAACAAAATCCACACTTTTGTTATACAATTTATGTTGACAGAACCTAAATTTTGCAGTATGCAGTAGCATTAACTGCAGATCATTTCTTGCAAATAGTACGTTTAGGCCAGCGATAATAGTTGCAACTAATCGTCAACAAAATATTTACAGTATTTTTGCTACTATTACAAACCTGTCTAGCGAACCGACATTAAGATTTTGCATACAGATTAACTACGCCATTGCTATAATTAATATACCTAGTTGTGAATAATTATTTACTGTATAACGTGTTTTCTTGAAACAATGTGTAGTTTTGTTGCACAATTTGCTGACATAACCTACCTATAAAAGGAGCATAAGCTGCATATTACTTGCCGCAAATGCAATAACGAATTTTCAGTAGAATTTTGCGCACAGTAAAGCTGGACTGTTGGATTAAGCAATAAAGGGTCCTTAATTCGAGGGGTTAAGTTTTGATTTCATTAATTTATTTTGTTTTATATGTGACGTTTGCGAATTCTCCTTCGCCGGTATACAATGTTTTTTTTTCGGTAAATGCACCAAATCAATTTTTTATAACCGTGTTTGAGTGAAATGGGAGAAACGCCATCTTAATAATATACCCACAAACTAACTATGTGAGTAGAAAACTTCGCAATAATAATAATGCTTAGATCACAGAACCTGTTTACAACAGTGCGGGCTAAGTTTGGAAAAAAAAGTTATTTGAACATAATAATTACATACATTAAATTAATACATTAACACAACATACTTATATTGTGGTTAGCGTAATCCTTATTTCTTAATAATATTCACTATGTTAATTGAAGAGTACTTATTGTTTAAGTGAAATTAATGGATTGGTAAATTAATAAACTAGAAGTAACAAATTAATAGATCGCTTTTTACACCAATTATTTTCTTAATTTTCCCAATATCTATAAAATAAACGAGATTTTATTAGTTTGAGGGTTTGTTTGTTGATTTCATTAACGACAATACGTAAATCTCGCCGATGCCCGTCTTAACATGAACTTTTTTGCTTCAGAAACAGCAATTCGTAAATTTTAAAGTATGTTCAAGGTCTTGGCAGACCGACAAACTTCTTAACATTACCGGAAATCAGAATATTGCAATTATATTTAATTAAATATTAATTCGATCCGTGAACTAGTATTCGAGTACTATAAAGTTTCTCAGTATAAACATTCTCCTTTATAACTTTTTCCCACTCCCCACAGATTTGCTAATTGTAAAACATTTCAGAACATTTTCTAGAAGGTTGTACTACAATATTTTCTAACAATTTTATTGCTTTTTTTGTAACTAAGGTATACAAAACTGCAGCGACGTTGCTTAAAAGTTTCGCATAATACTAAAAATTCTTACTACAATTTTCGTCCAACAGTGTACTATATTACTATGGAAATTTTTCTCTGTGCATAAACTCATAAAAGCTCTGTCAAACGAGAAAGTCAGACTAATTTTAGAGGCCCACGTACGGAAAAAATTGAGGATGTCAACACTAAAACGATTCTTTGACGTGTCCACATTGAAGGCGATAAGCAGTGCAAGATTTATCCGTCCACAGAAGTAATTGATAAGCTATGTGAACGCGGCACTGAAGTCTATCTCAAAGAAGCAAAAAATAGGAATACGAGTGTTCTGTTCATGAAGCAATTTTTAAACGCATGCTTGCTAAAAAGCCATTAGATTCCTTTATAAACCCGGAGAATTCAGTGAGTTATGTTTTTATATTTTATTGTTACCTTTTGTTCAATATCTTAAGTTACAAGCCACTGTACTTTACGGAAGTATGTTTTGTGTGCAGTTAATTAATGAGGATTGAATATTTTGTACTTTTAAGCTCCTGGATTTATTGCTTCAATATAAAAAGAAGTTTCTAGTTGCCTTTGGTAAAAAGATCGTATCTTAAATGGGAAACCAATAGATGTTCTCTTTGCTCCAACTTGAGCAAAAGGGAATATTGGCAGAATTAAAAAATATATGGTATATATCTCCGAAGTGCTCTGCATTATCGGGCTATAATAAGGTCGGGAATCAATCTTCTATTATTTTTTATGTATTGTAATATCACGCAATTATTACATAATCATACTAAATATCACTTAAAAACTAACCAAAAGCCAGTAAATGATGCCCGTCACATGTAACACTTGGCTAACGCAAAAATCGTCAGTTTTTTATTAGGGCTTAATTTGAAATTTATCATTTTTTGAAATGGTTGTACTCACAAGTATGAAACCCAAATGTTGAATTGTTTTAGGCATTCGTTATCGTATAACACAAAAATAAAGTACATTAAATAGTTTTCTGTATAACTTGTTGAAGGACCCGACCCTATTATGTATTCAGAGAACCATTGATATTTCAATGGTAATCCCCACGTTAGAATTCGATACATCAAATAGTCAAATAGTAAATATAGTATAAATTACATATTATACTTAATTTTTAAGTCAACATGTTCGCCAGCACTAGTTGCTACCATTCCTATTATAGATATCTGCAAGCGCACATAAAAACCCCAAGTTTTTAAATTAAAATAGTTTTCCTGCAGAAGGAATGGTTATCCTTTTAGAAGGGCAATCAGTGAATGTAACGAGTTGCGTTGTAATTGCCAAAAAGAGCACCTCTAGTGTACAGTATTAAAAATTATTAAAATATTTTGAAAGTATTCCTACACAATTGTTGGATATACTACTGTAGTGAATTTGGGAAATTCACACTTTATAAAGTGTGGATTTATAAATTCTAAAATAATATTCAATCATCAGAATAATTTATTGTTATCATGATCTACTACTACGTGGATGGATACTACTTTGTAGGAATTATCATTACAATTGTTGGTATTTTAACATTTTTTCTGCTTTCCCAATAAGCGAACCTAAAAACTTAATTAAATGATGTTATTAAAATGATAAAATTAATTAGATATGTAATTATAGAAACTGAAAATATCACCCAGCGCCCTTTCGCTTGGGTAATTTCTTTTATGATGCGATAATTTTAGAAGGAAATCTCTTTCAGCTAAAACGAGTATTAACGTCAGGAAAAGCGAAATAAACGAAGATTATAAAGAAATAAGAATTCCAATTTAAGTACAAAAATAAGTTTGTAAATAGTTTTGTGTTTTCCCTCCGAACGAACGTTCCCCGTCGTCGTCGCCGACGCCGACGCCGCCGCCGTCGTAGAGGAAAAACAGAGGATGAAAAGAAAAAAAAAAGAATAAATTAGATTTATATTTAGATATATGGTTAATTATAAGATCCGCATTGCATTAGTGAAACTGCAGGAAGAGAGGCGAGCGAGATAAAAGCGGAGAGAAATAGAGAGAGAGTGAGGTGGAGAAACGCGGCCCGGCCGAACGAGGGCGCCAAATGAATGCCGCGTTACTGATAAAAAAGGAATTAAAGAAAGAATGCGAAAAAATGAATTTCTCTGTTTTTGACAGGTCCTTAATCGCTCGCACAAGAGATATTGCATTAAAGGGGCGCAGTTGTTTCATAATTAGGATGCGGCCGTCGATTTCCCTCCATAGTCTACACTCGCACCTTATAAAATGCAAAATACACTAACAATTTAAGAGGTATTGATAAAAATACCAAACAAGACAAAATTGAAATATGTACTGTATATTTAATATATTATCATAAAAGTAAAATAGATTGAATTGATAGAATGTAGCAAACCATAAATGTATGATGCTGTCTGTATTTCTTTTTTTATCTTTAAAATTAGCGTGCTTTAAGAAAGGATGATGTGCTTTATGGAGATGTTGCAAGGTTAAGAGAGCTAAGTTTTTTATGAACCGATTAAAACAAATAAATTATGGAATGTAAACAAAAACACCTTTAACGTGTTTATTAAAATCTTTAAGAAAAAACAGTATAAATTTACTGGCGAACGTTTTAACACTTAAGTACTAATGTAAATGATAAATATATCTTTTAACCAAACTTTTCTAATCGTAAGTACGTTTCTGTTTATTTAAAATAACCTTTAATATTAGTGAGTTTATCATTTGTTAAAGGCAGCTTTCCAAATTCTGTAAAATTATGTAAAGTAATTCCACTTTACAAGGATAATTCACAATCCATTAAAATAACACACATAGGGAGGGTGGGGCAAGATGGGGTCACGAGGCATGATGGCGACATCGTCTTATCTACAAAACGGCAGTAAGCATCTGTCAAATAATAGCAGTCCTAATATTGACAGCTGCTGTTTTATGTTTCTTGTAATGTAGGAAACTTTACTAGTCGTAATAACAAAGTTATTGCTGTTTATGCGTGAACTTTGCAATTTCCAGAATTTCGTTATTATTTTGATGGTGAGTTCAACGACCAGTATCGGAAGCATAAGTAAATTATTTACAACTACACTTGTTTGTGCTTATTAATTGACATGTATTTTCTATAGTGTGTTATTTGTTTATTTCAAATATTTAATATGTTATTATAACATAACCAGAAAATGTCCCAAAGAGGCAAGATGGGGCTATTGGTATGGGGCAACATGGGGAGATCACTATCTCACTCTTCAGTCTGGTCCGTTATGCCTGGATATGCTATTATGCTTTCTCGAAGACATAATGCCTATTTCTCATGTTAGGAATAAAGTACAGGTTCAATCAAAGCGTAACAAGGGAAAGACAAAAAAAAATCTGCTACAAGAAAATAGAAGTCTGGAGAATCCCTAAGACAACTAGAAGTGCTGAGGGAGAGTTAAAGGAAAAAAGAAATGACAAAGAAGAAAACATAAGAGATCAAGAAGCCGAATTTTGTAAGGAAAGCAAAGAGACAGATTTTTAGAAAACGTCAAGGGAATAATCAAGTTCTTCTCTTGAGGAAGATGACGCTCAATGTTAGTATTGTAAGGGGAAATATTGATACAATGCCATGGATGGCGAGGTTGGGTACATGGAGGCTGTGCGAATAACGTGGATGAGTTCGTCTTCTATTGTCTCAATTGTGAAGATTAAGTTTAATATTCTTTTCGTTATTGTATTTTCTTTTATTTTAAGTAGTTCCGCTTCAAAGAGTTTAAGCTTTGTTCCTGCACGTTTTTAAGAATATTTTAAGAATCTATTTTTTACCTATTACCTAGATTTATGGTACGACCCATCCTTAACTTATCTGGGACCCTTCCACCCCATCTTGCCCCCATGGTGGGGCAAGATGGCGTATTTACACATTTCTTTTCAAAATGTTTCTCACAACATCATGAGTACCCATCGAAAAATTGTAAATTCATTCATCAGCAGATAAATGTTTAAAGATTACAACAAGCGTACTTAGAACCTTGTATAACAATTTGCAATCCTGATCCACTGTTCTAAAGCTTAATGTTCCCATCTTGCCCCACCTTCCCCTACTATAAAATGTCCATTAAAAAAAATTTCCAGCTTCTTGTATTTTTTTTTTCTAAGGCTATCTAGGGGGCAGATTACAGATTTGTTATTTATTTTTTTGGGTCAGGTCAAACTTAAATTTTATAGTTAGAGTTGCAATTTTTCTAGTCGAGATCATTCAAGTTCTAGCGTATCCGAGACAATTTAATTAATCTTACTGTCTTCGCGGCATAAACTAAAATTTCTGTTTAGGTTTACACTGATAAAAATTTATGAAAAATTTAGTTTGAACTTCTCATTGATTTATACTTCAAAAGTCATACACTGATCAAGAGACCTGGAAGGTTTATTTGGAATATTGCATTGTTTTATATCCGAAAAGTCATATTCTGTGGTGGATATTACAGCCATGGAGAGTAATTCTCTTGTTAAATGTCAAAATTGTATGTTTTTTTAGTATAACATTATACGAATGGATGAATATTCAGTAGCAGGGGCAGTAAATTTTCCTTTAGATAGCATAAGAATTCAAAATTCGTATAAAAATTTCTGCACGGATCAGTGGTAAAAAAAAATGCCATTGATCCGTATATTATTTTTTCTTTCGGTGTTGCGTTAAAATACGTTCAATTTAATCGTTCTGGAATTTTGAGAAAGACCAGAACTTTTCTGTAATTGTATATTTTTGTTAGAAAAATCAAATATCAAATTTTTAATGCAAATATATTTATTAAAAAAAAAACTATTTCCCTTTTTTAGATAATCGTGAATAGTTTTATCAGAGTTTTCACGTATCAGGTTCCAACAGTATTCCCTTAACATCTTAGTGAGACTCTGTCATTTATATCGGGTTTCCATCATGAGCTCCTCGTGATGATGATAGCACATGTTTGTCTGAAACTTCCCACAGGTTGTCAGGGAAGAAATCAATATGGTTATGCAGCAGATGAATTTTTAAAGACATCAATACGTTTAATTCCTTTAAAATGTCAATCATATCTTTCACACACGACCTCATAGTTGTCAGCTCGCTTGTTGCCCAAAGAGTTTTTTTGGGAAATCGATAGGCGACACGAACCCACACTCACAAGACGAATAAAGACAAGTATATCTAATAGTTGTAAAACGGAATTCACTTCCCCTATCTTAATCAAGTGTTATTTTGAGGTCTAATACTACACAATATAGATACCATAATCATTGTTTGACCAAAAGTTAATAACAGATATGGGGTCTGTGCAGCATATAGTTCTGGAAAAAGCAATTGCGAACCCGGAGATTTTTTTTGTGTTTTACCGTGTAATTATAGACCAGTAACAATTTTATCCAAATAGTTAATAACTTTCGCTGCTTCTTTTCAGCAGTTTATTAGGGCGTATAGTCCTCCTACTATTACATTAAATGATTTAGGACAGTGCAGTGGTAAGAAACTTAAAGCGGATATGATCGTGCTTCGTGATAAAAAATACTCCTATAATCGGAATAGAGTAAATAGGCAAGTAAAGAAGAAAGGGCGAGCTATTACCAAAACATTAAATATTAATAACATCTCACAAATTGTTTGTTTCTTAACATTTCAAACAACGTTGACAAGCTTTTTTTCTGTGGCTAATACATTTTTTCCCAAAATTGAAATAAGTTGCTGCTTTTCTCAGAATAAATTTTGTCGAAATTACTTTATAGTAATGTGTAGCCGTCAGGTTTAGTAGGGCACAGGAACTTTTCGAAGTATTTATGTATCTGGTGTGAAGTGTGAAATCCAAAACTTCTGACGAAGACTTGTTCCAACAAGTTCTTCCCACGGAAGCAGTTGTACTTTAAAAATAACACTGAACTATCACAATTACTATTATTCTCGTTATTTTCAAAGTCATCTAAAAATACAACATACATTTTAATATCATAGATTATTTATGAAAAGCTAAATAATTACAAATCATCCTACCCGTGCTTCACCTAAAAGTACTACACGAGACGTAGAGTACTATATAGATTCCATAACAATTGAAGTGTTCCTACTCTAGCTAAATAATTTCCCTATGATTGCTAATAACAAAAATATAATACAGTAGTCTGGCAATTATGTGAATATTACTTTATGTGAAACGCTGAAATATGTGAAATGTGATCAGTTCACATAATCGCGAGTCCACTGTAAATCGGTACTATCAGTTGTTATAGTATTTACGCCCATGAAACGACTTTAGTTATCTCCCAGCATTCGTCAAGGAGTAAGAGAAAACCATGGCAAAAACTTTACTTTGGAAGCAGGATCTGGGAAGAAGTTCCAGACCTTGTTACTAATAGCCGGCAAATTATTATTTTTATCCTTCTGAGTGCTAAAGAAGCAACCTCCACGTTCCCTTAATTCCAACGGCCGTTTTCACGTAATGCTATGAAGTTGAAACAGGATAGAAGTAATGATCTAAAAACAAACAAAAACAGGAGTAGTACCTAGTCTAATACTTAACAATAACTTAATCCTAATTATTCTAACCAATAGTAATTAAATTAAAG
This sequence comes from Protaetia brevitarsis, assembly GCA_004143645.1. NCBI lineage: Eukaryota > Metazoa > Arthropoda > Insecta > Coleoptera > Scarabaeidae > Protaetia > Protaetia brevitarsis. The sequence continues at coordinate 2,890,624 of RXPK01000189.1, read as the reverse complement.
ATTAATATTTTAAATATTTATTTATATATCCTAACTATGCTAAAAGCTATAATTTAACACTAATTCCGACCACTAAAATGCATACAAGTATTCATTCATAAATACGTACTACCCTACTAACTACCTAAATATCATGCCGCAACCTATCTAGTTCTTTAGCAACATTACTAAAAAATTCCTACCATTCGACCGACTCATTATCGCTAGTATATGTTCGCGTCGCGGCTAATTTAACCCATTAGCTAATGTCCTAACTTCCGTACGCGACCGCCATTCATCAGTGAGTAGACATTCAAATAAAACATGCCCCCGCTATCCCTCCACATTACCAATGCGAATCATTAACCCTCCCAATTCTTCATAAATATGATTTAAAATTACCGTACCTGTTAATTCTACCCATATACTAAATTAACCTGATTTCCCTAAAACGTGGAACGCTACCAATAAATTTCCTAGTCCGCCTCCCATTTAAGGTAATATCCCACCTACTCTGCCAATCATTATCAAGTTTATCTCTAAGGCTTTTTTAACTACGCTAGGCAAAATTAGTCCATATCTAACAATCGCACTAGACCGCCTCTTTCGCTAATTGACTCGCCCTCTCATTACCGATTGTACCTACGTGAGCCCTAGTCCAAAAAGCTTTATACCTCCCTCACCCAACAGATGAGACAGATGGACATTTTTTGAATTACTGATTGAAGATGTTACCCCAGAACAAACCATGAATGGAGGTGATACAGGTTATTGCTAAGATACAACATGTAAGAGAGAATGAAATGTTATATGGTAGAAATAGAAGCAATTACTAACTTGAACACTTAAATAATATATAGGTACTTATGGTCAAATAATTTTGTATCAGTTTATCAATTCAGTAATCTGTTAATAACTATGGTACCATCTTTAACAAATTAAATGCAAATCGAAGCACCACGAATTTTCCATCGTTTATGCAACCGAAACTACACTGCTTACATAACGATGCCTAATTCCAAATTTCGTAAATAGTTTTAAATCAATTAGTGTGTGTTATTGTGCTTTTTACGTTACATAATTTTTAACAGAATGTATTATATTTTATAAAGGAATAGTGGCAGTTCTACGCGATATTTGAAGCAATTTAGAATTTTTAAGATATATATGAGAAAATTATTTATTGTACTTATATATGTATTTTAAAAGCATATAGTAGCTTCCATTTCTTTTCACTTTATATTTTGTGGAATTCCATTCCAGTTCATTTTAGTTTAAAAAAATACATGTGTATTATTATTATGTATTCATTACAGCAATAAATACGCATGCACATGACTTGTGCCAGCGAATGTGCGAATAAATAGAAAATAGGAACTTTGTAAACGGACTTTTTGCACAATACTAAATAATGGTTATAATATTGAAAACCCTCTTTCTAAACCCTGGCTCTTTTTTTTACCGTTTTGATAATTTTAATAAAATGATTTAAATTATTGTTCATTTAAAATTATAAACATTATATTATGGAATTATATTTTAACGATTAAAAGAATTATTTGTTTTTAACTTGTAATTTAAAAAGTTTAGAAAAATATTACATCACAACATTATATTTTTTTTTGGCGTCAGCGCCAAGGCGGTCAATTGAATGATAACTTTATCCTTTTTTTTGTTCGCATATCGTGGAAATACTAAATAAAAATGTAAATTCCAGAAATTCCTGGAGCAAACAAAAAAAAAAACAAAAGTATAATGGATGTGACGCAAAAAGGACATAGTAATTCTAAAATATATGTATATTAATCTTATACATTTACACGTTTATATTAAGAAAGTGTATGTGTCATGTGTATAAGTAATCTGTGAAAATATTTCAGGTAAATTTAATGTAACAAATAATGGATGAAAGAGGCCCTGTTCGCATGACAAAAAAACCAAACCGAAATTATTTAATGGAAATGTCAGAGACTCGACAATTGTTGGTCTACGGCGTTATTATATTATTATATAAAAGACATAGCATAGTAATACAAAAGAAAAAATAACAAATGGACATCTCTTTTCCATAACAAATATTAAACGTGGAATTTAAAAAAAAGCAAAATTACAATTTTTTGGAAACTATTATTTTCTTAAACACTACACTAAAATAAAATGAAGTTTTCTATTTACATTTTCTCCAGTAAAATGCACGTATTAATATACGAATATTCGGAATATCTAGCGTTAAATAACGATAAGAGTACCGTAGAAAAACGGAGAATGTATTGACGCGCCAGTTAAAAAAAAGGGATTAGGCGAGCATACGAAGAAACACACATTTTTTGAAATATTTACTTCCATATGGTGTAGGCAAAAAAAATTAGGATGGTTTCAAATTTCTAGACAAATATAAATTTGATTTACATGTACATTTAAGGGATGGTTTGAATGCATTTGGTGAATTTATGTTTAAAAGCATGCCGCGGCGCAAAGTAATTATCCTGGAACCAGTGAAATTATTTACTGGAAAATGTCAAAGACTAAAATTGTTGGTTTAAGGTGTTACTCTATTCATTCTATAAAAAAGTAGAATTGAAAGTATAGTAATATAAAGAAAAATTAAACAAATGGATGTCTGTGAAATGAAAATATCTACCGGTGTCAAATACTCGTGTTTCCTGCAAAAATTTTGACGTGATTTACTGGACATGCAATTTTACTCTCCAGTTTATATTATATTGGTAAACTGCGAGGCGGTTCAATAAGGTGAACAGACGTGAATCTCTTTGATTATGAATAAACATAATTGAAAATAATGGTTTTTTCTTTAAATTTTTGTGTATTAAATTAATTAAACTTTAATTTCAGAAAAGTAACTAAAAACGGCGCGTAGTATCATTTATAAGAAGTAATATTTTTTATAAGCACATCTTTGCATAATCAAAAGGATCCACATCTGTTCACGTTATTGAACCGCCTTACTAATAAAATATAAGCTAGAGAACTGATCGAATAATAAGGAAACAAAAGGTATTATGACTAAACACTAATTACTCTCAGGCAAGAACTAACTCGTAACTCCAAATTAATATTGTTATTCCAAAAATGTTTTGGTGGTCCTGCAAACTACCCTCAAACAAAACATGCATAAAAATATGTTTTAATACCTTATTGTTTATTTCGAGGCTATGAAAACTAAATTTGTGGTAAATTACGAAAAGCCGAATCGATAGTAATCAAAGGCAATCATTTAAATAATATAATTTTGTATAAAAGTAGTATTTCTTTATCTGTAACTGCACCGACTTTAAATAATGCTTTGTTTGAGCAATTTACACTTGATATCATATATTATACAAATATTTTTTCGGGTAAAAAATTCTCAGTGTAACAGAAATAGAGCCTGTGTAGTGGCTATCTTTTACGTTTCTTTAATTTTTAATTTTCTACCTAAATAGTTCTCATGTTCTTTTTAGTTGTTGATTGTACATACCACACTATCACTTTACTACTTATTTTAAACGTCTATATATAAGACTACCAAAATGTACTAAACTACTAAACCTAGCATAATGCTATCTTGTACTCATTTACGATAACGCTGTCAACCTTTTCACAATATACAGATCAATACTAAAATTACTAATTAATTACAAAAAAAAAATCATATTTTTTAAGTTAGGCGTTTCAATTAAATTTTAAAACAACCAGGGAATAGATAGCTGTTTTAAAATGTAAATATATAAATGCATGCCACGGAACAATAATTTAAAATACGTTTTATAACGCCCCTAGGCACAGTCATATCGCATCGATTCATATAATGGAAAATGTAATCATTTACACGGAAAATCTACTATCGGAAAATGTCTCTTTTTAAGTGGATTTGGTATTAATTTCCCTCGCCGGAGATGCGATACATATTCAAATAATAATCGCATCATGCACGTGTCATTTGCGCCCGACAACACTTCCTGGCCATTGTAGCTCGGGTTATCTACTCTACGTTCCCCTCTAACCCGCTATACGCTCCTAATGATTGCTCCTGCACCCCATCTTAATGTTCATTCCAACTTCGGCATACGCCGCCTCATGTATAAATTTAGAAGAAACGTCGCGTCGTACAAACAACGCCAACATAGAAAAAAAAAGGAACGAAGAAGGAAAATTGTTTGTGCATACAGGAATAACGAGGGAGTAGAATCAAGTAGGCGTTACCGGATATTCAAATAAACAATAAAAAAGGGGCATTATCAACCAAAAATTTACATTCACTTTCATTATGCATGAGCGCTCATCTCTATATGTATGTATGAATGCATGTTTATAACAGTAGCGTAGCAATAAATCATACATAACGAGTATTACGCCCCAAGAAGTAGCGCCGGTGCGCGGGGAATTTTAGTTTATCTGCTCGGTTTTTTCTAGATAAACTGGTTTATTTTATCCACACACTCTTTCGTATCCCATGTAATAAAACTACAACCGTAGCTTCAGTACGTTAGATTATTAGGTTTTAAAAGTAACTTGTAATTTCGTTCTGTTATACCCTTATCTCAAATTGTGTTAATCTCCCACGAGATGAAATAAGCGTGGTAGGTTGTGAAGCTCCTGAAGGGCTACCTTTGTTTATGTCCTCAAACAAATAAGAACCAAACGTTTAAATTATGCGATGAATTAAATGTGTTGAATTTTTTAAGAGATTTGGGCATTTCGAAGTTTAAAATGCATTTTCTTTTTTATATACTTATATATTAAAGTAGAATTATTCCTAAAAGTCCGGAAGTTTTCTAACAATGGTATATTCTTTATATATTCCTGAAACATTGGACATATTCGTCAATACAAAGGAAGGAATATGCACAAGTTAAACATAAATCCCCTCGACCCAAAAATTGTCAAGATCGATTAAAATATTCAGATACATATTGAGAATGGACATAATTCCACCAAGTACTCGTTTATACGTTTATACGTTGATAAAATTGTAAAAACGTTGTTAAGCGTCCAAAGCTTTACAAAAATAGCAATTTTTTGTACATCTATGTTGCGTTCCTTTTGGCACAAATCTCAGTGCAGTTCACCTCATTTACTGTGGCTCAGTTAAATGTGCGTTCCAGTTGTTTGGGCTCAATTCGATGACGCCACAGTAAGTGAGATTTCGCACTACCTACTTTTCAATTCGTTAGTCTACTGAAAAGCATGAGCAGACAAACTGAGTTCGAACTCAATGAACTGGTAGGGTCATTCAAATTTGAAAGAGCGATGAAATCATTTACGGGGATTTGAGGTTAATTGTGTCAGGCTAATACAAGAAACAATAACACACATAGGGAAGGGTGGGGCAAGATGGGGCCACGAGGCATGATGGGGACATCGTCTTATCTACAAAACGGCAGTAAGCATCTGTCAAATAATAGCAGTCCTAATATTGATAAGTGCTGTTTTATGTTTGTTGTAATGTAGGAAACTTTACTAGTCGTAATAACAAAGTTATTGCTGTTTGTGCGTGAACTTTGCAATTTCCAGAATTTCGTTATTATTTTGATGGTGAGTTCAACGGCCAGTATCGGAAGCATAAGTAATTATTTACAACTACACTTTTTGTGCTTATTAATTGGACATGTATTGCATCTATTTCTATTACTGCAGATATTTGTTTATTTCAAATATTTGAATATGTTATATAACATAACCAGAAAATGTCCCAAAGAGGCAAGATGGGGCTATTGTATGGGGCAACATGGGGACATCACTATCTCACTCTTCAGTCTGGTCCGTTTAGCTGGATATGCCATTATCTTTCTCGAAACATAATGCCTATTTTCTCATGTTAGGAATAAAGTACAGGTTCAATCAAAGCGTAACACAGGGAAAGACAACACTCCTTACAAGCACTACGTACAAAAATCTGCTACAAGAAAATAGAAGTCTGGAGAATCTCTAAGGCAACTAGAAGTGCTGAGGGAGAGTTAAAGAAAAAAAAGAAAATGACAAAGAAGAAAACAGAAGAGATCAAGAAGCCGAATTTTGTAAAGAAAACAAGGAGATAGATTTTTAGAAAACGTCAAGGAAATAATCAAGTTCTGTTGAGGAAGATGACGCTCAATGTTAGTATTGTAAGGGGAAGTATTGATACAATGCCATGGATGGCGAGGTTGGTACATGGAGGCTGTGCGAATACCGTGGATGAGTTCGTCTTCTATTGTCTCAATTGTGAAGATTAAGTTTATATTCTTATCGTATTGTATTTTTTATTTTAAAATTCCACTTTAAAGAGTTTAACTTTGTCCTGCATGTTTTTAGAATATTTTAAGAATCTATTTTTTTTTTACCTATTACCTAGATTTATGGTACGACCCATTCTTAACTCACCTGGAACCCCATCTTGCCCCCATGGTGGGGCAAGATTTCTTTTCAAAATTTACTCACAACATCAAGAGTACCCATCGAAAAATTGTAAATTCATCCATCAGCAGATAAATGTTTAAAGATTACAACAAGCGTACTTAGAACCTTGTATATCAATTTGCAATTTACATGCAGTGTTCTAAAACTTAATGTTCCCATCTTGCCCCACCTTCCCCTTACGGGAATGCGAATTTGTGATGCATTAAGCAAAAGGTTTGCGAATTCTTATTATCTAATTATACTATAAAAATTCTCTGACAAAGATGGCATTTTAATCTTTCGGAAAGAATATTTAGAATTAGATTGCGTGTCCAATGTTTACACAATTATAATTTTGACATGGTATTTTACATATCTGCAATGTACACTCACAGCCAGAAAGACTACTATGTTGAATTAACAAAACTCCTTCTTGAATTTTTCTTGTTATTATGCCCAGAATTTGAGTTAAACCAAAATAATGTGTCGGGTTGTATACAAAAAAAAATTGGCTTGAATCTGTTTAGTTATGATGTAATATTAAAGTTTCAACTTGTTCTAATTAGTGAAAATCAATATAATTCGAATGCAGCTTTGTTTTAGAAATCCTGTTTAGGTTGACTTTACTTTACGAATTGTGTGCCTGTTTACAAAGTATTTTCGTGGTTTTTATAGAAAATCTAATTTTAACCTTACTACTTGTAAAATATGTTCGGTAGCCCCACCCTGATTTTCTAAACTTACCTTTTCCATTAGCAAAGCCCCCACGGACGAAATAGATTCTTGTCTGGCCGAAATGTAATAATAATTATATATGTGGCGCAATTTTTACTCCGCAATGACGTACTTCCGTATGCGCGTAAGCATACCGTGTTATTTATACCGTGAGGTATACCACCATACTTGCATAGACAATTCATGTTTATCTATACACATATGCATATATACTTTCATTATTCGTTTTAGCTTGCGTTACGGCGGTGTATATTTTTAACAAACATTTCTTTAGATAATCCTATAAAAATACGCATTAAATGTAAATGTTATGATAACGGCACATACTGGTATGCAGATTGATCTAGGGGGTCTGTGTACGTATACATGCAGGAGCAAAATGAATATTGCGGTATCAAAACGAACGCTGAGAGTATAATAAAGGGATATCGCAGTGCGCCCTGGATTACATATGCAGGCCGTGGTGTCAGGCTGCAGTTACATCACACGGTTATGGTTATACGTGGCAGTTTTCATCTTTTACACTGACTGACACTCTCATTTTAGGGTGTAATTTAGGGCGAGATCGTGCGACGCCACCAGGTCCTTATTATTCATTCATGCTATTGCAAATTATCCATCAAAAGTGCGGTTGCCGCGATCGCACGAATACGACCGTGTTCACTAGGGCAGACCTCCTTTCTTTTTCGTCCTCGCCATTCCGATACGGAGCCGATCTGCCCTTCTAGAATACGAAAAACTGTTCGACCGTAAACTTAATTATATCGGATATTTGAAGTTGGGGGATTTACAATCGAATCTACGACCTGATCGATAAGCGAGGAGTCAAGTTCGCGTCGCGACTGACTGCGATGTCATTACAGATCTACAATTGGACTGGCTGGGGAACAGACACGTCGCGCAAACTGAATCAATCCCTTTATTAAATTATTTCGTATATATATATTGAATTATTTATTCCGTTAACAGTTTGCACTTGCATTTAGCAAGATGAGAGCTCTGGAAGGGGCTTCATAAACGAGAGATTTTTTTAACATCAACCAGAACTAATTTAGGCCATTTATATATCTGTGTATTTAACGAGAACGCCATGAATGATATAATGGTATATCGGTGGTTCATTTATCCTATACATTTATTTAAACTTACTTTCATCAGTGTAAGAAAAACACCAGTATTTTAAAAATGAAGAATGGATCAAGTAGTACGTGAAAAAATTGATATGATTTTTATTTATAGTGAAGCGAGACGTAATATTCGCACCGCGTGTCGTTTGCATACTAAAAAGTATCCTCACAACTTTGACTGTATACATAACTGGACTGCTAGGAACATACAGCTGACAATACATCATAGTGTCTCCAACATCTACGATGCCACCGTGTTGCCCGTGAACCAAAAGTAGAACTATATTCGGCGGGAAATTTAAAATTACTAGACCACTTACTGTTATAAATATCAGATATTTGCAAGTTGATAAAATAAACAAATCAATATAGTTATAGGTCATATATCACGTCATTTCTTAATATATGCCTGAATTTATTCATCATACATACAATAAGTACTTACAAGTAAAACGATTCTTTTTCTTCCGGCCTCAATTTATCGAACGCAATAGTACTACAATTCAGAGCAAAGCAACTCCTACGACTCCTTACATAAAAATAAATATCGCAACATATAAAAGCACGTATACACAGTAATATACACATAAACATTCCGATCATAAACGCGTCAATTTAAAATTGTCATGTAGTTCCTGAAATCGCAAAAACTTCATGTTGCATATGTTGGAGACACATTTTTCAGATCTTTAGCAGTTCATATAATATATCGTCAAAGCCTCACAGTATAAACCAGTAAGGACAACGGATGAATCATCGGGGTTTCAATTTCTAAGCCTAACTACACTTGAAACAACAGCTTCCCAACATGATAATTTGTATCTACAGACATTAGTTTAATCATCTGTTTAACCTACACGATTTACTTGTTTCATTTATTTATTTTACGTATTTTATTAGTTTTAAATTACCCATTCAGTTTTGAAACAATATATGAACTTTGATGTTACGATATTGTGCCATTCGCTCTTGCAACAATAAATTCTGATGCTAACGATGGTATTTTTTTTGGATTTCCGAATGAATCTATTTTTGGAATGAAATTTCAAGAATTAGCAATTGAGGAACTACAACAAAATTAAGAGGATGGATGGAATATTATGGGGTCTGAACCATATTCAACACCGCATAATCCTAATAGAAGTTTCACATTTCATATTGGTTCACATTATAGGCATCTCTTGCTTGCGACATCATTGTTGACAAACCAGTACAGGGTCGTATGTTAGAAATGAATTAGTCGAATAAAAAAGAACAATCTTTGTATTACCATAAAACGATATAGTCATAACTCTTTAACCCTAATTATAAGTTGGTGTGTGTTCGTGTCAGAAATTTGAAAGTCTAGAATAACATCCTCCCACCAAAATCGTTGCATCTTTATTTATTTATTTGAAAAAGAAAGAAACATATTTATTCGTGAAAGAATATTTTATACTACAAAATATATAAATGAAGATTTAGTTTCACAAAAAGGAAAGAATGTTAGCTCAATTATTGTAAAACACTTGTAAATATATGTATTACTCATTGAGTCATTGTTTTAATATAATCATGGTTATTTTTATTAATATAAGCTATTCAGAAATATTAAAATGAATTTTTAAAATTGTAAAAATATTATAGCATATATTATAATGCCAATGGATTTTCTTACTACGTTTTGGTAGAACAATGTCAGTACTTGTTAATTTTAAAGTGGGAGACTTCTGACATTTAAACCAAGTGAGAATTAATCAATTACATACACCGATGTAAATGTCAAAATTTTAACAAAAATCATAATATCTTAAAAGCAGTTGATAGTCCTAGAATTCTATAGTGAATCCAAAAATGTAATAATATATAGGGTGTTCCATTTAAAATAAGTCTATGGCGACTTCCAGTTAACCGGCAGTGCAAACTAGCAACTTCCGTAGAAAACCCTGTATAAATTAAGTAATGAAACGATGAAAAATGCAGGTCTATTGCAATTACAAAAAAAATCTTCAATAATTGCCCAACTGCTCGCGGTAACTGCTTCCGCATTTGGTTATTCAAATTTCTATACGACGTTATGCTTTCCATATATACCTAGCTTCTTCATAATACATGGCTCAGATATCATAACAAAACTGCCGGACTGTTTGTTAAATTGATATAAGGCTTATCCTAAATAAATAAAAATCTTTGTTAAATTGACACACAAAACGTACTTATACAAAATAAGCAGATGTTATAGCTAAATTCGTACATAAGCGTATTTAAAATAAATCAAAGTTATTATTAAACTGGTTTAAACGTATTTGATGTAACTCTTAATATCAAGCGTTTTAGAATTAAATGTTTATTTATTTTACCTTTAAATCAATTTGGTAGTAAAATTTTAACAAAAAAAAATATTTGATCTAAATCCATTTTGTTTTTGTCCCATATTTAAATATAGAATATGTTTGACCTTAATATATTTATATTTAATTTCACCAAAAATTTTCCTCAAAATATTTAAAATCGGTAACCTCGTGAAGTATCTTCAAATGGAGCACGGCGTTTATCATGGATTGTAATTATATGGCACGCATAGAGTGCGGATCGCTTAAAACCTTATGAATTTAATTGCAGAATACCGCAACAATTACATATCTGCATGCGTATTTGTACATGTAACGTTTCATTTAACTGAAAACAAACCATCAAGTTGATTCGTTTAAACAAACAATTTACCATAAGTTAAGAGAAACGGATGAAGGTCGAGTACCGAGTGGGCACTTATAAATTATTTTGGAAGTCGTTATGTTCATGCGTGTGGGTTGATAAATACTCCCTCATGCAGCTAATGCAATCACGGCAACTATTTACTTTATTAAATCTCTTCAGGACACATTAAACAATAACGTGTAAGTACTATACGACTACATTTCTTCCGCTGAAACGAGAAACGTTAAAAACTTGCCTTACAGTGAACGGATATATCATTAAGATTCCTTCTATGATATAATTTAGTCGATGATATATTTCAAGGAAGTTATATCTGTATAGATGTTACCCTTGTAGATATTTATACTTTATTTGAGCTTATTATTAAACACAGAAATGATTACTGGTATAAAATTAATTGGTAATAAAGTATAGAATTTAGGTATTTTGAATTAAAAGGGCGCTATCGTTTTCCGGCCAAAAATGTTTTTCTTTCATTTTAAAAAAATAATTTAACATTTCGGTTTTCCGTTTTGTCTGGTTTCAAAAGAATCAAACCATCAGAAGTGTGAATAAATTGGACACACCTCCAGTTTTGCAGCACACAATTTTCAAAAAAGACAGACTAACACAAAATATAAACTTATGCAAAGAGTGGAAAAAGTGAATCTATAAGGATAGAAAGTCGGAATGAATGTTCTAAACTAAGAATGTCCTTGTTTTTATTCAATATTTATGACGTAAAATAAACGTAAAAACTCCGCATAATTTTTTTCACAGTTCTCCCCTGATAAATATTTTTCCACATCGGAACGTTTTTCTCAAAAACAGTTTGTGATGTTTTAACACCAATCTTTTTTTCATATTGTGCAGCAATAGTAGAAGATGATTTAGTGACTATGACATTTTGCAATATCTAGTAGATTCGGAGAAAGACAAAAAAGAATTGGGGAGAAACATCTGAATGTTAACTTTCGAATTGGTGAAAAAAAAATAACGATTAAAGACATTAAAAATAAATATATTAGGAACCACAGATTGCAAATATAGAACTAGTTTAGAGGAATAGAACAAAAAAGTAAGTTATTATAAAATTATATAAAATACAAATTTACAATTTATGCACTCAATAATAAGGTTCAATTCCTAGTAAATCTATGCCCACCTTGTTTGTCGGAAATCAATTTCTAGTGTTTTCGTTGTCAGGAATTTATTTTATGTACTAAGACTAGTGTTTATTTACTTTAGCATTACATTTTTTTATAGGACGTTGACAACCATTGGCGTCTGATTAGAACGTATTCATCAGACTGTCGATCAAATATGTATGACAAAAAAAGCGTAAAATACGGAGCAGTTCTTCATCTGTTAGCTTACGCCCGCATTCAACAAGGAGGTGGACATTTTGAAAATATGATTGATTGAACTTTTTTTTAAATAAAATCAGTTTTTATTGACTTTAGGATAACATTTTCTGTTTATTATTTGACAATAATATTCATTAACTTTGAAACAAATTAAAAAAAAAAATAAATGGATATACAAGTTTTGAGTTTTTTTTTTTTTTTCACTTGAAATGAAGTCTACTTTACACTCCCAAAATTTGAACATAACGATGTAATCGTAAAAATTTAACTAGAGTATAGGAAAGCAGAGGATAGGAAGGGTAATATATATGTCCCATGTTAATTGTGTGTTGAAAAACATTTGACGTGATATGTGTTCTATGCTCTTTTATTCTCTGGTCTAATTTTCTATCTGTTCCCTATATATATATTGTACCACAATCCCTGCATTGAATTTTATATACACCGTTCTTTTGATGTTTATCGGTTTTTTCTTTGTTGTTGCATAACATGTTATTAATTGTGTTTTTGGAACTAAAAATAGGTTTTATATTATACCTAAGTGTGAATCTTTTTTTGTAATTTATTGGCAAATCTGTTAAAAGTGAAACATCTATAAGTAAATTGATGAGAATTTTTATTGGATAGGGGATCTTCTTAAATTGTTTGTTTGTATATTAGTTTATAATAAATATTGCTGGGAAAGTCCTTTCCTATAATTATCTGTTTTATTATATTCAATTCCTTATCAAATTCTGTATATTTTAACGGTATATTGTATAATCTTTGTATATAAAATTTACTAAAAATATTTCTTACCACACATAGAGAAATTACAAGAAACTAAACGCATTAAAACTCGTTTTCGTTTTTTTAGAACATCTAGGGTTATCCATCAAAGTTCTAGCAAAATCAAAATTGTTATTTTAATTATTTTATGAATGAAAAAACAAGGAACAAATATTTTTTCATTCCCTTTATTAATTTTTATACTACATTAATTATTAGAAATAATAATTAAAATAAATAATGAATAATTCGATTTCTTCTTTACACGAAATGGAATCAAAGAATGTAACTCAAATCATTAAAAAATTCAATAATCGTCAGTAACCCCGTATCCTTCTCATATAGTATCTCAATCAGGAGAGAAAACACGATATCCAACTTTTTTCCTTTAAGCCGTGTGTTCCTGTTCCATCAATGGCCATCCGTCTCCTACTGTCGGCCATTACCGAACCCGGTTAATGGACCGTGCGTTGACCGCCGCTCCACGTGGTGCAGGGCCACGGAGACGCTGCCGGTTGTGCACGCGTTGCCACGACGACGGCCCCCGCCCGCGACATTGACAAATGACAGACAAAGGGTGCCTAGGCTCCGCGCTTTACATATGCAGCGACACCCATTTGTCTACATCCCTCGGGTAACCTTTTTATTCGGCCCCGAAGCGCTTTAACCCTTATCGTTTGTTTTCTATTTATCAGTTTATGCACTCTTGCAATCACAACATTACTCGAGATCAAATCTGCCATGAAACGCCATCAGCCACATCGTTTTTACCTACTCTTCTTCACCTGAGACACTTTCCACACGCTAGCTTCCGATAAGAAATTGCTGCTTATTTCTTTATTTTGTGCATATATCTACATGAAAACACGTTCGCAACTGGTATATTTATCATTATTCGAACAGTTTTTCTCTTTTAAAAGATTAATTGTACTGACACTGAATTATGTGTGAATCCAGTGAGTAAAACTTTATTATGTAGAACTAAAAATAAGAAAATATGCCTTTTCGACTTAATTTTAAGATTATATATGATACATGAACCATAAATTAAATTTATTTCCTTATTATCAAGGAATAAATGCAAACAAAAGGTAATATTTATAGTAAATGTACTTTAAAAGAGTTATTGTGTGCACTAAACTTACTTCATTATAAAAAAAAAATGCATTTGGCACATTTCTAATCAAATTGGGGAAAATATAAGGCTACGGTAACTAGTAGAAAATATTGACAATATATTTCCAAATATTTTGGTGTATTAAGTAAATCAAACGGAAAAGCTTTACCACCATTCCAAGCAGGTCTCAATTTTACCTTTCTTTTCAAACTGCAATATCTACATTATTTTTTTTCAAATCGCATTTTCTGCATTCTTTTTTTTTTCTAATTGCAATTTCTACGAACCAGTTATCAGTGAAATCAGTTATTCGATAATGTTAACGTTAACAAATATTTTTCACGGCCTGATCGGTGCTGGAGACACTTCCTTGCGCTATGCATGCTAAGTTTTATTTTACGAATGTTCAGTCGTGCTAAGTGATACGAGGTTGTCCAAAATATGTGCTACTCATGTATCCAGTTTTTGTTTTAGGGTGAAACATAAACTACAAAGACACAAGAAAGAAAATAAACCAGCTTTAGCTATTTTAACGGATCTAACTAAGAGCAAAACAGTTTAATTTATTTATCAAGGAAAATTTGGCAAATTTTCTTTCATATTGTTTTGACATGCAACATGTACAGCCTTTGCCAAAACTACCCATTGGTGAAGCATACTAATGTGTCAGTTGTGCATCATAGATTTGAAATGTAATGGCCCTGTTTTTTATACTTGGAGTGAGGGCCAAGCAGGCAGAGGAGCCACGGAAGTAGCACCAGCCATTGGAGATTTTTTAGAGTTAGAGATACCAGATAACGTAACAAGTTTATGATTTTTTGCCGACGGTTGCGCAGGGCAAAATAAAAACTGTTATGTTATACATTCGATGTGTTTTTGGTTATACCATGATGCTCTTGAAAACCTTGACAACATAACCGTAATTTTTCCCGTAAGGGGCATTCTTACATATGCCTGCAGATCGTATCTTTATAAAATACAGAAAAAGAAATCAGATTGTGTTAAAAGAGGACTATGAATAAATTCTTAGAGAAGTAGGGGAGTTAGAAGATTGGGAGAAGAGTGGGTGGTCTGGGACATTAAGAAGATGAGTGACGCTAACTGTAAAAAACTTATTGGAATTAGTAATACGAAAAGAATCTTTTATTAAAAAGGAAATAAATACGAAAAACAAAAATAAAGTAATTAAAGTGCAAATGGAAGAAACTTACCGAAATGATGACATCAAAACAGTTTATGACGATAATGAAAAAAGGAGTATCCATCAGCTCTGTGACTGTTGAGAAATTGCCGCTAGAAAACAAAGTAAAACCACTTAAGTTGAAAAACATTGAGACCCTGATGACACTCTATGACGAAGAGTGGAAAAAATGTCGAGAAGTTTGTTTTTTACAAAAATCTTTTAGAACAAAGTGAGGCTGTAAGTAGCTGTCACAATCATGAGACAGAAAATTAAGACTCAGGTGAAGATGAAGATAATAATGACTGCGGAGTAAAACTATAACAGTTGTATTTTTGTAAATAAAAAAAGTGAAACAGAAATTTGTTTTTTTTTTCTTCAAAATGCAATTTATACTAAATTTTATCTCCAAACTGAAATAAATGTCAGTATCTTCTCAAAATGCAATTTATTTTTGTATTTTTCTGTTTTTTGTTACAAATATAATTTTTCAGCAAATTGTTTGACGAATATTTGTTTTAGAGATCTTTTTTTAGAAATTTCCTTTTACTCTAAAATGTAAGTTAAAAAAAAATGTTTTTACTGAACCGAATTTAATTGCAATTTTCTCGAAAAACAGTTTTTGTCAGAAATTGCGTTTTGGAAAAAAGCTCCACAAATTATCTTTATTGATTTTTTTTTGTTATTATGACCAAAATTTGAGTTAAAACAAATTCTTCGTTCTATAAAGATAGAATTTAGTTTGTATTTGTTTAGTTAAATTAAAGTTATAACTGGTTCTAATTAACAATGGAAACGGTTCCTTTAATATTACTACACAACTACAGAGTCAATACGTTTTTCCCCATTTAACCATAGATGAGGCTAGATAGGCATACTTAAAGTATTTAATCAAATTACATTTTCTGTTGTGAAAACTAAAAAATATCTGTACGATAGTAGCTTCACATCTATTTTTTTTTGAAATACCAGGAAAAACCAAGCATATTTGCTTCAAACGATATATTTTTCGTATTGCTAAAAGCACAATTCCATAATTTGGTACTTACTTTATCTCTAAACTACTTTCAAGTTTCTTTGTTATTTTAAATGGAACTCCCTGTATGTTATTATTACATTTTTGAATTCGAAATAAAATTCTTTGACGATTACAACTACGGTTTCTTATAACTACCACTAATTATTTGCAATATATCACGATTTCGGTGAAAACTATGTCATTTATATTAAATGTGTAACTAATTAATTTTCACTTACTTTAAGTGCCAAAGGTCTCCCATTTTAAAACTATCAAGTACTAACATTGTTTTACCGAAGTAAAGAAAGAAGTTCTAGTGGTATCATACAAGTTGTCTAAAAATTAGTGGTATAACAACGAATTTTATCAGTTGCAAAACTTAGCACTTCTCGTAGCAACTGGCGGTTATCAAGAAAGAAAAAAAAACAGGATTAAAATTTTAGGACATTTTGAAACACATAGTAGCACATAATAGCCACTTCTGGAAGATTTCGGCACTATGAAAACATCTGCCCATAAAATTTTCAAATACAATAAAAATCCATTTTCAGAAATTCTAATCTAATCTTTAAATCAAAAGAAATAAATGCAAGGTAATCTTTATAAGGCTTCAAGAAGATTAATTAATATTTTTTGTCTAAACTAATTTGAAGAGGCGAATAAAAGTTCCATGACAGTTAAGAGGGCATAAGAAACAGAAGAAATAATATTTGATAATTTGATGCAGGGATTCTACTACTGAACCATCGAACGGCTGTATGGTGAGGCAAGTCAGAATGCTCGAATTTGATCTGTAGTAAATATTCACGAATTTGGCGATTCTTAAGTCGCTGAGAACGATACAGTTAAACACTGTCATATTAGATCAAGGTGTTTCGCACACAGCGCCTGCTGATAATTATGCAATGAGTTACTAGAAGTTTTGTCCATTCTGCCTCTTCATAAGCCCTAAAGATATTTCTTATTAATCCTTTCTTCATTCCACTCATATTTTTACCACCAGTGGTAACAGACTTTAACTGATTACAATGTAAATTGCACTGAGTTATCGGTTTCTCGACTTCCTTAAGATATCTTCGCCTGTAGTAGTTCTATGCAGACTATTGACAGAAGCTAATTCTTCTGTTATTCCAAACTCGGGAGTAATTCCTCAAATAAACAAAAGCACTTGGGCAGTATCAATAATATCCGTTGACTCATCAATAGCCAACAAAAGTCATTTGAAATTTTTGTCTTCCCTATTAATAACCTTATTATATAATCTCTAAGGTCCTCAATTCAAACTTGCGCGGGTCAGATTGAAATACGCAGCGGGCCGTAGTTTACCAACCTCTGTCCTAGAATATTACTACACTTTAAATATTGTTAAACACAATTTTTATTGCGGAAAAGTGTCTAAACCGAAGTTCATATGCGACGGCCAACTACATAGGTTTCTACTTTCAATAGCCTGATCTTCGATGGCCGTCACACGCTTACATGGAATTTCCCTACCGTGATAGTGGGAGACACCCTTCCCTACAGTGCCGAACACTGACGTATACTGATGACGCGTCTAGGAATGCGTATGATAATTACCGCGTGACTTCATCAACCAACCGACAGCGAGTCAAAATACGACTGGCCCCACTACAATGTAGTTTTTGCGAATAGTCCGACTACCTCCCCTGCCGCTTGCTCCGCGCGGAGACCTAAAAACTGTCTAAAATTGGAGCCGATCTGGATATGGCTCCCCGTTCGCCTCTTATCTGCGTAAATAAATACAAAGCGTGTTTCGTCGCATCAAATCATGAGAATCGCAAATTTCGTTATGTTCGGTATTATTACAGAAAAGCTTTTTAATAATTAATTTCTAATTTGCAATGGTGGCGCTATGGTCCCTTGGCTCTTTAAGAGGAGCCGCCACTGTGCAACAGACAGCCAGACGATACTGAGAACACTAGTGAATCCCAAGATATACAGTCTGGTTTGGGAATGTATTCGAGCTTGTCAGACCACAATAAAGTCACTTTGCTATGGGTGTCTGGACATTCGGCAATGAAAGAAAACGAAAAAAACCGATGAGATATCAAGAAATGAATCATCGGCTACATATATGGGCCAAGAACCTTTTCTAGGAGCGTCTAAAAACACAGTACGAGAGCAAGTAAGGGATTAGGTCAAAGCGAAACACAAAGAACACTAGAGTAATACAAGTAGGCACATTCATGGAAAGATCTTTATTAAGGGACCATCAAAAAAGAAGAAGAACTACTGCAGTTCAGTAGAAATAATCTTCGCATTGTAATAGATTTCCTAACAGGACACTGTACACTGAAAGGGCACTTGCAGAAAATTGGGATCAATACTGAAGATACCAACTGCAGACTGTGTACTGGAATAGCAGAAAAGGCTTACCACATCCTGTGTGAATGCAAGGCTGTAGGCACAAAAGACAAAACAGGTAATTTTTGACAAGCCAAAAATAAACCCGTAGGATTACTTCGATCAACAGGCCAGAGATCTGTACAGATTAATGGAAGGCACTAGGATGCTGGAATAACCGGTATAATTTAATGGATAAAGATGCGGAAGACTAACTACAAAAAGTCAAGAGGCCCTGCAGTATTTCCGGAGACTCCATTTTAGACGGCTCCAACGATAAAAAAGTGGGCACTATCGATTGCGACTATTAAATACTAACGATAGTTTTGTTTATCAATAATTATCAGTAGTGTGGACTATGACAACTGTTTTCTATGGTTAAAATACCCATATGTTCAATAATAATGGTCAGGTATATATCTATTGTAAATTATATTACAGGACAAGAGATTAAATGAATGAACATTTTGATTAAAGGTGATGTAATTAGTTAGAATTTCCTGAACTTTCACAGTTTTAACAGTGAAACCAAACTACTTACATGATCCAGTCTGTAACGTCCGTAATTTTTAAGATGAGCTATTATTTTCGAATCCAAACATGTTTTCATGAGAGTTTATGATCCAAGTACGGTAAAATAAGTAGACATTTGTGTACTATTTGTATTCTTTTGACATTACACGGAAAAAAATGGTTGTCAAAAAACCAAAAATTGTTGGTTTTTTGACAACAATTTTTTTTCCGTGTAATATCGCTAAAGATAGCGTTAAAAGTTAATTCTTTTACGGGTTTCTATACGTTTACTTTCTTATGTAACTTCATTTACTGGAAGACATTTATTAAACCCCGTAAATGTTTATTGGTTCGTTGGTTAATTGCCATATTTTGTTGTTTCGCAATGAAACTACATAGAGCATTTCAATAAAATGTCTGCTATTGAACTCACGAGGTGTAGAACAGGGATAGGACACTTGTTCATTCAGGAAGGTGAAAACAAAAAGAAAAAATTACGTCCGGTTCCTTGCTGCATATAATATGTATAACTTTGCCCCAGTAAATTACTACGGCAGAAAACTTTTATTTAAATTTGTTGGGAATTCTATCGGTTTCCTCCCTTAGAAAATAAAACAGAAACTTTAAACATAAAAGAAAACGATACTGAAAAAGAATAACATTAAAAATCAAAAATGTAGTACAACAAGTACGCGTAACCTTTAAATGATGTCCTGAATGCAATGGTTGCACACACATCCATGAGATAGGATCCAGTATTTGACTTACAGTTTTTGGTGGATTGAAAATTGTACCAACACACCGCAAAAAAGGTTCTTTTACATGTGATACTTGTTAATTTCATTTCAGGGTTTCGTTTATTGTATTTTGTTCACCAAATCAGTTTCATAATATTTTGTCCTATGTGTCATGACTCGCATTCTTTTTCATTGAAAATAAAAATTACATTTGGTTAAAATGAGATATTCTCTATACTTGTGCTTATTTCACTTTAAAACATTCCATTCAGCAAGAAGTATTTAAGTAAATCAAATTTACAGATACAGATTAATGATTATGTTCTGCATTATGAGCTTACTATCAAGAATAGGGTTAAGTATGTAATTTGAGCGCCGATGAATGAGTGTTTCGTCCTGTTCCCCACAAAATCTACATTCAGATTCTCTTACCAATCCATGCTTACTCAAATGTTCTTCCAATTTACAATGCCCTTAGGGACTGCTGTTAACATACGGATATTGTTCTTATTCAGATTGATACATTCAATGAATCCCTTCTAATTACAGGTACTCAGAAAAGTTTTAGCTGACCTTATTCTGTGGAGATTCCTCCAATAGTTGGATTTTCTCTGTTTTATTTCTCTTTTATTTTTTTCAGTATTACACTGTTACTTATCTCGCAAGAGATTTTAGACCCTAAGCAGCCCCCTTGCAGCTCCTTGTTTTGTAAAACTATCTATATTTCGTTTACAACCGCTTTTGTATGCCCTGGAGCCCACAAGATTACCTTGTTTCTTTTGCTTAGTTCGTTTAATTCTCCTAAGCACATGCAGATCATCCTTGAGCTGACTACATATGAGCTCAGCAGTTTGAAACCTGCTTGACTATCAGACCTTATGATAATTTCTTGCTTTCAGTATTTCTGTCAATATTGAAGTGAACGCAGCTTTCACTAGCGTGTATTTCTGCCTGGAAAGATACTCGGCCATTTTTCCAAGTTTTCGAAATTCTTGGTTCTAGGCCCACATGTTCCTATTCCAGATCCCTCTGCTATTTTGGAGCCATCCATGTAGGTACCATTTGATGGCATTTCTATTCCTTTTTAAGATAAAGTTTTGATCCCACTCACTCTTGTTGCCAAGATTTGTGGCAATTTTCTTCACAATGGTGATTTCTTTGATATGTCATCCCGGATCATGTCATAGGTTTCATCACCTTCGGGAGATTGAAGCATATACCTAATTGTGCCTTTCTTGATAATTCGGACTGCGGTTCTCTTTGTGGCGCCCTTCACCATGCTTATGTGGAAAACTAAAGCTCATTTCTCATTTTAACGGCTACTTGCAAACGAAGAAAATGCCTGGTTGTTTGTGTATATGCAGGGTGATCCTTAAACCTACATATTAAAGGACTTTGCAATACAGTTTATTTACAATAAATTCAGCCAAATTTGTCTTACACAAAAATCAATAGTTTTCGAATTTTTTTTTTGTATTTTCTCCAAAATTCACCACTTACTCGTACTCATATTTCAAATTAAAGGAAACAATAAATCTTTATATAAATTTTTCAGTTTTTCTGACTAAAACATACATTAACACACATTATGTATCAAAAATTATGCCACATACTTCAAAGTAATAAAAATAAAGAAGGCAAAACTTCCACTTGTGAAGAAAAATTTGGAATAATCTTTACGAAGTCGAACGTATTAATTCGAACATAGTATGCCGACATAAAAGATGGACATTACCTGTCAAGAATTTTGTTGACTGATGATGAGTCTAAATTTGATAGAGACTAACTGTGGAAATTGCAGTTTACATCATTGATCAAACGAATCCACAATTAACTAGGGCAAAGGGTTATCAAAGAAGATTTACAAGTACAAATACAAACAAATCAATATCTCGAAAACTATTGACTTTTGTATAAGGGAATTTGGCTAAATCTATTGTTAATGAGCTGTACTACCACGTGCTTTAGAATGTAGGTTTAAGTATGTCATACCCCATCGACTAATACTTATAAAAAGTCAGTAGCACTCACATTTATATTTTTTTGCGGAAATTTTTTAGTTATTTATTAGTGTAAAACAGTTTGCTCATTTATCGTGGATTGGGTAAAAACGAATTTCATATTCTGCCACTATCTTTATATAATTATTACGTAATTTTCATATCTTTTACTTAATAATGTTTTAAAATGGTAAAATTTTGGTATGAATGAATTATTAGCAGATAGAATCAAGTCAAATTTAATTGTGCATTTCAAAATGTGTTCAACAAATAGCTGATCATTCGTTGGCAAGTTTAAAACGTTAATTACCACTTCTTTTTGAAAATAAATTTCTAACAAATTTATATAAAAATAAGCCATTATAATCAAAAATACATTTTTACTAAAACTAGTAATAATAAATAAATAATATGAATAATAAGAGTACTACAGTTTGAAGAAGTAATAAGTAAATTTTACCTGTAAGACGTCTATTATGCTTTCAGAAAAGGTTTCAGCCCACGCGACTTGCTTTAAGTATGCAACCAATCATGCAATGTGGTACTAACTAACAAAAAATTCCCCGATTTAGAAAAATGCGGCAAAAGAGTATGTAAGTGTCACTTGTCAAAATGAAGAGTACGTACCGGACCTATTAAATATTTAATTTTTTACCAACGTAATATTTATACAACCAAAATTACATCTCATAAAAATGGTCATGTGGATAGAATCTATTTCTGAAAGCCCCGTATAGTCAATGAAAGACAAGAAATATTTCGGATATAAACAGATAAGATAGTGGAGTTTAAACATAGTACTAATCGATACATAAAATATTTCGTCACTCAACGCTACACCAGATCTGTCTATTACTACTCATTGCTCTAGCAATTTCGAAGATTCTAAATAAAGTCATCTTGATTATGAAGAAAATATTATCAAATTTATATAATTATTTTAATGCTTACATTCTGTGCTTCAACAAAGATTAATAATTTTATCATCCTAATTTCATTAATGGTGAGTTCTTATGCATTTTTTTATAAATCCTGTTATTTTTTTATCAAATTGTTAGTATTACCTTGTGAAAATAACTGAATAAATGGAATTAAATATTGAAGTTCCTATGAATACTTTCCAGAAATTACTTTACTTTAGTAAATAATATTTTAACTGTATAAAAAAAAGAGAATGTTAACTACTGGCCTGCGTATCAGAATTTCTCGTAATATCCAGCTACGAAAATCTTTTTGACAAGTTGCACATTTCGAATAAATGATTATGGCTCTAGCTGTCACAAAATGATACAATAATTTCATTTTATTTATATGGCACGTGTTTGTGAAGAACGTATATCTAGGAAAGCAAGCAGAAAACGCCCTCATATTCTTTCCTGTGCGAAACGTAGTAATTTGACGTTATGCTTGCTGATTTCATTTCTTGTGTAATATAACTACAGAGAAAGCCAGATTATTGTTATTATTTTTAACCCTTATAACTAATGGCATTATAATTTGTAGTGTGTAACTTTACCAAGAAATGAAATAGATAATATAATAGATTGACGGTTACCAATTATTATTAGATAAAGTATTTTTGTCCCTGCATAAATAAGTATTTATTGCATTTGCAATAAGTGATATATCTACTTTTCTCAGGCGTCTGCGTATTTATCCTGTTCGTTTTTATCATTATTTTAAAATTAAAAAGCCACAAATGTAAAAATAACTCTTAAAGCTAAATAAAGCCAGTCTCAAACAACAAAATATAATATGCCTAAAAATAAATAAATAAAATAAAATTTTGACATTACTTTATTTATCTACGAGTTGTGTATGAACACATGTTTCTACATATTTTTCAATGATAGAAGTATTTTTTATTATTATTAATATCATTATATTTAGTACTGATAATAGATCCGTTTACTGTGTTATGTATTCAGACTTGTCGACTGAAAATTGCGTTTTTTTAAAATAATTTTTCTAATATAAGCCGCAATGATTTATATTCAGTATTCCTAAAAGGAATATTATAAGTATATAAAAAACAGTAGAATAACTAAACAAAATTGTCAATATAAATAAAATTACACACAAAATAAATATGAATTAAAACATTGCAATACAATATCAAATTATTAACGATAAGTTTTATAAACAATGTATAAAATAGTACGGAAGAAATGGGAATGAATCTGGCTAGTCAGGCTGAATGTCCGTGCGTATGAGTACAGAAATTGCCGTAAAGATGAGACTTTTTCTCTTCCACCACAGCAATAATGTAGGTATATGTTCGACATAAATTGTATGCATATTAGACGCACAGCGGCACGATATTAATGTGTTTACCAGGTAAATATTTTACAGGAACTGTGTTTATCAGAACGACTACTCATATCGTAGCACGGTGGATCTGTGAATTAACCCCAGTGAAGGGCTTCGATTGTATTTTTTTTTATTCCTTTAAAAACCTTTCTACCGTTAGGTGTAAGGTCAAAAAAAAGGTTCGATTGTATTTAACCTCCTAAAATTGTCAAACTGACAAAATTTCATTTAATTTCACATTTGCGAAAACCTATGCCGGCGAAGCTATGAACAGCAGCCAATCTACATGTTTAATGAAATAATTTATTTCGGCCAAGTACGTAAACAAATTATTAAACTAAAAATATGGATTATTAATTTAAAATTCTTTCCAAATCGTTTCTTACAATCAATTAATTTAATTTAGTATTATACCTAATTGTAAAGTTATTGGAACAAGTATATTTTATTATCCCAACAAAATAAAATTGCTCTGCCACTAATATCGATTATTTTTAAATTAAAGTTGTATTTCTTTATAAGCAAGAAATATGCTTGATAAGCCACTTTTTCATTTATTTTTTTTTCTTAGAACCTAACAGATATTTTCTTTGCAACCATATACAAGAATAATTTATTTGAGGTTGACTTAACCTTTTCCTCACTGCATGATCTTTGTAAATTCTTTAATTATTTTATCTTAAAACCGCAAACAATTAAGGAGATACACATGAAGTCTTTTATATTTTTTATTAGAACAGGTATTACGGTATCTGACGAGCATGGCGTTATTAAATTCTTTTAATGTATCAGTAATTGTAATGAACTTCAACGTTTTATTTCGTAGATATTTGTTCGCGTGCTATACTAGCTATAAACCAAAATTAAACGTTTGTTGAAAGATTTTGTGTATTAGAAACCGTTCTTCAACATTTGTATTATAAATGTGTTGTTATTATATCGTATATTACACGGTGAAAAACGTAGTTGGGATTATTAGAGAAAACGGGTAAAATAACTAAGAGGAAACCAGTATTACAAACGAATAAAATTGCGTGCGACTGATGGTAAAATTGGCTACATGGCAAGTAATAATTTATATAGGTTTCGAGAAAATTTAAAAACGATCGATCTTTGAAATGGATCTAAATAAACGAGATTAATGAACAGAAAAACTAATCCGCTAATCATTATGTAAGACACTCACTCAATACATTAAAATGCTATTTTAAACAATACCTGCGAAGAAAAAGGATTTAGTAATTATTAGGTATATTATATGAATTAATAATATAGTATTTTCCGTCTCGTATTAGGATTATTATTAATAAAATTTGGCTATAACAGATAAAAAATATCGTATATATACTTAACATTTATTAAAATATTTTTTTATTTAGAAGTACATACGTACTCACTCGCAGACGTCACGGTGCTAAAGGCAAATATAATTTAATAATAAAGTATTATTATTCCGTACATGTCTGAGCCGCATACAACCCACGCATGAGTTACTCTTTTATTAAATATAGCGTGTCCGCATG
The DNA here is from genome assembly GCA_004143645.1 of Protaetia brevitarsis. Taxonomy (NCBI): domain Eukaryota; kingdom Metazoa; phylum Arthropoda; class Insecta; order Coleoptera; family Scarabaeidae; genus Protaetia; species Protaetia brevitarsis. The sequence continues at coordinate 2,864,835 of RXPK01000189.1, read as the reverse complement.
CACAGTTGGTTAATAATCCACATATCACAATTCCTTTCGTTGGTGCATGTTTATTATAAAATGGCGGCGTAGTTCGTAACATATCCCGAGTTTACTGACACTTTTATTACTAATTAAGTAATTTATTTTACAAGATTTCATGCAAAACGTTCATTTGCGCTAACATGCGATTTATATGCACTAGATCACAGACACGATATAATCCTTCGCCGCTAAATTGCTATGCATTTTTCGTGCCTGCGAAGAAATGCATACGCAAATTGTATTGCTGTAGAACTACCTATGGCTGGGTAAGTACACGCGTGTGCACTTTGCAATATTAGCTTGGATATGTGGCACTTAATTCGCATTTTAAGGCACTTGAAGCTTAATAAATGTCTTACAATAAAAGTATAAAAGAATTTAATGAAGACATACCGACTTACTTCCCTACTTATATGGAAAATGGGATAGGTTAAAATGTATTGAAGTATGAAACGAAGACAAACACAAAACTTTAATAATTCTGCACTGAGAGAAATTGAAATGTCATTTCAATAATTTTTATAAGTTCAAACATTTATGCTTTTTTTTATAAGCACTAAATGGCGAAATTAGTGCAGCACGGTTGATTAAAATATAAACAGTTACTTTTTGTTAACGTCTCAGCATTTAAAACAGCAAGATTGGAGTTTTACGAAAATTCTAAATGTAGATGCTTAACGTGGGTAACATCATATTTGCACCACCATCCATTTTCCGGCCTAGCCCAGCAAAAAATGTTGGCAACAATATATATTGCAATTATTGGAATGTCTGTGTGATTGTAGATTCTATGACAGATGACAGAATTTTTATTACATTATTTCTTAAATAATTCATGTTATTCCATATCCATCATTGACAAAATACATATTTACACGTAAATATTATAATATAGACATAGGCATACACAGCTACACTGAGAGAAATACATACTATTGAGAAGTAAAAATTCACTAACGACAAGTAAATATCTGGCTTAAATAGGCGCCAAGTCAGTTATACCCCTAGAACAAGCAAATGAGTTTTCTTAAAATGACTTACCTGCTATAAGCTACCAGTTTGTTAAGAAACAATATAAAATTTCTAGTTAATGTAAGTTAGAAAATTTGCTGCTCTACCAAACAATTTGCTTGTAGTAAATTACATTTCTTTTAATAGCGAATAAAAATATAGTCATGATAAATAACGAACTTACTGAAAATGATGTTTTAGCCGCTGGTGCTTACTTTCTTTTCATTGCTAACAAGTATAATATCTTATAGTATTAAGTAAACTGCCCACTTGACTTAAGTGAGCCGCTTAATTGGCGTAAGTGAGCTGCTTATTGGGTACAAGTGAACCGCCTACTGGCGCAAGTGGACTGCTTCCTGGGTATAAGTGAGTTGCTTACTTGATGTAACTGGACTGCTTACTCGGAATAGTGAGCCGTTTACTCAACGTAAGTAAACTGTTTACTTGATATATGAAGCCGGGTTTTACTAGGAGCAGGTTTTATGCGTCGCGTACAACGTAAAACGCCCAGCGCAATACGCCGTCCACTCCGGTCAAACAAAATAGTTGGCGTTGTTTTCCTATAAAGCCCAACTATTTTATTTGGTTTGAGTGGATGGCGTATTGCACTGGGCGATTTACGTTGTAGGCGACGCATAAAACCTGCTCCTAGGAAAACCCGGCTTAAAAGTAAATTTATTAAAAGCAATAAAACTTCATGTGGTGTCTCTTTTGCTATAATCTACAGCAGAAGAGCTCAAAGGTTTCATCAAGTTCATTAAACATTGGCTGATGTGAAACCCGTAGAGAAGAAGAAATGAGTAATAAATAATAAAAATGCGTTAGTGTATATAGATCTTTTATTAATATTTGAAAAGAACATACATGAAACTATAATAAACAAAATGAGCCTCGATAGAAAAGAAACTCTTACATAGAACTATTATGCATACTAAGATAGTGCGAACAAATACGTACTTCTTTTTATTATTGGTACTTCAGAAAAATGTTGCTTAAATTCATTTAGACAAAAGTTTGTGAACTTCGTGATATTCATTGTCAGTCGGTCATATGCAAATTACTACCTCCGACCTTCGTTATTTGGTTTCTATATACTATAATGTAGTACCCATCTATAAAACAAAAATCGTGAAAATCGCACTGCAACCAGTATTCTTAAATTTATCCTAAGTAGCCCACATAGCATTTACAAACTCATAACTATTTATCAAGTACTTAAATATATATTACTTACCTTCAAATGCAGCAATATAATCTGCCAAGCCCCACTCTAATAACTCTGAGTGATATTTAAACACCATTATTCCTAAATTGCAATACGGACTACGTAGCACAACGCATCGCCCAGCAAGTCACAAATAAGAATGGCGTCGGCGTGCCCGCTTCCTATAGAGCGGTAATTTACCAGCTCACTTACTTTAAACAAGCCGGCAACTGAAGAACAATAAACATTTTATTTACGGAACGACGCGCTTGTTTTAAAACAGCTTTTTACTTAGGACTAATAAAGAACTTATTTATAGCTAATAAATAAACACAATATGCTAGTCCTTACAAATTCAATCATTAATAGCAAGTAAGCCCGCAATTATGACAAGAAACAAGTTTTAGCATTATCATCTTACTAATGCTTAATCGGCAACTTTATTATGAATATACAACTCTTAGCTACTGTTAATAAAAATTTCATTAGGAGAACCCAGTGCACTTTAAGCAAAGGCCTTATTTAACTCATTTTTCTCAGTGTATAGTTGTAAACTGCAACCTGAACATAAATACCACATTACACTATTAAAAACTAGATGATATGTCTGCGTTTAAAGAGAACAATTATTAACGTCTGCATTGAAGCAGCCAGCTATAATATATAACGATTTACAATAGTAAGAAAACACTTCAATCCATCATTTAATTTAAATCGATTGAAAATGTACCTAATTGTTAACATTCACTAACATATGGTTAAATTAGCGTAATTATTTTTAATAGAATATAAATACTTATTTTTTGGTTAATTCTACAATTTGCTTCTTTGAATGTACTATTCAAACATGTTCAATTAACACTTTCAACAGTTATACCAACCATAAGAAAGTAGCCTCGCAAAAGTAAATATTATTCGAACAAGGAATAGTATAAAATCGTCTTAAATATTTTTATGCGTCAAATCAACAGTAGATACCTAATTAATTTAATAATTTAAAGTTTGTCACGATTAAAATGAAAAATTAATTAATTTTTATCAAAGATTATTAGGCACAATTTGTTGATATTAATAATAATTCATGCGCATATTAGTTTCACGAAGTATGAAACAGTTTTTCATTTCTATAATGGTGTAGTAGAAATAATTACTAGGTGAAATTAATTACCAGCACTTACACACATGCATCGAAGCGGGAAAATTACCGGATTTTCTTGGGCTGTATGTTACTTATTATTCCTATATCATACCTAAGTATAATAAATGCACCCTGTGCATCTACACACATTTAAAAAAATGACATCTTTATTTATATTTCAATAAATTACCAACGTGAATAAAATGTCACGCTCAAGGCATTAAAATGCGGCAATCCTCCCAATATTTACGATAAATTACATTTCGGCATAAGCTTAATTATTTATGGCGTTGGAATGGTACCTACCGTAACGTCAGAATCGTGGTTTCAGTGAAATTTTATTTTATCCGACATAACGTAAACGATCTACTCATCGTTTTACGACTTTTATCTGGCCATTGTAGCTACTTGTACATCAGTTTACTACATTTGCCTTAGATAACAGCAGGATACTTTTATGGTATAATAACAGCCACGAAAGTGGGTTATTAAATATTTTACGATTCCCGGCGAATTTCACGCTAGAACACGCACCGTGCGCCATCTCTGGGGTAACGGCATTATTTACACAGTTACTCGGGTTGCGAACCAACCGCTTAAATTGGGGCTTTTATTAATTGTACGCTATAAAATGCTAGTTTACTGCCTCATAATAATCACAAAAATTTTTAAGGCACATACAAAATTTACAATAATGAATTATAATAAAACTAACCTAATAATCTATCAAATCCCTAAGAGAAAAATCTTTTCAAATATGAATATTCATTAGATATACCTAGCAGTAAATATGCGTCTATAGTACATACATAGGTAATGATATACGGCCATTATTGCATAACAAAACACCACAAACCTAGCTAAGCTTTTCTGCTTAGAATTCCAATCATTTTTAATTATGATATACACATAGATCAATAAACAGCTTAGTTAATACATAGGAAACGTAAAAATTAACTTAAGGAAAATAAATATAAGTAAATGGTGCAATAGATACATTTCTTACTCAGCTACCATAAAACTTTACCCAATCAGAAAAGTCTGGCATTATTATTTAAACAGTCCAGCAATGTTTGAATCATAAAGAAAATAATAAGTGCACTGAGAGAAATAAAAATACCATTTCAACCATTTTTGCAAATATTTATGCATAACATTAAGTCGTGAATCTTACGTGACACTCATGGTTAAGGCAAGTAATTGCTTTATGTTAAAGTGTGAGCATTCAAACCAACAAGATTCGAGTGCTAACAAAAAATTTATGGTTGATCTAAAATTATATAATTTTACCGATAATGCCGATATGCACTTTATGTGGCTCGTACTAATGGCAAGTCTTCTAATCCTGCTATTTCATCTGATATTTTGTTGCTGTTTTCGAAACTATATCAACGATTAAGTGAAAAATGTTCATTAAAAAACTTGATGTCGGGCGATCAAGGTCAATAAGAACTCCTGAAACAGAAGAAAAATGTTCTGAGAATAGTAAAAGAAAATTCGAAAGAGCACCAGAAGAATAGGAGTGCAACTAAATATTTATGCTTCTTTAGTCGGGAACAACTGCTGTATCCTTACCATATCCAATGGGTACAAGCTCTTCTAACTTCGGATACCAGGGTCTAAAGGATGAGGCAGAGGCCCCGGGAATATCCCGATACACCGCAAGGCAGTGTATTGAACGAGCTAGCTCGAGATTCCCGGGATAAATATGTATGCTAGACTGAGAGTTTACCGGGAGCTAGCACATCAAGAATTCGACATGTTCCCGACGAAGTGTCGGGCTCAGCCCTTTTTTCCATAATTTGTTTTTGAATCGCGGGTAGATAGATTATTTATATAGGAATGAGTTAGTACGGATAACATTTGTAAAAACAAATCATTCCAATAATTCTTTTTCAAACTTTTTATACATTAGGTATTCACTTTATACAAATACGTGCGGATTAACATCTGCATTTTCTTTCTGCTTACAAAACACAGTAATTTAAGAATCTAGGAAATATAAATGTAGTTTTTAGTTTACAAATAAGTAATAATACTTTGCTTTATAAATTCCGTATTCATTTTATATGTTCATGCAGCAGAGATAAAAAATATACGTGTATGTGGGATAAAACGATAACAGCTGCGTATTGTCTGCCAACATCATTATCAGAAAGTATGGTCAACAGTTGTTGCTAGCCCGATGGAAGAAGCTTCAATACAAAACTCGGGAAATCATACCTGTTATACGTCAGCGAGGCCTCGATGACGCATGCGAAATGCATGGAAGCCCTAAGAAGCTAAGTTATATTAAACCCTATCGGATACCAATTCCAGACTGACTTTCTGTAATTTATTTTGGGAACAATTATCGAAAATTTTACTGCTAATATTTTATTAACTGACGAGACTCTTTTAATAATAATAATAAACAATCTTTATTGTCCAACAGCGTACCATTAACAGAACAACAATACAAACATAAAGAAAAATCTATTTTCACAAACAATGCAGTAACCAATTTCTACAACGACCATAATGAAAAATTAACTAAAACAAAACAACCATATTTGGTTTGGATAAAAACCCTCATGCTGTTATAGAGACAACACATCAACACCGATATTCTGCGAACCTTTTGCTTTTAGGAGATCAGTTGATTGGACCAGTATTTTTATCAAATCATTTAAATGGCGAAAATTATCTGGACTTTTGGAGGATCTGCCCCTAATTAATAGAGCTAAATAATGGTTTTTTACACGATGACGGCCCGCCGCACTTTGCTCTCGCTGTAAGACTTTTTTTTTAATGAAACGTGTAACATCAGGTGGAGAGAACGAGGAGGTCCTGTGTCATGGTCACCTAGGTCCCCTGATTTAACCCACTTGACTTCTGCATTTGAGGTAAAACAGCTAGTATATTCAATACCAATTGACAATTTAATGTGCATGAACTACTTTTCAAGCGCCAAATAATTAGAAAATGTGGGATTGTTTGAAAGACTTTCTTCTTTTCCACGAAGACATGAAGCCTGTGTACAACCTTATTAAGAAATACAATTTAATAAAATAGCATGTACTATTCGTTTTTTTTAAAATGTGATTTGTTGATGCAATAGAAAATCAGCTATACCTTTGAAACGTTTCAATTGTGAGTCTATGAATATCCACCTAACTGTTGGAGTATATTATTCGAGCATGTTCAATTTACATTTTTGATAATTATACCACTCACAAGAAAGAAGCTTTGAAAGTATATACTAATGAAATAACAATTGTCAAAAATTACAAATTAAAAATGTTTACAAGATGAATTAATAGTAAAATGCTAACAATTTCCATAATTTAGTGGTTGATTTAACTTCTAGCACACCCGTCCTTAAAGCAAATATATGTAGTATTGAGTCATCTGAGAAACGGTTAATTGAGCCATTTTTTCTCTCACCAAAGTAGGAATATATTATCAGTAATTTCGACAAAACGCCGCGCCGTTGTAAAAAAAAACAAGTAATACTAAAAAAATAGAAGTTTTTCGTATGAGACGAACGTCCTGGGTCCTGGGAAAACTAAAGAACTTGGCTGTGGATGTCCTGTAAGAGTGTGGGTGACTGAAATTAAAAAGGAAATTATGAATTAGAAAATTAACTTTCAGTTGTTACTTAAGCAAATACATACACTACCGTCCATAGGTGTTTACCAACCTATCGAGAAGGAGGGGGCCCTCCCTCTCCTCTCCAAAAAGACTACCTTATTCTGTATCATAAAATAAAGTTTTATACTTAGAAATACTATGTCTTTTTCGACATAACCATATTTTTACTTAAAATTTAGATTCATGGATGATCGATGTTCCCACCTTTAGCTTTTATTGCATCCGCGTATTCGGAATATAGTCTGATCATTCTTTCTAAGAGCTTAGCTAAAATTAGTGGCGCTATTTTATTCCATGCTTCTTGTAGTTGTGTGCAAAGTAATGCTTTGTTGTGAGTGTAATAGAGGATGGGAGTGCTGATTAATAATACAAATGTTCTTCGGTTTGAGCCAAAAGCGGTCAAGAAAACTTTTCTTGCGTTCCTCCAACGTCCAATCTCCATGTTCCCTTGTCCATGCTCATCGTTCGGCTTTGTTTTGGTTGCGTACAAGCCTGATTAAAGGAAACGCTTGTGAGTATTCCAATAATTCGGTAGTCTTTTTGAAGTATTTATTCATTAGCGCTATCGAATGAAACTATGGAAGAATACCATTACTAATATTCACTCTTACTAAATTGTTTATTAAAAATACAAATAGATGCTATCAAAATATTATTATTAATTTTATTAATAATTAATAAATTATTTTAGCGTTTACAAGGAAAATTATTGCAGAAAAAGTGTAAAGATATTTGCTCTTCTAAATATTGTACCTACTAATAATAGATTATTTCTTCCAAAATGGCTTATTACTACTTCAACATGTTGAAACGTTAGCAAATGAACTATTTTTAATTTAATATTATATATTATCAGAATAAAAAGTTAACTAAAAAAATGAAATTAATATTTTGTATAGCTGAATGTATAAACAATTTGGTCATTTTGTTATCTGACGCCTAAATATATTGAAATAATTATTTCTTTGGTGCGGACTAAAATCTAGGAATTTCATCAAGCGTATAAAGCATCTCAAATCTATATTTTCAATAAATAGCCTGCTTTCGTAAGCTTTTATTATGCAAATTATAGCAAGTCAAACGTAGAAATTTCTCAGAGACCACCCTATTCTGTTACCTTTCAAATGAGAGATGAAGTTTTAGCTATTATTTCATGAATAATGCGTAAGTTGTTAACCATCACTTTAATAATGCACGGATAGAAATTTCTGTGTAGCATCTATATGAAAGAAAAAGTTTTACTTGTTGCATCTAGTTGATCGTGAATGCTTATAAAACGTTTTTAAAGTATTGCAGGCTTCGCTATTCATTTGGAAAAATTATTTGGAAGACATACCTCCGCATGCTCAATAAAACGTAGGTATTTCAATTCCCAACTCCAATAACTAATTAAATTTATATTAAATTCAGCTTAATAATGAAGAAGTCAACCATCAGAATCAACAGCGGTTTTTCTTCAAAAAATGCTCTCGCTATAAATCTGCGCATTTGTTTAATGAATTGCCATCTATAGTTTGGTCTGTTGTGGGTCGTTTTTGTCCCCAATTTTATAAACAGGCCACTGTTATAAACAGAATTCAAAGGCTTTTTGTCGACCGAATCTCGTTAAGGAAGCCAGTAAAATTATAATAAAGATCTTATGCTTTTTTGCCGATCCGGTTGGTTGGATCGAAAGTTGAACTGAATTATGTTACATGTGTTATTTATCGGTTCGATGGTTTTTACACAATAATATCTATGCAAGTGTATCGGATCACATTCGAATACAAATGCATTATTGAAGTAAGCCAATAACATAAAATATGTATTAGTATACTATACATTAGGCTCAGATTATCATATACTACCTGATGCATTATAATGTGTGTAGAACAGATTTTATGGGGTGATATATTTTTTTTGATAATTTATAAAACATCGAACTAACCGCACCAAGTTAACTCCTTTAATTAAGTCTCTTCGAAATGCTAAATCAGAATGTGCATTACAAAGGTTTGCTTATATACACTTTTTCATGATAATTGCGATAATCAATTCTTCAAAGATGGTGAAAGGAAGATCCTTTCAATCCTTCCGTCGCTTTAACTATATCAGAAGCCACGGTTAGCATTTTTTCAACTCTTCTACGATCTAGGTACTTTGGTCAAAAACTTAAAAGTCTCAAGGAGCTGTGACCATAACTTTAACGAAGCGCTAAGTAATAGGCGGAAATCGCTGTAAAACATGGAAAATATACATTGAAAAAACTGTAAGGAAAATTACATAATATTTACGTTTAAGATCTATTCACGTAAAATAGTTATTTACTTTAGATTATGTCTTTGGTCGATAGATGTCATTTACAACGCGACAAACTGCATATCTGGATATGTGTAAAAGTGAATTTATTTATATTAGGGTGCGGTAGGTGCCATTTACAGCCCGAGAATTTACAGCAAAAAGTTCGAGCGCTGTCAATGATCTAACGCACGACATTTGTATTCGATTTTTTACCGGAGAAAATCTTATTTATTTTAATAATGAATACGCCATTATGGCAGTCAATAGATGTGGATTAGTATCATTGCGTTTTGAAAACTCAACTTAGCCTTAAGTCAGGTCTATTAATGTTATATAGGCCGTAGCCACATCCGTCACGTCACTTTGTTAGTTCAAAGAACTGTCGTTGACGTTAAAATCGTCGTCGTGCGTCGCCTACAGAAAACTGACGATCAAACCATGGTAACTAAAGCAACCGTATGGGGTAACTAACCATAATTGTTGACTGCTATCTAGTGCTTTAAATAAGCATTCTCATGAAGCAGTAAAAAAAAGGAAGAGAGCTTAAAAAGTTGTCAAGTAGATAGACATATTTGAATGATAAGGACAGCGCTGTAGTAAGTGTAGGTAAAGACGTTTAATTGAGCAAAATTGTAGTTCGTACAACTTCAACGTCTTGCTCAATTAGTTGTCTTTACCTTCACTTTTATGCATATGCCAAAAAAAAAATTGAAAAGTTGTCACTAAGTCAAAATTCCCGCTTGTAATTTTTAGTTGGGTAGGAGTAACGCTATACGGTTATTGCCTACTAATTTTTTTTACAAAATTTGTACTAACATTGCCGTCTATGTTATATGACGTATTTATTATCTATGCCTTAAGTCTATATCAAAGTTAATTTCTTGATAAGGGTTTTTCATCAATAAAAATTAAAACAGTTATACCGGTAAATGTATTTTTTACAGTAAATTAACAGATATTATGCATATTTTATATTAGAAGTAATTGTGAAATGAGAAAAAAATGCAAAATATGAACCTATCAATGCATCAACTGACAAGTAATGCTGTGTTTACATTTGACAAGATCAAAAAATAACTTAATTCGTTCGTATCCATTCTATAATGGTGTTTACAAATTGGCCGAATAGACAGAAATAGAGGTAGGCATTGCATCATATGACATTTTTCCGTTTTGTGTGTCAAGCTGTCAAGTACTTATTGACATAATTTGACATAAGAATGCAGTCACATACAGTGTTTGATTTTGATAAATAAGAAAAAAATAATGAAGAAAATTAAGATGCAATAAAAAACAACTCGCATACAGTACGAGGAGTTATTGAATTTTATTTAAAAAACACAGAGTGTTGGTATACGACCGAACAAAACCCAATGAAATAGTTAAAAGGTAAGGAACCTGTCGGCAGAGTTTGCAGAAAAAATGACTGCTCTCGGAAATAAGATTGCAAACACTTTTAATTCTAGTGGTACTCCTGTGCTTCGAGCTCTTTGAAAGTGATCTCCCATTTGTTCCATCAGTGCTCTTACAGTATTTTTCTTCAGTCGGAATTGCTTTTTAAACGCGGCATCAGGCAAATTAAATGGATTTGTTCCGTCTCTAATTTGCTTCCTTTCAAGTTTAAGATTATGCCTAGAATAACAATAGAAAGAAAATAACTCTATTTTACATATAGGTAAATAAAAACAATTTAATTTACTTATAATTTTCGTAAACCCCTGTTATGTTACTTAGCCGGTAGGGGGAAATATCCACATAGGCAATAAATTGGCACTACTGTCAGAACGCCAAAATCCTGCACACAAACTCGTTAGAAATGACAAGTGTCGCTTCTTGTCTTATCTCTTCGCTGAATTATACGCCTATTATTTTCTGCTTCTGCCAAATTGCACAATTGACAATTGATTGATTGGTGCTCCTGTCATTGTTGTTATAATCACATGAATCAATTTGACATTCGAAGAAACAATAGTGGCATACTTCGATCATTTATGGCCTTTTTCTATATTTCGAATTAATGTATACGACTAAACTAAACCAAGAAAGAAGAAATATATCAGCTTTGTATACTATGTTTCAGAAAGGAACGATTAGCATGGGCCTCAATCTTCTAACGGTGATCAAACCTGGGACATGCCCCGAGATGATATGTCAAAAAAATTCAGCTTTGTGAAAGAATTCACCACAAAGCATAATAATAAGAGCAAGTGGGATCATAACACTATCTTGAAATTGAATAGAGTACCATCAATTGGTACATTGATGGCTCCAAAACGGCAGAGGAAACTGGGATAGGAATATATGGATTCAGAACCAAGTACTTCGAAAGCATGGGGGAGATTTCCCCACGTATTTACTCAAGTATCTTCCAGGCGGAAATACACGCTATTGAAAGATGCCTCCAGTTCAATATTGACAGGAATTACTGAAAGCAGGAACTTATCATTAAGTCTGATAGTCAAGCACCAATCAAGGCACGAGCCTTTTTAAACTAAATCAGTTCCAAGAGGGTCTGGAAATGCCTAGGGAAGTTAAACGAACTAGGCAAAAGGAATAAAGTAACTCTCCTGTGGGTTCCAGGTCACACATGAGTGGAAAGAAACGAAATAACAGATAATTTTGCAAAAAAAAGGGACTGAAACACCTTTTATAAGGTAGAAATCCTTTCGCGGAATAAATAGCAGTATAATACTGAAGAAAGAGAAATGGAACAGAAAAAAATCTAATTATTGGGAGAACCTGCAGAGAATGAGGCCAAGTAAAATACTTCTGGGAACTTATAACCAGAAGAGATTTACAAAATGTATCAACCTGAGTAAGAACAATATTCGCATATTAACAGGAATAGTTTCAGGCTATTGTAAACTGAAAGGACATCTAAGCTTCGATTCGCAAAGGAATCCGAATGTAGATTTTGTGGGGAGCCGGATGAAACACCCATCCAACTCCTCTTAAATTGCATAGCACTGTACAACTCAACGGCGTTGCACCTGCGAGCATGTGAAAACTGGGAGACTTACCTAACCTGGGGTCTTCTCATATCTTACACTTTCTGAAAGGAGTAGGATTGGAAGGCCAGTTGTAAAACAGCAAGAATAGTGGACACAATTCACAATAGATCTCTTAGGCCGCAGTGTAACATAACCTTCTATACATACATACAACATACATGCTATGTTTTGATTAATTTAATTAATATACTAGCGGGTTAAAGTATTTGAATACCGAGAGGAATGAAATTTGCCCATGAAGTGATTATTTAATTAACATTCACAGGCAACCAATTATTTGCAATTTAAATAATTTCCTTAATAAAATCGAATTACACTTTTTATATGATATTTTTACGATGTTTTCCAAGCAGTCACGGGTCATTAATTCCTCCGTGCAATTTCGCATTTCGTCGCAGATAGAGAACGAAAACTCATCAGGTTATATTGCTGGAGAATGCATGTTTTTTTTTGTTCTTCGAAGTTCTTTTTCTTTTGTTCTTTGGGTCCGGGTATACCGGTGACCGCATCTAAATATAAATTATTAGATTTTACTGTCTAAAATTAAACGGGGCATTTGAAGAAATTCCCATTAAAGCAGCGAAGCTATTTTAAATAGAAAACGATGGTGATGGTGGCGGCGGTAGTGGTGGTGGTGTAATAAACGCTGCCTGGCGTCTGTTTTTATGCAGCCATCCATTTTAGATGTAAATATAATTATTTCCGATCACGGAATATCGTGGCAACTGCTATTCGCCCCATCATAGACCAATAGTCATTAGCTGAAACCCATCAGACAGGTAGATAATGAACGGTTATGAACCACTCCCGAAACAGAAATTAAAACTGCGAGCATCGGGCGCATAAATCAACTCCGGAAAGATCACCGATTTAATATTATGCCTCTCTGTTCTCGCTCTTTCTACCTTGCCTCTTTTCCTCCCGTAGTTTCGGTTCACAAACAGTTTGTTGTCGCTCTCTAACGTAGATACCTATCCGGTCCAGAACTGTCTTGATTTAACGTATAGAAAATAAAGAATAGGCGAGCGGACTTAAATAAGTTGACAGTCGCGCGTTGACCGGTGTTCGCACATCGTCACGTGCAAAAGGGGTAGGTGGTTAGAAAAAAAAAACATCGAGAGGGTGGACCCCGCTTTATTTAACGAATACACAACGCCTAATGAGAGACACGCCACGTTGTGTGTTTGCCTTATATAGACGGTTAATGTATTCGGCCGCAATGGCCGCTCCGTACCAGGTACACGCGTTAATTGAAAATCTATTTCAACTCGAAACGAGTCTAAATTACCGAAGCGACTCGCAAGAAAAACCATCCCGGCAAAAGGCTCCTAACGAACTCGTGTAGAAAACGTTACCCATATACAATGCAATGTATTACTTATCAATAGGACGCAGAGTAGGGCACTTACGTCTTAATGAGTTTCCAATATGTCCCGTTTCGCCTTCAGATTAAGAATTCCATCATGATAATGTATAGCGAGTAGTAGTGTTGTTAATAATGTTGGTCTGTGAATCGAAATGTAGATATTGCCTGAACGTAGAGATCTTTCATGCACTGAGAAAAAAATATTTTCCCACAAATAGATATCGTCGAAAAAAATATTTCGCCTAAAGAAACTTTATTTGAACTAAATATAATAACTTAAGAGTATCTGGCAAAGTAACATTGCCAACATATAATTAGTGCATTTACAGCTCGACTTATTTGGTACATTTATAGCCACAATTTCCAAACAATTCACTGGACACTACACACTAAAAGGTCACCTATAAAAAATTAGGATCAACGCTGGAGATGCCAGCTGCAGGCAGTGTAATAAGGTGATAGAATGCCTAGCACATGCGAGTCTCTGGGCGGAAAAGCGTAAGCAATTTTTGGTAAACCAAAAATGAATCCAATGGATTACTTCAACCAACCAACCAGAGACCTGCCCAGATTAGTGCAAGCTACTAGGATCCTGAATAGCTATAATTTAATGGGTAGAAGAAATGGGAGACTAAATAGAAAAAGCCAAAAGCCAGCAGTGTTTCTGGAGACTAGGCATGTCAGATGTCTCCCACAACAACAAAAAAATACTTTGTTTGCTACTTTACCTCTATCATAACATATCTTCTATTTCCACTGTTCCAGCCCCATGTTCCGTTGGATATGTTTAGTTTAAGCTGATCGAAAATGCTAACGTAATTGTCTAGCGAAAAATAGCTCACTAATTGTAAGAGATCTTCCAGCGGATCTATGGACGGTGTTACGGTAACAAAATAAAAAGTCATCCAATACTTCTCGTTGGTCCTCTTCTTTATCCACTCCTCGAAGATGATCTTTGAATGTTCACACCATTCTTCAACAAGTTCACAATATCTGTATTCACAACAACAAATATACAAAACAAAAAAAGCAATTGCAATTAGTCTGTATAAATGCAGGTGAGCGTGAACACCTCCACACTCCTCCTCGTCTCGAGATGGTGGAACTAGAGGATCCCGTCCCGGACTGTCGGTATTGAGAGCGCTGTGGTGTTTTAGTTTTTGTTCTTTCTCAATTTAATGATTATTATTTGTTTGGATTTTTGATTTATTTTTTAAACTGTGCGTATTTTAATTGTTTAATCTCAGTTGGCAGTTTATTATATTGCTCAATAGCTTCTGTGTTCGGAATTTTTTTATACTTATTGCTGACTATTCTTTCAGTTCTTATATGTGAATGTCTTCTTGTGTTATGGTTCTGTGTTTCTCTATTGTTTTTCAGTTTGGTGTTGGTTTTTATTAATCCATTTCTCATCTTGTGTATTAAAATTAATTTTTTTAAGATTGTTAGTTGTTTTCTATTTAGTTCACGCGTTCTTTCGTAAATTTCTAGTGTGGGTGTTCTTTTGTCTAGTCCATATAGTATTTTCAAAATCTTATTTTGTTGTCTTTGCAGCTTGTCTATAAACCTTTTTGCAGTGTCACTCCACGCATTTGCTTCCGCTAATCCTTTAGATTTTGAATGATATGGGATAATTTTGATATGTGTGATTGCTTTCTATTTGCAGAAAATTTCCGACATTAACTCAGGGCCATTGTCGGAAACTATTAATTTGCATACCTTGCAAACATTGTTCTTAGAGCGCTAATTATTGTTTTGTAGTAATATTTGCCACAGGTATAATCTCTACCCAACATGTATACGCGTGTACAATCACTAACCACGTTTTCTTCTTGAAAGGACCCTACAAAATGTGGAGACGTCCAAGGTTGTGATGACGCAGACCGCGGGTACAATGGTACATTGTAGTGATGTATAAAACTACTTGTTTGTGTAAGCAGCAACAACCTGCTTTTGCTACTTTTGGTTAGCAGTCTAAAAATGCTTTGTAGCAGTTTTCCTTAAATAGCGATATGTGTTAAACAGATAAATTGTTTCTACAATTTTGCACACCGCTCCAAAGTGTCTTTTGTTACCGCTATTCACTCAATATTTACATGTATTTATATTGCGGACGACTAGAGAGAGATACATGTACTTACATACCTAGGTATAGCTTTAATATAGCTATAATAGCTTTATATACATACACCTAAGTATTGTATATATTTTCGTAACTAATAATGATCTACAAATTAAATAATTGATTAATACATTAAACAGCATAGTTTCTTGAACAAAAAAGTATAAATTGGCATTTTCTATCAATTATAAAACGGTGATTGTAACAAGTAACAATAATAACTAGTAATAGGTTCTGATGGGTTACATTTCATAATAATCGAATTTCTATAATGATATGTATTATGTGTTTTTGCATAGGTGTTATTTAACGAAAATCAATATAAAAACATAGGAAAACTAATCAGCGAACTTACATTGTGTAAGGTTGTTACACAAAATAACTATATTTACTTGGGATAAAACTGTCTCCACCTGGGCTTGACAGAAACAATATTTCTATGTAGTTGTTAGAAAATTCTGTTTATTTTTTATTCTCTTAGCTACTTAAGCGGATGCGATGTTCGTATATTCGTTATTTCTAGAAGGTTTTTTTTTCTTTATCGCGCACGCTTGTCATTTATTTAACACACTACTAAAATATAAATATTTTTAGAAATATATTCTTTATTATGTTTGTTAGTTCGTTTTTGCATCTTTTACGGTAAAAACATCTACGATACATAGATAGTGCCACAAAATAAACATGAACTGTTTCTTACAATAAAATGTTTCCTTATTTTATAATAGCAAATAAATATAGCCTTTATGTATTTATCTTTGTTCCGTGTATTGTTATCACCACCCAAATTCATATAAATAACAACACCATACACAAATTATTGTTAGTCTGTCAATTACCAGTTACCACCAAAGTTTACTACTAGAATAAATGCAATCAACATATATTTCAATAGTTTAGTGCCCATTATTATAATAATATCAATGTGATTTCAATAATAAGAGAAGCTATTCAAATCTATTTGACAAAAACTTACTAAATTCTTCAATTTAATAGTCATATGAAAATAATGCTTTTTATTACATAAGCACTGAAGTTACAACTACAAAATGCAACAAATTAATAAATTATCAAAAAATTAAAAGTCAATTTACTCATTTAAATTATTACTACCTCCATTCCCCACCGGTGTTGGAAAAAAATAGTTAATTTAATCATTGAATTGAAAACCCATCAAGACGATCTAAATACCCCTATACGACAAAATTTGAACACTCGAGAGCGCACGACTCCGATGCAAACCAACGCAAGTACGATACTCTCTTTACACAGCATATTTAGAAACATTTACAGAAGCAGGTTGTAGCTGCTAACGTAAAGAAGCAGTTTTATACATCACTACATTTTATACACTACTTTACTGCTACGAATATACATTTATGTTTCATAACATTCGCATTTGTCTACTATATTAGGAAACTGCTACAAACTGCTAACCGTTGTTAGCTGCTACAAAATAGCAGTTTGCTTCGTAGCAACCCATCACTAGTACATTGTAGTCTTTTTTTTGCACTCTGACATAATACACATTGTTTTATGTGACCGAGCACTTCTTTCTCAATATTTCGCATTTGCAATGCACACATTTCCTTGGTGGTGCTGCAGTAGTTAAGCACATGTATCGAATTCATCGTGGAACGCTTGGATATACCATCCTACGGCGCATTCGCATTGTTAAAGCGTTTTCTTTAAATAACACGTCAGTGACAACTATACGGAATCCACGACGAATCTATGGTCAATGAAATTCATCATTAGTTCAGAAATTTGAACAAAGCGGTGAAGTTAAAAACTTGCCAAATTCGGGTCGAGTTTTAAGCTGCTCATACAATGTCGTAAAATAACTATGAAGTATCCTGAGATCTCTACCAAATGTCGCTGTCAAGAATTGGATATTCATCGCACATTATTAGAAATTATTTTAAAAAGAGGCTTGCATATTCGGCCATACAACATTCGTAACTACGTATTAGAAAATCCTTGTATCATTCATCAACGACCATGCACTTCATTCCCGTCACATCAGTTAGTGCGGTGTTTGGAATGGAAGTGTTACCGGATCTTATTTTTTTTTGCAAATGCTGCAAGTAATTCTCTCACTATCACTCCTGGCTCCTTAAATTCAACAACTTAACTTGCAAAACATGTGGTTCCAGCAGGACGGAGCAACTTGCCATACAGGTAGGCAAACAATGAATATTTTTCGAACAATGTTTCTGGGCCGTTTAATTTCTCAATTTGGCGATGTCATCCAGCCCCCAAGGTTATGACAATTTAACGGCTCCAGACTTGTTTCTATTGGGACTACTAAAACATAATGTTTATGCCAAGAAACCAAACACTGTAGAGCAACTGAAGAACAATATTCGTGAAGCGATTCGAAATGCTCCTCCCGAAACCCAACAAAAAGTGATGGAAAATCTAATTAAGAGGGTTCAGGTTTTTGCGGCTTTCAGATAATAATTTACGTACATAATTTCTAACTTTCAATAAAAGCTTAAGACGAAGAAAATTTACGTATTTTATTTTAAAAATATTTAAGAGGCAAATCAGTCAGTTATGTATTGATCACTTTGTGTAACGAAATAAACTCTCCAAACGCAAATTAAATCAATCAGGCGAAGAGTTCATGCCAAATCATAAACATATCTGTTATGATTTGGAAGGGTTGTTTATTGAAAAGAGTACAGAAAAACCAGCCGACCGGACGAAGTATCCAGAACTGAAAGATACAAGTCTTCTTGTAACACAAGAGAATTTAATATCAACCCAATCAAAACTACTTTATTAACATTTACAAAGACAAAAAATCCTATCTCAAGACCATAAAAAAATGGGCGAAACATAGTCTGAAGAACAGAAATTAAATATTTAGGATTTTAGAAAATAAACTTTTCGGGAACAATTGAGGTAACCAATAACACCAAAAAACCTTAAGACGAATATTATACTATAAAGATCTTCGTCAAAGAACATTTATAGTGTAATATCGGCCAAATGGTAAGCAGAAACTTTGCGGGTTAAACATGGAAATGCAACCCAAATATACTCTTTTGAATGCATACAAGAATGGTGAAACCTATCATCAGCTATGAGTCAATAGGCTAGAGTACAAGAACTGATCTACCACGAGAATTAATCTCTTGAAAGCGCAAAAATTAGCATGTGATAACGAAGGCATTGAAAACCTGCCCAACGACAGTTTTTGAAGTGGTGCTAAACCTTACTCCTCTCTACATTTGGGGTAGAGCGTAGCCAACAGAACCAGATAGAATGATCAAGAAAAAAAACAATTGGTTACATAGGATTCAATATGCCACGGGATATGACAAAAAATTCAGATTTGTGAAATAATTTACTACTGACCACTACTACTAAGCCCAGCAGCAAGAAAGAGTGTCATCAGAACATCATCTTGAAACTGAATGGCGTCAAACGCTATGGCGCGGATGGTTTCAAAAATGGCATAGGGAATTGGAATAGGCAAATATCCGAGTATCGTCCAAGCCCAAATGTACGCTTTTTAAAGATGCATCCAATTCCACATTAACAGTTAACAGCAACAGAAATTACTAAAAGCATGTGTTAAGAAAGCAAGTATGTAATCAGCATCTGGGAGTGTCTAAAGTACGATTCCGAACACGACGGTAGACAACAACTGCACTGCGATAGTGTTTATTGCATTACAAAGTACTGTCGTCTGCCGCCGCCACAGTGCAATTGTCGCCTGCCGTCGTGTTCGGAATCGTACTTTAAGAAAACTAAACGAGCTAGGCAAAGGGAGCAAGGTAATCCTACCATGAACTCCGGGAAAGGAAAAACATTCTATGAAACAAACCGCTATCAAAGGAATTTGAATAAGTTTTTCGTAAACAGTGAGAAAAAGAAAACCGAATACTCATGCAGTTTATTGTTTGATAAGTGTATAAATATTTATCTTTCTTTCCTGTTATTATTATTTATTTTAATTTTCGATAATTATCTATCGTCATAGTCATAGTCATAACGTTGAAGCTTTAATGATCAAAATGTCGTCGAACCAATTTTACAATATACACTCAAGCAGCATTTTCAAATTCGTATTCCAAAATGATTCGTATTTAATTAAGGCGACATTCAATCATAAAAATTGTTATTGCTAACGCTTCTCTTATAAAAATCGCTGACGAATGAACATTTATACTTTCTTTTATGCTTCCTGGGAATTTCCTTTACATCAAAAAAAAAAGATGAAATGCGACTAGGTTCAATATCACTTACGATCGATATGAGATAGTGCACATGACTTGGCAATCGGCCGGTTTAACTTTGTCCCATAGTACATTACTTAATTTGCAAAATAAAATGTGGCAAAGTGTAGCTCCTCTTATATTTTTCCAAAATGAATTGGAAAATTAGAACTAGAATAATATATAAATATATAAAAAATTACTTTCTGTTTGGAAAAAAAAAAAACGAATAACATATCAAAGTGTAAATTTACACTCCTGCTTAAATATTACAAATCCTCATGTAATTTTACATTTCAAAGTAAATTTACGCCAGGGATCTAAAGTTACCAACGATACCCAACGTAAAATTGTATGTAAAATTACATTTTACTTATTACAATGTGCTACATATTCATAATAAACTTGATGTTAACCTTGCTAAACAATAAAGGTAATTTACCATTCTAGGGTCTATCCTTTGTTATACCTGTATTATATTAGTTAATTGCTTAATGTAGTGCGAATATTTAAGCGCCTACTATAAAATACCCATGCACTGGCCATGCAGAGCTACATGCATATACAGTTAATGTGAAATGCATGTTAAAAAAACATTCCTGGCATAACAAAAACACAATAGCATTTTTGACGAACCATTGAACGGTGTCCGTTTCGTGGACAAATGAATTATTTTACGTGCGGTTTATTGGTATTCGTAGCCCCAGCAGATTTTGATTGACAACTGTTATGTCACACATTTGATACCGTACGACTACCACATCTGTTTTCGAGGCGCTAATTATTCCGAAAATGCCAACTTGTTCATTATAAACTTGTCGTTTGTAGTCACATTTATTATGGAGGTCTGCAAAAAAGCTTTCGCCGTGTTAGTTATCTTAATTGGATTAATTATAATCGGCTCGAAAAAACTTGCCGGTCTTAATTTATCTCTTTTTACTGAGGAGAATGTCTTAATTTCTTTTAATATTTGAACGTATAAGCTTGTTGGCTAAAAACATATTTTCAGTGCATTTTAACAATACAAAATTATTACATACCTCTGGCAACTTAACAATCAACAAAAATGCAATGTTCTTTTTTGAACTGATTCAAAATACCACTAAAAAATAAAGAATTTAATGGCGCATTTCTAAGATAATTGTCTTTTAAGAGTGAACGATACCAGCTGTTCAAGTTGGCAGTCGCCAGACGGACCCCTAGCATCTTCCTTTCAATATATAGATCTATAAAACTGACTTCTACTAGTGCTGACATATACAGGTATAGAATTGCATCATTTTGAATGTGCGTTTCCAGACAAAATCAGCTACACGTTGTCAAATCGTGCTGATCATCAGGGAATACTGGTGGACGTTGAGCCCGACCTGGCCTCAACATTCACATATCAGAGTTGCCACTTGGAATACTTTTACCAATAATAATTGCACTCCAATATGCGATATTGACAACTAAGAACGTATGCGATCGGTATAATAACTATCGAATATAGATAGTTATTATACCGATTCCGTATGTATATTGCTGAATGCAATATACCTACGGAATCGGTTAGTTAAAGATTTGAAAACCAGGGGCACCGTAAAATGTCACATATATATTTATTTTTCGCCGAGAAATAGGTGATTAATTTAATTTTAATCTAACATCACTGCTTGCTAACAAGAAATTATTGTAGAAGGTTCGAAAAACATTAATACAAAATTTTATTATTTTACTTATTATATTATTAAAGTAACAAAGTTTTACTGATTTACCAGAGGTAAAACTATAGAAAAAGGAGAGATACTATGCGGAAAACGTTTCATATCGATGTTTATTAAGTTCAGTTTTTTTTTTCTTGTATGTTTAAACCTACTATTTGTTATCGATAATAATACAGGGTTAACACAAGATTTATCAACATCTATAGATTGATTTAACTCTCTAGTCTTATATGATTGGCAATCTCTGATGACGTCACGAGAAGCCCTTTCTTTGGCGCGTATATTTTTAAATAAAACAACTATTTGCTACCAGAATTATATTATTTTACGGACATGGATTAATAAATCACTACGCAACTCAATTTTAAGTGCCTATATCTTTGCAAAGATCATGTTTTGGAAGTGGAAAATTTAATGTTTCTCTCTCTCTTTAATGTTTTGCCAAAATGTCTAATTGTGCAATCAATGGCAATGTGTCAGACAGGAAACTTCAATTCAAATTTCAACTCAAAATGACCGCTATTTGTCATCTGCTGTCATTTGCTGCGTTAAAAGTATACAGGGTGTCTCACGACGAACTGCATCTATCGATATATGAAAGAGTACATATTGGAAAATTCTGAAAATTTCGCAGTATACTAAAGCCGACCTGCGCTATTGAACTAAAATATTTTCAATAATCTAGCGCATCCGGTTGTACCGGAAGTGGCTGTCAACTTTGTTATTTTAAATGGAACACCCTATATATTATTACATTTTCTAATTCCTCGTTCAAATCTAAAGTAAGTTTGTTAAAACAACTATGTTGTTATTTTCAACCGTATTTGAAATATTTGCATTTCTTTTAAATTTTTGACAGATGGACGAGTGCATCTGAACTTCTATAACTGCAAAGGTATTTAACTTGGAAAATTGGAGAATTCGGATTCATCCGAAGCCGAATGAGTTTTTCGAAAACATTATACAGCGTGTCCGAAAATTACAGTTAAACTTTCGAATTGAAAAATTGTCAGAACTTTTTTTTTAATACAACTACCTATCTCTTTCTCATCAAACCGCCCTTATAAAAATACGAAAAAAAGTCATATTCATTACCCATCTAAAATGGATACTTTTTAAGATAATTAGTAAAATATGTATGTATGATGTAAGAAGTAGCTTATGTAGTTTTTTAAAATGTCATCCTGCTTTGGTATATCTAAGTAAGTCATGACCATTCGGCAAACAATCCAGCATTGATAAAATGTCACTTAGTTTTCAATTATAAACAATGCCGGCACAGTTAAATTATATGAACGAAGATTATTTAAATTTGTTTATTATTTATGTAGAATGCAATAAAGTGATAACAAGAACATGTGATACCTTTGCTGCTCGGTATCCTCAAAAGCAGAAGCCGTCACCAAACACAGTTAAAGGAATAATACAGAATTTTCAAAACTTCGGATCGGTCAAGGCAAAAAATTATGGTGAATGTTTACTTGTCTCATGTTTCTTCTAATAGTTTAAAATCACTAAGCACTTTTTTTGTATTTTTATACGTATTTCTCGAAAAGGACTAAGACAAGTTAATGTTAACATTAAAACTAATTTCAATAATATTTTTTTTAATTTATTACCGAAATATGTAATGTATTATGAACTTTAAAAAATACAGATTGGAAAGGAACAAATAAATTAAAGTCTTTATTATTTCAATTATATACTCCAATCAGCAACTAGTAATTTAATTAAAAACAGTTTTTAGAAACTTGTCAAACAAACGAGCGCACCTAATGGATGCAGCGTCCAGTATAGGATTGTCTGACATGATTATTGTTATTCGGAGTAGCTATATGATGCATATACATTTGAGATACATTTTGAAAATACCACAAACATGACAACAAAATGCATCCGTTTTCCACTTGTTATTTCAAGTTAAATGTTTCTATTTTACAAGACTGCTAGATAACACCATTAAACTAACTCGATTAATTTCACTAACAATAAATAAAAATAGTCGAATGCTACACGAAATACGTTAGTTTATTGCCGGTAAGTACTTCTTCTCGTATTAGGTTAGGTCTATGTCAGGCAGTTATGCTTTGTTCACGTTGCTTTGCGCTCCATTGCTCTATCATCTCCTATACACGTATAATTGCTTTTACAACGTTGCTAATCTATTATTAATTCAAAATTCCTTGATAATGCCGAATGTTACCACCAGAGGCGCCACCTTAGGATGAACTTTTTTTTATTTCGAATTTATTTATGTCGTATTTGAAATTCTATTATTACAGAAATGTTTAAAAAATTTACTAAAAAGTCCTTTTTAGTTTTAATGTGAAAAATATTGCTTTCCGAAGAAAAAATGAAATAAAATTCTAAAAGGTTTCTTTATAATTGATTTGGAAGATCTGAATTATAAAAAAAAATAGTTATTTGTCAACTCATTCCGTAATTTTATTAAATGGAATTGCAGAAAACAGACAACCATGCACTATTAATATATCACACTGTTAACAGCCTTTTTAAGCATATTTACTAGTATTCCTCTTTAGAATATAATTTATTTTTATTTTATTTCGGTGTAAATAGATAGGTATTTCCAGTAAAAATAATATTTTTTGATATTTTATGTACGAGTACAGTTTTGTATCTAACCCTATTTTCAAACCAAAAGCATATTCTGTCGAATAAAAATCTAAAGCGAAACATCTCCTGAAGCTACTCACATAATTGTCCACAGCAATCATAACAATTATAAAACCACCAGTTCTTATTATGAATTGAAATGATAGGGTTGCGTTTCACAGCCGCGATCATACATACCTACCACTTGTAGGAGTTGTTACTGAAACCTTAGTGGAGAAAAGGAGATTATTATATCCAACGGGTTTTATTCCTACGGAAACAAAGCTAGTAATTAAACAAAAACTAAAGTTTGGTAATTATACGGCAGCGAGCTACAGGTCTGTCCGTGGAAACCAGCTCTTAATTATACACTGCAACGATATCGAGTCCTGAAATCACAATGCGAATGATTGAAACTGCATAAATCATTATGGTCGCTGTAGTGAAGCTGTGATTTTATTAGACGATACAGAGAGCAGATGCTCGATTCAAACCACTCCTACCGTTTAAGGAAATTACTACTTCCGACGCCTTTGCACTCCATATTCCTGTTTGTAGACCGTGTTTGATATCTACATGGACGCAGAAAAACACGCTTTTAAGAGGCACCTAACTGTATGGTACAATCTCAACTAGCTGAAATTACTGTAATCATGCATCTCTTGCAAAGAAAAATTCGAATACTAGGATACAGTATGAGAGGTATGTAGTTTTGCGAATGTACTTTTGTTACGTTCAAATGTACTCAAACAATTTATGTGTTGTTGTAATAAAGCATTAGTTAAACACAGTTATAAACAATATAAAGCATGCAAATGAAATATACGTTTTTTTGAATGCATTATTTGGGCGTTCTGAAACTTTATTCAGTTTTTATTAACCAATAGCTCAATACAAGCGTTTTACTTTAAAATGCTATATACGGTTTTTTGAATTCGTTCACCTAATATTAAATTCTGAAAAAATATTCTAAATGAACGAAACTAACCGCGCTTTAATAGCACTAGATTTTGATTATTTGTTGAAGAACAAAGAAAATATATTAAAAGCACACCGTAATGCTCCAATTATAGTATTTGAAACATAGCGTGAAAGTAATTAACGTGAAGGTTGTATGAATTAGAGCAAGAAGAAAACATGTCAAGAAGAAACTGTCGAGGATAAATTATCAGTCGCGTTTATTTTACGAGAAAAATTTCAGGATCTCATTCGAGTGTTCAAAAGTGTCCCTCCTGCCTAGGTCGAAAATGCCCGTATGGGGTTTAGAGATATATTTTTTTTGCAGCTAGAGCAATATTGTATGAAGGGAATGTTTCTTTGGTATTAATCTCTTATTAGAGGTATTTCTTTTGCTTGGTAAGAGCCGTTTCACATGGAGTCTCTGGAAACAGTACAGCCTCTAGGGTTCTTGAATTTAATTCCATTTCTTGTTTCCTTAACCTTAATTGATATTGATTCCTACAAAACTGTCGTTTTATGAGTGTAGCTAAGACGTCCACTAAAATTACGAATAGTGTAATTTGATAAATCAAGTGTTGTTAAATAGGAATCCTCGTCTTTCTGAACTATTTTATGTGAAATGCTTTAATAAATTTCTACTTAATTCCTGCATGTCTTTTATTGATCTCTGGTATTTATCATGCACACATATACCGCAGAAGCCACATCAACTACGAACAGAAGCGTCCGCTTCATGCATATAACAACGTATCTGTTTCTAGTTTGGATGGCTCCTGCGATATTTCTTAAAATAAGCTGTTTTATGTATACCTATACGAGTTTCTACTTTCTACAATGGTAGTTTTAATTTTTCCAGAGATCTGTGACAATCTGTGCAACAAAGCATAGATATGTCATACATTAATGAATATAATTAATGATGAGTATGAATTGCAGAATTCAGCTCTTTAGAATGTATAAAAATGCGCATTTTTTTTCAAGTTAGAGCTAAATTTTTACAAATTACACCTCACAAATCACCTTCTTTTTCTGCAGTTACATTTTTTTCAAATCTTTTCAAATGTCAATAAGAAAATTGACCTATTTCGATTCATACAAAAAAAGGTGCATACCAGAGCCACTCAGAGCCACAATTTAATTTTAAGCACTGTTAAAGCTACACTAATAGATACGTTATGCAACAAATAACTGACTAAAGAAACACACATAAGCACACATTTATTCTACTTCTACGGAAATCGCCACATTTTAAAAACCGGTTAACCGATTTTTCCAAAAACCGATTTGAGTAAAACCGGTTAACCAATTTTTCCAAAAACCGAATTCAATAAAATCGGTTAATCAATTTTCAGTAAAAATCAGTTTTCTACACCGGTTTTTAAAATTGATTTTCAAAACCAGTTTTAAAACCTAAGCCCTAAAGTGCGGAACTAAAAAAGAAAACACCTGTTGCATTTTTAGAGTTGCTATGTATTTTGAATTCGAAAACATATTTAGTGCGCAATAATTAACACTAATTTAAAATTATTAATTAATTAATTAAAATATTATGCAATCTAAATAAAGTTCGAATCACATCTTACAAAAATAGCAGTAAAGCATTCTTAAAAGTATGGAGTATATACACGACTTAAAAACGTAGGTACTTTTGCGGTTTCTTTGATAAATGGTTCATTTAAAAGTCAATACAAAGTTATTTATTTTTTATATTTTATAATATATTTCTATTTTTTTGGCAACAATAGATCATTGGGCCCCACTGTATGTATAACTGGTGACCTATGCGCTATGCGAGCGATATTGCTGTAATAGCCAATAATGATTAGAAAACCAAAAAAAATTCAAATACGTAGGAAACATAATATTCTAAAGGGAAGAAATACTTAGGAATTCTAATAGATACTAAAATAAAAGAAACGAAGAAACATATAAAATATAATCGAGATAAAGTAGACATAAAGTGTTAATGAACTGGGAAAAAAGAAAACGAAAGTAAAGGTATACTAAACTTCGATAATGCTGGTCGCACTCTATGCATTTGAAAATGTATGTACCTACATATGTCAAAGAAATACGAAGAGAATTAAAAAAAAATCGTAAGAAGGATGATTAGAAAATTTAAAAACAAAAGTAAGAATCAGGCATTACAGGCGATTAACAAATCAAGACATCAATTCATCGATTGAGGAAACAAAATAATAAATGCGAAGAGAATAAGGTAATATGACCACAAAAATCGTTTTTTGCTATGACAACGTGATAGTTAAGGGAATGACGGATTGAACACCTCAACCAAGAACAAGAGGAAGACCTAAGCTAAAATGGGGAGAACAAGCAATCAACGATATAGGAGGCATGAAAATTACAAGATGAGAGGCAACCTTCAAGTAATAAGGTAGTGAAGAAAAGGCATGAATATTGGTGAAGAAAGAACGTGTGAAGTGGAATGGAGTGAAGATCAATATTAACATTAGTCTATTAAACCCTTCAGGATGCCTATAATTCCGACAGGAATACGATAATTTATACAAATAATAGAAGTTCCAGTTACTCAAGACACTATACATCTGCATTTAAAAAATGTTTTACCAAACATTTAGGAAATATGTGATTAATATCTAACAATGAAACACCATTAGATAAGATCTCTATTTCTTATTAAATATTCAACTTTACGTCCATTACTGAAAACTGAACTTATTGTTACGCAGTTAACTGAAGCCGGCGGCCTAACTACTGTTAAATTTCCCTATCGCCGTAATAACTGTAATCCAAAGGATCCAGGCACAGAAAATACTGGTTTTTATAGCGGCGGGTCAGTAGAGAACTTCAAACGAATTGAACGGACCTCTGACGACCAGGTGTCAAAGGGACCGTTCTTACCTACAAATATGATAAATGTAATTATATGCTGTCAGTTGGATATTTGTTATTTCGACTTTTGTAAAATCTATACGCTCACTATTTAGGTATCGCAGGTGACTGACGGCCGCTCAATTATTCGTGCTGAGTTGGGTGTCTCGAAGGCGAAAAAATGAAACGTAAAGAAAGACAGACAATAGACGACACGGAACGTTATTCTTATCAGATTTCCGTCGTAGTACATCTGTTAATTAAAATTCAATAACCAACGGCAACAGGTCATTCATTGAGTTATCTCTTGTTGTGGCGCTCCTCGTTTCTGATAAGTGACAATTGAATTATTCCACAATTCTCTGTTAAGGGGAGATTCACATATATTTGCTGAGAAGCGAGGTACGCAAAAGAAAATATAAACAACCAACGGGTTTTTTGTTAAAGATTTATTACAATTTGAAATTTCAGCGAAAATGCCTTTTTGACAAAAATAAAGGCTTACAACATTTGTTATAAATATAGCTGCGATTTTTCATCGGAAATATAATGTCGCCGAATTTGTAGGACAAAGGGAGTATTTTTGCTAGATCAATAAAGTTTGGAATCCAATTGTTTTTAAAATATTAGTCATGCACTGTACATTTTGATGCATCAATGTTTTTGCAACCACAACTTGCTGATCATTCCAGGCGGCAGAGTAACGTTTAATACACGTCATTATGACGTAATACCTACGTCAATTAAACGTCATTTTACATCATATTGCTACCTGGGATATAAGCAACGGATAACATATTTGTAGGTAAGTGCTAGCTACATATTTTTTAATTAACATTATTACGAAGCCTTTGGTACTCCGATAAAACGCAGCTCTTATAAATATCAAGAACACAGTCAAACTGCTAAGTTGTAGCCTAGTAAGAGCGAGCGACATCAAAAGCCGTAGCTAGGTAAACATGGGTTGTCAGTGTAAAAAGTTCCACAAAAGGAAGAACTGCTCTCACACAAGGTGAATAACAAAAGCTAGTTTAGTTTTCGGTTAACCCGGAAAAACTGGTTGCGAAGTACGTAGAAGATAATAACATCCTCTATTCTAGAATAATATTCCAGCTGATTGATTTATAAATTTTAGAAAACGGCACAAAACTTAAAAGTTCTGCAAGCAGTTGAATATTCTCGTAAAAAAGTGACAGACCCGTTCGTAATATATAACTATTTTAATGTACTACACAAAGAAAAATACTAGTCGACATATCAATAATTTACATTTATTCAGTGAATTCTCGTTAACAGAACGATCGAATCATTACTACGAACGAATCATTATTATAACAAATCATTTTCGTTAGTCCACGGATAATATATGTTATGGTAACCATATTTTCATAGGCTCAATAAATATTTGTGTTAATAATACGAATATGAATGCATATACATTGTTATTGTACGTACAATTTTATAAAATTATTCACCATATTAACGCAATAAAGTATTAAATGATGTCCTCTCCGTTATTTTAATGGTTTACAATTTATTGCAAGAACGAACAGATAACATACCTTGAGGAAAAGTGTATGTTATGTTAGCCAACAGCTAACACGTTTATTAAATATATGCATAATGGAACACAACTCATAAAAACCATTGAAATGCAGTTATTTACATTTCTATAATAACGTATATTCACAGGTTCAATGAAAACGTTTATTATGTCAATAAAGTATCAAGAAAAGGAAGTATTTGTCTTGGGCAATAATATTTTGAATGCACGTGTGCACATTCATTGAGTGAATTTTCATAGAAGGAACGTAATGTGTATATTTTTTAAATTTACCGCCATACTAGTGGTCACGTGACGTGTATCAAAATAAATTTTGGGTATATAATACTGTGTGAGTGTAAGATGTTAGGAACTCATTATTTTTCGAAGATATTTTGCTAATTTTCCTATATAATATCTACAAATATGTTCTGATTAGAACACAAATTCGCAATATTATTTGGAGTAAGCACTAATTTAGTGTTTATAAAGTACAGCTATTCTACAAATTTGGACAATTATGCAGATTTTCAAAAAATAAATAAATGTATTGTATTGGATATATAACAGGCAAGATAAAATACTCTTTGTGAACTACATTTTTGAAAATAACACGTGGGAATTATAAAATACACAAAAGAGAATTTTATAGTTTGTAGTAATAAAAACTATTAATTATGGCTAATATAGGAATCCCTTCAGAGTAATAAATTCCTATATATACATGCGTGTTTACATATATTTGTAAATATTGTTTTCTAAAGTGGGGCTATTTAGGAATTTATAGATATTTATGCAAATGTCCAAAAAATAAATATACTGCGCGAGCCACATCAACTACGAACAGAAGCGTGCGCTTCATGCATATAACAACTGTTTGAAGTTTGAATGGCTTCTAATAAATATACAGAAGACAAAATAAAATACTCTTTCTTTATTACGTTCTTGAATTATATGTTACCACTTTGAAAGTAACACGTGCAAATTCAATACCCGAAAGAGGATTATTGGTAGTAATAAAATACAACCTTGAATTATTAAACATATTTATGAGTATTGTTTAAAATGTTTAGGGAAATTTAGGGAAATTTTCTGCAAATGTCTAGGGAGTTAAAAAAGATGGAGGAGAGGAATGCTAAAGACGGTTGGTAGGCAGAAACTCACATTTCTATTCCCTTTTCTGCATGTATGGTGATTTTCCTCCTCCTTCACAAGAGACCATGAAAAAAAAAAAGGCCGTGGTGGCATTTTTATGGTTTTCACTCATCAGTGAATTGAGTGAATGCAATGTGATTATTGCATCAATGAATTAAGTTCATTATTTTAATTAGAGGTTGATTCTGTAACAATAACTAAAATTTATTAGGATTATGAATAACATATATTAAGTCAACCGTTTGCGATTAACATACCAAAACAAATACTGTTCATCGCCTTTCATCGTTCTTGTACTGGAGTTTACATATAAAATTAATAACTCACGGTCACTCAGGAAACCAAATAAAGTGGTTACAACAAAACTGGTGTTCGTTACAACAATAAGATATTTCATTGAGGCAACCAAGCTACTACTATTTCATTTTCAATGACTTTGATTTCATTAATACAATGAATGTTTTATTACTCAGTAAACTCTGCCGTTATTTAATAAAATCATTTTCATTGATTTGATAAACTCGTTCTTTGGACCAATTTTAAATGCATTATTTCATGTGAACGATGATTTCTTTCATTGTTTTTGGCCCATTTTTGGTTCAGTGTAGAAATAGCTCTACGTGAACTGGATCTTAGCGAAAAGCCGCAGCAAGTCTGGAATCTTGATTTCCTTTGACCCATCCAAGTGCAAAGTAACAGGCTTAAAGTGAGTGGCATGTTCCAGAGCTGTTTGAGTTTGTTAAAAGGGTTGACATATTGAAAAAAATGGAAAAATTTTATAATACGTTAAAAACTGTCTCTTTCACATTAACGCCATGATTTAACTCTATAGTTTACCTATGCATGACTGGGAAGTATTATTAGATTTGCTCCATTATACTTATCTGTAAAAAAAAAGTATGTCCAATTTTTTTGAAAACATTTTGCCAATTAGTTTTTTGTATAACTTAAAAAATATGGTACTATAAGAAATCTACCACAACTTACTTATGGTTATTGCTTACATTCATTCTATGATGCATCATTGAGTGGCTGCCCACTAAACGTGAAATGTGTATGACGCATTTCTTTTATCCGTAACTTGTAAATAATGTAACATCCCAAAAGAATGTGTTATTGATGTGTATAAAACGTACAATTTTAGAGTGTCATTTTGTGGTGTTTCAGAAACATTTCTAGTTGTACAAAGGACGCGAACTTTCGTATTTGTTAGAAGAAAGAGAGGTTATGGTCAGATTTTCTCTGTAAAGTGATTGTGGTTAATGCGGTTACAGAGGCTCTGCTCCGATAAGCCATTGAAAAGTGCCCCTAAAGCTATCGGGCTGAAATTAAAGCAAATGAGTACCACTGTCACACATAGGTACTGTAAATAGCAAGAGGTAGCTCAATCGATATTAGCATAAGGGTGGAAAAATTCAATATTTTTTTTTCAGGAATTACTTAAGATATCACGTTCAAAAAAAATATGTACTATAACACTAATTATGGGCATTTTATAAAAATCAAGAACTAATTCCCTCCACTCAGTTCAAAGTTATCACTATTTTCCCCTTTTGAGGGATGGTTTATTATTATTATGTATGTAAACACTGATTTTATAAAAAAAAAAAACAAGGACTAATTCTGTGCACTCAGTTCAAAGTTATCATTATTTTCGCCTTTTTAGGGGTGTTTTTTTTTTGAGTTTGATTCAAGGTGCCACCTTGCCCTAGTAGCAAAATTTAAATTTCGCGCAATTATTTTTAGTAACTTCAACCTTGAAACACGAAATTACCAATGATTTTGTATTAGATTACTAGTTACTTTAATGTCTTTCTGTTGAAGTTACTAAGAATAATTGTGAGAAATTTAAATTTTGCTACTAGGGTGGCTTTTTGTTATATTAGACTGTATACATTTAGGTTTATTATATGTTTTTTTTATTAATTTTCGTCAGGTCAACTATCGATAGTACTACCAATAGTGCCCACCACTATGAGATATGTACAATAATATAATGTCCAACAATTATATTTTCTATATTGATTCTACAAACAACGAAACAAAAAAAGTTCAAAAGCGACAAAAGCTTATGTCTGATGTTAGCATACTTGTACTTGTACACTTTGATAAAAACAAAATTGAGGAAAATACCTTAAAAGTGCAACCAGATAATAATAATGTTGCATATTTTTTTTGTAAAGACCCCTGCCAGCAAACCAAATTCAAATTTCGCACAGTTATTTTTAGTAACTTCAACATTAAAGCATGAAGCTACCTACAATTTTGTATTACATTAATGGTTATTTACCTTTAAGTTGAAGTTACGAAATATAATTGCGGAAGATTTGAATTTTGTTTACTGGGCTGCGATTGAAACTTGTACTGTAATGTTTTAAGTTACATTTTAAGCAAAATGATAAACAAAAATTCTTGTTCGATACGCCATCGACATGAAAACAGTAAACAATAATTTTGGAAACAAATATGAGCTTATGTTTTTCAAACATCATAGATACACTTTTTTAATGTTTTCTGATATTTTTATTTCAGTTTTTAGCAAGATAATATTCTTTCGCTGTTAACTGCAGATATATTGACAAGAATTAGCAAAAAAAAACATAAATTTATATATCAAGAAGCAAAGATTATTTTAAATGTCCACTAGTCCACTAAAAGCAAAAATATTTTATTACCGCAAATAAATCAACAGTGGTAAATAAGATATAATATGTGCTATGAAAAAGTTAATAGGCATTTGACGAAATAAATAAAAGCAAATATTACGTGGGTAGCTTCGCTTTAACACAAAAATATGTTTTAATTTCATAATAAAACGAATCCATTGAGCCAATATGTGTGTTTTGGTTTTTGTTTTATTTACTAACCTGTTACTTGTTTTGATTCCTATAATATTAATTTCATAACAATTTTGCGAAATGACAACAAAAAATTTAATGTAGACAAATTTAGAAGCCATTTTAAAATTCAAAATACATTAAGTTCTTTCGGAAATGCTAACTACCTAAATATAAATACTAATGTATTTTCTTCAGAATTGCATATATTTAGTTTTTGAACTGCACATACATACATCGGTCACTTACATTCCCCCACCCAACTAAGGCAAAATTATTCAGGTGTTTTTGTGATTTTATATCGACGAAAACAACACAACAAAAGCACATGAGTTATTTAAGCGAAAATCGTCGAGTGAAATATAATGAATATTATATTTTATTAAACGATAAGCGAAAGTATTTCTTACAAAGAATGGGAAACACAATTTTTATTCTCTTTGTTTGTTTACCTAAGCAAATGGCTCGTTTCATTTCTAATTAAACTCCCTTATTATATGTATCTTTTCATTTTCATAACTTTCACCCTAAGAAAGATATGAATGGTAGTTTATTTTGATTTGAAATACTATGGTTATTAATTTGCGATGTCATCCTAGAATAATACTACACTTTATTAATATAATTAATAAATATTAAATATTCTTGAACTCAATTTTTATTGGGGGGAAGTGTCTAAACCGAAGTCCATATGCGACGGCTCTCTACATATGTTTCTACTTTCAACAGTTGATCTTCGAAGGCCGTCTAACTCACACGCTTACCTACTGTGATAGTGAGAGATCCTTCTCCCACAGTGCCGAGCTCTGCCGTATATTGGTGACGCGTGACACGATCAACCAGCGGGTAGCGGGCCAAGATGCGGCTGACCCCACTTCAATGTAATTTTTGCGTATACTGCGACCACCCCCTCTTCCGCCGGCTCCGCGCAGAGACAAACAAACGTCAAAAATCGGAGCCAATTCATACGTAGCCCCTGTTCGCCGCTTGTCTGTATAAATAACTACAAAGCGCGTTTTGTCGCATCAAATCGTGGGAATCGCAATGTTCGTTCTGTACTTAAATGTGCGTGTATGTGTGTGTACAGGAATTTATCGGTATTTTTACAGAAAACAAAAGCGTTTTAAAGATTAATTTGTGATTTGCAATGGTGGAGCCATGGCCCCGTGGGTCTTTAAGAGGAGTCGCCCCTGGATTCAAAATACGATTCTTTCGCGAATGATAAATATTTTTAGTTCCCAGTTCTTTATGATTCATTCGTATCGAATACAAAAATTCTTTATATAAACTACGCTCATAAGCGACCCGAATGCTTAGCGTTCTTTCTACCCCGCTTAAAATCTCAATTTTATACACCTATACTGTTTGGACCACTATTAGGCAGTTGCGTCCAATCAACAATTGAAAATATTCGCATATGAAATTTACTGGAAAAAAAAGCAGTTTTTAAAATTATGTATCTCACCAAAAATTAATATTGAACTCCTCACATATTGTAGGAACAATGTATAATAAACACCAAAATATTTTCAATCATATATTTATTGCTTTTATGAAACAAATACATAATCCAGTCCAAAATTTTCAATATAGTAGCACATACAGTATTATGCGTAGTATGTCACAACTTTAATTGTTGTTTCATTGCGCTTTTGTAATATTCAAATATATCTGTACTTGCATCTTTGCATAATCGTAAAGCTTCTTTGAAGTGTTTTATTCCAAAGGTACCTGTTGTATGAGATGCTACAATACGTCCCTCGTTACTATCAAACACAAACACAAATACTGCCTTAGCGTCCTCCAATTCTAACAATACAGGATCCAAGCATAATCGGTCATCCTTTAACAATGCGCAAGTAAGAGCTGCAACTGTAAATCGCATATCAATACCTGAATTTAGAAGTGCCAAACACACCCCATTCACAGCGCATGATATTAACTAAAACATAATTTATTAAAAATAAGAACATGTTTTCTCTGTACAACCTGTGCACACACAAATGGCGCCTTGCAATAAAATTATTATTAATAGAGTCTATAATACTCAAGGGTTATGCCATTTATGAGTGCATAGAACATACGAGATTTCCACAAAAGTTCCTTTTTTTATCAACACTGGCGATATCTATCTATCTTAGGGAAATATATTGCGTCGCCCAAAACTTAAAAATCATTATTAAAATGGTTTGCACTGTTAACGTATACAGGAGTAGTTAAATAGCTTAATTAAAGAGTTACACCGCCACATAATACCTGATTAAATCACACTTAACAATTGTTGAATATGTAATGAAGATCGTTAAAAAAAAAAACCTTAAATTTGACGTGCTCCCCTCTTCATACAAAGTACTGTTCATGGAATGTCTACAATAATTTCGCAATATCTTACTTAGAGAGCCCATTAAATTTACTTCTGAGTCCGACTCAAAAGCTGACAGTTTGTCAGCTGGTCCTTAGAGGACACAAGAATATTGGCCAGTACCATCTGTTTTATTAATTCTTTTATTGTTTCCAAACATTTTTACATTCGATGAAACCAATGATGCCATTTCTTCCAAGACATTTCCGAAGCCAAGTTTTTATAGTGGTCTGTTGCTGCATAATAATAAAAAAGGGGGTTCTACACATTATATCTTTAATCTTTCGAAACAAAAAGAAATGACAAGTGCTGGGTTAGGGCCGGATAATGAATGGCCCATGGTGTTGACCCTTAAGGCATTTATATATTCACTTGTTAGTTTGATGCATGCCACACGGAACCAACCATCAATGAATTCGTCGAAGGTATATTCCCCATTGTATATTATTTTTCCTTTCGCGCGGTTTAAGAAGTTTAGACTCTAAAACATACATAAAAAAACTAACAATCATCTTGTTATCGTGATTATAAATTCGTCGGACTTTCATAGACTTAGGTACTGTTCGAAAAACCCACTGACTCGATGTTCTTTTCGCTTCAGGAACATAACAATAAATTCAAGAGGCAACATTCAAGGCGTTGTTCTTCTTGATTGGGCATAAGTTCATGTAGAATGTAGACAATACATTTTTTCACGTCTGTCCATGCAAAATGTTCTATGAATCTTCCTCAAGTCTACCTTGAACAGCGGCAAGATTTTTATCAGCAATAGCAGATCTTGAACAACCTTTACAAAATTCGCTCTCCCTATATGTCATTGCCTTAGATGAAGTTTCTTCACCAAATGCATTTCTACGCCGATCTTCATATTGTTTAGGCGTTAATGACGATTTAAAATGTCTCGCAAATATTTTCTAATCAAATTCATTTCTAAGTAAATACAAAATCGTGAAATTGTGGTATGGCGAATAAAAAAGCAAATCTTTTTTTTAAGTTAAAATAAAAATATCTCCATTACTACCTCCCCTATAAACTCAAGTTGTATGCGCGCCTGCAGCGAATGGAACAAACTAAACGGCAATCAACTCGTAAAACATGAAAAAGTAGCTGCCAAATAAAAACTAAACTCAGTTTGAAAAAAAATCAGTTGTAACGTGCCAATTAGGTATAAGAAAAAGAAAAGTACTGGTAATCCTTACATATAATATTTATATTTAACCCTGGGAACTTGTACCAAAAGGTAAATGTACTTTTCTTTTTCTTATACCTAATCTCAATTTGTTTTTAGAGACATGACATTGAAAATGTTTTCAATATTCCCTTCGCATAGGAAAATTAATTTTGGAGAGCACTTCGATTTTTGCTGTTGTTGCGTTGTCATAAAGGCGTTTAATGTTTATTATTAGTATTAATATTGATATTTGTGATCGTCCGTCCTATCGTTCAGATAATGAAATATATCTCCTTATAAACGTCATCACAATTGACGTCACAATTTTTACACGGAATTTTATGTACTATACGTAGGTTTGTTACGATTTTGGTATACTATCTTTTATTTTGCATATTCAAACTGACGATATTAGGGAACGCATTGCGCTAATATTATATACAAAAATTGGTTCATAATATTTATTGTGAACTTGGAGGAAATAAGTCGCTGAAAGAGTAAGTTTATATGGTTTTAAGAATTAATTTGAGCGTAAATCTGCATTATATTTTAATTGTTTAATTTTTTTTCTACAATACTTAGTGAATAATATAATAATTGTAGAATAATAATATTATCATTCTACAATAGTAGAATAATAATATTTCTACAATACTAAGTGAATAGTCTACTGGGAAGTTAGCATATATTAACCCAACATCTAAGATAATGAATTTGTCTGAATCTTCAAAATAATTAAATTATAGTAGTTATATAATAGTAATAAATTGTATGATTGTGTAGAAAACAAAAATATGTGGAAACGTTAAAATAGTGATTCAACGATTATGAACGATTTGTATGAATAATGAATGATAATAGATTATGAATTTTATTAGAATGTTCGTGTTCAATTATTGTAATAAGCATATACGGGGTGAGTTTTTCTCTTCTTGAGATAACGGAATATCTCTAAAACACTGCATCAAATCAAAAAAAGATCTTAATAAGATTTATTATAGGGGGCTCACTGAATGGTGCCGAACTCGATCCCCCACCTCACTCCCCCAGCGTGGGAGGGGGGACAACTTTGGAATCTGAAATGGGAACCCCCATTTTGTATTGCAGATTGCAGATTCGGATTCTGCGCCATCAAGTATATAGTTTTTGTTTGAAACTTTTCGATTCGTATTCGTAACAGATTGCGGTGTAATCGCAAAAAAACATGATTGTGAACGTCTAGAAAAAATACACTAAAAGAGGGGCAAGCAAACATGATTTTGTTTTCTTTAATTTTAACATTAAATAATATTCCAAAAAGCCATTCAACAACGAAGCACTTCTTTCAACACTAACTAATTTGTATTGGATTAATAAGTAATAATCTAAATGGGGATCGGACAATGTGTAAGTATTCACAGCTTGTCAAGTACTGAATAAAGTACGATTCTGTAGACGTTCATCATGTTTTTTGCGATTACAGCGCAATCTGTTACAAATCGAAAAAAAGTTTCAAACAAAAACTACATACTTGATGGCGTAGAATCCGAATCTGCAATACAAAATGTGGGTTCCCATTTAAGATTTCAAAGTTGTCTCCCCTCCTAAGGGCCTAAAAAAACCTACAACCATCTTCTTCCAATGAGTGATACCAAATGATCATTAGATTATTACAATCATTCGAATATTCCCATTACTAGTTATTGAGCATGTTTCTTGATTAAATTTTTTAACCCTAAAACTGTAAATATGCAGAAAACAAATACATACCAGTACACAGAATCCCAAGGTTAAAAATATAACATTAGAGTCCTAGGATTAATTACCCTTACATATATTCACCATACGAAGCATTTTAGTAGATATTTTAAAAGCTTGGACCCGGCAGAAGCTTTCCGAAGAAAGATATTGCTCAGTATATATAATGTGAAGAAAAAAAAAGAACTTTTGAGAAAACATATACAAAAGAAACACATACGCCTCCAAAATTTTGTAATTCTTGGACTACTGCAACCACTGAAGTTCTAGGATATAACGAAGCTACTAAAGAAGTTTGACAAATATTTCTTATTATAGCCTCGTTATAACGATCTCCAACTCCTTCAAAAAAAAAATTTGTCATTAAAGAAACCTATTTCACTTTACTATTCAAATGTATTACCAGGAAGCCCTGCCTTTGGGCGATAATGCACTTCAACAGTAGTTTTGTCAATAAACATCCTTTGTGATTTTGCCTCGATTGGACCATAACATCCAGCAATAACAGTAGTGTCACCTAAAATATGAATAAATATGGCTATATATGAGCCAGAATTAAATATGTGTAGTCATACCTTGGCTTAATAAAACTGAACCATCTGGTCGTGATAAAAGATTTAGCTCGCATTTTATTTCACGTAATGCGGCAGGTTTTCTTTCGAATTTCACTTCCATTATATCATAACCTCTAAATTTAATAGTGAAATGTGTAAATGCTATGAAGTTAAGATTGCGTACATTTCAAAGTGCTTGCCGTAAAATATTTATTGCAATAAACCTAATTAGATATTGAAATTTAAAATGATACTTTATTTATCGAGTTTTATGTCAATGCCACCATTAGGTTGATTAGGTTGCCATCTGGAATAAGTACGAATAGGTATAACAATCAGTGTTGCCAGGGGATTTCTTTTTAATTCCCTAGACATTGGCAGAAAATTTCCCTAAATTTTCCTAGACATTTAAACAATTTCTCTAATATGCTCTATGCTCTAGTGAGTTGAGATTATTTGAGATTTCTTGTAAAAAGAATGCTACTAATACACTTATTTTAATGTTATTGCCATCAACTGGTTATCTTTCATGTCTCATACCCATAAAGAATGTTTAATAATTCGGGGTTTTATTTTATTACTATCCATAATCCTCTTTTGTGTATTGAATACGCACGTGTTACATTCAAAGTGGTAACATATTACTTCAAGAACGTAATAAAGAAGTACCTATCTTATTTTGTCTATTGTATATATTTACTAGAACAATATGCATATTTATTTTTTGGACATCTTTATAATTATCTATAAATTCGTAAATAGCCCCGCACCATAAAACAATATTTACAAATATACCGCAAGAGCCATCCAAACTCCAAACAGCTAGATACGTTGTTACATGCATGAAGCGCACGCTTCTGTTCGTAATCGATGTGGCTCGTGCAGTATGTATGTAATACCTATATATAGGAATTTATTACTCTGAAGGGCTATATTAGCCATAATTATAAGAGTTTTCATTACTATAAATCCTCTTTTGTACATTTTATAATTCCCACGTGTTATTATTTCCAAAAAATTAGTTCACAAAGCTTATTTTATTTTGCCTGTTTCTATTAACACAACAATATGTTTATTTATTTCTTGAACATCTGCATAATTGTCAAATTTGTGAAACAGCCGCGCTTGTTAATCTTGTTTAATTTTCCTAAGTTACTTGTTCAAGTTTTAACCCATAAAATATGTATATGTGTAAAGATAATTACTACAGTTCATAAAAATCTATTAATTATTTAATAAAAGTAACTAAATCATATTTCGGTATTAATTAGATGAGCCATAGAACATTAACATATATAAAATAGTTTCAAAATAAAAACCACTCCCTATTTTATTGTTGCAATTAACAACTACTACACCATTTTTTTTTTTTTGAATCCCTGTATATCGAGGTTTCCTTACACAATATATACTGATAGTTAGAAACAGTCCGGTAAGTGCTGCCTAGTGT
Source organism: Protaetia brevitarsis (assembly GCA_004143645.1). Taxonomy (NCBI): domain Eukaryota; kingdom Metazoa; phylum Arthropoda; class Insecta; order Coleoptera; family Scarabaeidae; genus Protaetia; species Protaetia brevitarsis. Next base: position 2,823,873 of record RXPK01000189.1, on the reverse strand, counting down.
CACTTACCTGCTCTGACACTGTAATAAACTCATTTACCGGACGCAATTTGATTATATAAACAAAGATATACTGGACAGTATGAAATAAATAACTATAAACCATTTTTAATGATAACTGTTACGTATGACAGCAGGTAACAGATACAAATTACCTACCTCATTTAACTTAACATGACGTAGGTTAAAAATTCATAACAATTCAATTATTTGTTTCATTTCGTGGAATATGTTTTTTGACGTTGATATGAGTTTTAGCATGGAACATCTCAACAAGAACGGACAAACAGCGTTGGCACCTTTGATCTCGGGGGAGAAAATTTGTGACCTTCAGTCCGCTAGTAAAAACCTCAAAAAAGATGGCGATTGCGCGCACATTCAAAATTAGCTAGGTTAATATGTTCCTTTATCACAACTGTTACTCGAATGTGCGTTTATAGGTTATAAAAACTTGTAAAACTGTCAAATGGTTGCCAAAAACTGTTTTGACAAGAGCCAGCTTGGCTTCCTATTGATTAGAACTTCTGAAGAGGTGGCGACTCTGCGTAGTTGACATTTGCTAGCTGTCCGTTTTTGCTTACATGTTCCTTGCCTTTGATCTTAGGGGACAACAATTCGTGATCTTCAGTTCACTTATCGATTGCTCTTGGCTAGAACGCAAGTTGGCATGTTCGTTTATCACAACTGTTACTCGCTTGAATGTACGGTTTTAAATTAAATCTCTAAAACTGCCAAATAATTGTCAACAACTGTTTTGACAAGAGCCAAGCTTGGCTTCGTATTGGCTAGATAGAACTCAGAAAAGATGGCGATTACGCGCAGTTAAAATTTGCAAGCTGTCCGTTCTTGTTTACATATTCCTTGGTGTAGACGATCGCTTCAAGTCATGTCTACACGATTTGTGCATAGTTCCGTAGTTGCAGTGTGCAACAGTTGTGGCAAGAAGCATATCATCCTAACAGCCAGCAAAATTTAAACGCGCCCTATCGCCATCTTTTCTGAGTTCGTTCCAGACAAGAGCGAGTCAATAATCAGCCTGAAGGTCACTAATTTTTGTCCCCTGAAATCAAAAGTGCCAACACTTTTCGTCCGTTCCCTATATTTTGGTGCAACTTCTCCTTCCTTGTCTGCGCCAAAACATTCTTACCGCTCGCTAGTCATTGTAATTTATCAACAAAGTTTGTTGCAGCACAACTATAAGACAGCTCACATAGACCAATTGCGATGCGACTTTCGGGAAAGAATTGCTGACAGTTTCTATACAAAGGTCGTGTCGCAATCGCTATATGTGCGCTGAAGCTAAATAACATTTCCTTTACATTTATGGCTTGATTTCTAATCTCCAATTCGTTAATCAATACATTTATTCCGTTTCAAAATTCAAATTGTATTAGGCGGATACTACACTATAAAAATTCTTTCATAAAAGACCGTCAAAGAACTTTGTAAAACTTTTATAAGAGATATCCATCTTTTATAAAAATAGACCCACAATATCCGCTTTAGCCACTCTTTTTATTTCCTGTTTCAATTAAAAACATGGTTTGTTTAGTCAAGTTAACCTTATGCATTTCATTGCATCAATATTTTTGTGCATAATCCTTGGGCATAATAAAAAAAAATAAAAAAGAAAAATAAATATAATTGAGCTGTCATATACATATATACAAAATAATGTTGAACCATATTAAATATAAAAAAATAAGACAATTAATTGCACATCTCATTGATCAGTAACGAAAAGGCAAAAGCGATGTCATATTTCTAGGAGTAAAAGTTAATAAAACTGCATAGAATATTATTAAATTTTCTTTGATATTAAAAACATATACAAGAATGGACCAACAGATTTCGGGAACACGTACTAATAAAAGGAAAATTATAAATATTTATGTCTGAAGTTATTAAAAACGAAAAAAAAGTATGAAAAATGCATCCCTCGTTTTGTCATTCTCATAATCTCATAAAATCGTTATAATTACAAAACAATATTAATATTTGAAAACGCACGTTTCATAAATGTATGTATATATTACGACTCCTAGTTATTTCATAACAATAAATAACATTTAAGACTTCTAAATGTGATGCGTCTAAAATTCTCTTACAAAGATAAACGTAACATTACAATATCTATATACAAGCACACGTAACAGATCTTGTACAAATGCGATTTTACTATGTCTTTCTTTTTTATTCTTTTAGTTATAAATAGTAATATAACTTTGAAATTGAATGCATAAACGATATACTTTTCTCTATTTTCACCATATTTGCAGCATACAAGAGTGATGCTCAAATGTCCAATGTAAAATTTAACACCTAAGCTCTAAGCAGCTGAGTTGAGTATTTAGTAAATAAAATATTTTATCATATTTAGAGCATGTCATCTAGCCTACACCAGTGTATGCTTTCCACATATTAAAACGAAAAGAGTCCACTAGCGTAAGCCAGAAAAAAAGTCTAAATATTTGAGATTGCTGCGAGTAACAGTAACTGGACAAAAAATGTATTCCCGCACTGTCTAACGTATATAAGGAACTTTCTTTATATTTAGTTCTAAATATGGTTTATTTTCTTAAGCAAATAATTAATGTAATTTATTTTTAACATATCTAAAAAAAATAGTTTCCATTTCCTTTAATATTGTTTTTCTTATTCAGTTTGATTTGATTGAACTCTACACTGTGCATTTGTAAATACCTATTGCCTACCTTCACAATTCGCAGGTATAGTTGATAAAGAGCAAAATATTCATAATTTTGTTAATAAATGATCTTGTTTTCAGTAAGAAATACCATTGGCCAATTTATCAATTTTTTTTATTTTATTTATCCTTTGGTATAATGATAGTAGTCTCAGCGAACAGATAAGAAAACAAGCGGCATTTGCTGTCGGCACCTTTGATATTTTGTCTCCAAAAATGACTTTAAGCAGTGGTGCATTATTTTAGCACCTCCGCGTCAGCTGTCCTCTTTCGTTTACACCGATCATAAAGAACATGTGTCAGAGAAGGAAGTACAATCTCGGCTCAAAATGGCCGCTGTTTGTCATCTGTTGCCATTTGCTGCGTTAAAACTACGGAAGTAGTACAAGTGGTGAATTTATCTAGTAATGAAAACATTACTCTTAGTAAATAACAATACAGCAAGAAACCAACAAAATAACAATAAGTTAAGTTAAAAACTCGGTAGAATTATTCCAAGGAGAATGTTCTTTATTACTGGACCGTCAAGATCAGCGCCAATAAGAATAATGGCTGCAGTGGCGCCCTTTTTGTAAATTAACGGTGCTGTCATAAAACGCCAAAGTCGTGCACGCGGACTCATTAAAAATGGCAAGTATCGTTTCTTGTCTTACCTCTTTATTGGTGGCTCGGCTTGAGTGCATTGGCAAACATCTTTTGAATGAGGATTAATTAATCTATGCAGCTATATTTTTAGTATCATTTGTTTATCTACAAAATATGCCATAAGAATTAATTTTAAGGCGTAAATAGTAGAATCGTGAAAACTAATAAAAATAAAATTGCTTCTTCTTTCGGATATTTGTAATTAATTAATTGACTAAATAATTAATTTTAATATTTCTTAAAATATCCCAACGAAAAAAGTAACCCTAATTCCTTTTGTCTTATAATTAAATATACTGTATAGATCAATCTGTCAGAAAAAATAGAAAAAAACTTGATTGCCAATTAAAGAAAAAATGAATAGGTACAAATTTTATTAAGCACACTTTTCCACATTGCTATTTAACAGATTATAAGCAACTTGCGTTACTTTTTTGCTACTTTGTATTTAATCATTTAAAAGAACTGTACCTAGTACCTATACACAGATTTCTTTCTACAATAGAAGGTTTATATACATATATAATAAAAAGAAACTATTGAGATTCGAAGTTCCAGTTTGGTCAGTCACATTATGAGATCCTAAGAAACTTTTAAAAAAGTCGTATTATCGTAACTTCTACCGTATTACTTTTATCTTTTGTGAAATGGATTATTCCAGCATGAAAATGAAATTTTCGATGCTATTAATTAAAAACCTAGGGCCACTCTTGTTCTTGGTCTTTATAAGGGTCTGCCGAAAAGGCCGTCTTGTGTGTGCTCGATGTTCGTGAGCAATATTGAATTCTTTACCGATCACGACGTAGGATGATTTTCTTCCACAATATACAAGACAGGTCAAATTTGTTTCACGAGTGCAATGTTTGTAATAAGTTATATTTTAATATTTTAAAATGTCATACTTTTATAACTATTATCTACTGTTAGAGACCTGTCAGTTACATTATATTTTTCATTTATCTTTTTCCACTCATATAGCTGAGGTAGCCTTCAATGTTGGTTTTTGTTCCGCGCCCATCAAATTTCGCGATATTGCCACTTTCTTCTGACTAGTCAATTACCTAGTCGAACTGGCAGTCAAGATTTGAGTACACGAATGTAGTGCGGAACTCTTACTGTTATAGTTATAAAATTCTTTTGCGGAACGTTCAGTGAAAATTTCGAAAATATATTCGAGCAGGAGGTGTGTACGCCCCAAATCTCACTTTCATCAATATTTAAAACGCAACGAGGCGGTCTATACAAGAGCTGTAATTTTTATTTCATATTATTGGTGGTCTTGTCTCATGTCTTCGTATATTAAATAAAATATCGTTTCTTGTATTGACAACCTGTACGTTATGTCCCTACTTTCTACGTTGTCACCCATAAATCTTCTATTTAAAGATCCTTTAAGATCGGTGTGTGAGACCTATATCAAGATTGATATTTTCTGGCCGAGGTTTAGTTGATGCGTACCTTCTTTACATTAACTACTCTTTTCCTCTCTTTTTCCCGCAATCCACTATATTAATGTTTTTTTTTTTTTGCTTATGAATGCTTATTTATGTTTATTTTTATTATATTTTATTTATTTTGTGCACTTATAGATTAGCGATTAATATATGTACTTTGTCTATTTTTAGTAGAAACGCTGTTTAACAATAAACTTAATTATTACAGCTCTATATTCAGTAGCTGCTGTTTAATATACCAATGCTTTAAAACCAATGGAGGAGCATTCTGAAAGGCGTCCACTGTTAATGATCTGTAACACGGATTCACTTATCAAAAAGTGAGAGCGTGCTTCATACGCAAAGTGGGCCGGGATAAAGAGAAATTTAGAAAATATACATCAAGGCATAATTTGTAGTTTTGTCAAGCAAAAATTTTCGTTTGCTCCTTGTACACCGGATTTTCATTTCAAAACTAGCCACCCGGAATAACTTTTAAAATACCTTGAATTGAATTGAAGAAAACAAGGCGATTTCGATTTACGGGGGGACAAGGTTTACACATAGTTTCAAACCCTAATCGGGGGTGAAATCATATCGAAAAGCAATAGGAAGGGGCGTTGAGTGATACGTGTTTGAAAAGGTATTGTTATTAGCAATTTTAGGCGCTTTATTTTTTTAAAGTTGGATCGGACTTTTTTTCCAAGTTAGAAATCATTCTTATTCTAGATTTGAAATAATGCAAATGTTCCTGCTCTTGTTTTTTATAAACGCACATGTGTTTAGATTGAACCTACTTGCTCCACAACCAACATTTACTGGTTAACTGGTGTAGCGGAATCCATATGAATATTATTAATCCATATAATATTATCTTTTACTTCTAGCAGCTATTTGTGATATGCAATAAATATTCTTTCTTTGTGTTCTCTTTTTTAGGACAGTTACTAACACCTCTATATTGCGTAAATACAGATATTTATTTTTATTTGCAAATATATTACTCGTTACCAAATATTTTTTTAACATATTTTTTAACTGACAACGAATAATATACAATTTTGTTCGTCAAAGACAACAAATAGAGGTCATCTTTGTTCCATATTCTATTAAAATAAAATGTTCATGTTTCCTGTATGCTTTATGATAAACGACATGTATTATCTTCTTTCACAATAAATATAACAATTAGGAAATCTTCCACATATTTTTTTTGTTAATTATTCTTAATAATATATACTAATGGAAAAGATAAAATATCACATAAGCAACGTTAAGAAGTGTTCAATATGTTGTACAATGTACATTAATAAGAAGCTGTTAATCACTATTGAGTTGTTAAAATGAGGAATCAGCAAATTATTTAATTAGTATAATAATTTTGATAGATTTCATATCTTATATTATCAGATATCACCGTAAAATAAATTTTAATTCATCTTTAGAGCAGCTGTAAGGAACAGACAAATTTTGGACGCATCACTATACATTTTGTATTATGTTATGCAAACGTCACCATATACATCATCTTTCTTTCCAAAGGTGATAATAATAGTAAAACGTTTATTTACCATCTAACGTATCAAAATCTTCAAATTGTTCAGTCCACTTAAGTTCTGGTGCTCTCGGTGATACTTTTTCTCTAGTAGCTCCATTGTTGCATATCTCGACAGATGTCGCCTCACCGGTGTCCTTACCACTAAAAAAATCGTCATCAAACGGATCATTCTCCCGAGCAAATATGTTCACAGATTCCGACTTCTTCAAACCGTCGACCGTAGTTGACAACCTATTCTTATTTAAGATTTTCTTACGCAGTCCATTACCGCCGCCGCTTCTCAAGTCCTCGAATGAATCCTGACCCTCTTCGTGTACACTTGAGTGCTGGGAATCCTCTTCCTTTATGGTCAGTGCAACGGTTGGACTATCTTGGGGGTCTGATTTCTCAGTTGGCGAGAAATCGTCTTCGAAAAGAGACCGTTGCTTCGAATGGGACGGCCTGCTTGGAGTAGATTTTGATACCGATCTAGACGTTTCTCTTGTATACAGAATGCTACTCTTGGTGCTGCGAGATTTTATAATAGGGGAATCTGCTTCGGATGTTTCGAAATCATTCTCGAAAGTGAACCTGTCAGATAAAAATTTCGATTTAAATGATAGTTTTACAACACAGAATGCGCATCGTACATTGAGTTGCTTACAGAATTTGTGGGAATGCTTAATGTATTATACTGAGCCCAATACAGCCAATAGATTTAAATTAAATTTTGTTGTACCAAATATTATACTAGTATACATATGGTCAAAGATGCATTGTTCCGTTAGCGAAATATAGAGCGGTGCTAATGTACCTTCTCCGCGATGGCAGTTAAGAAGCGATGCGGCGAGGGTCGTACGCAAACAAGTCATGCACCAAATGAACTATTTAATTTGCATACACAAATACACTTGAGTATTAGAGCTGTGAGTAATTAAAAAATCTATCCAAATTGGCAAATTCAAATTTCCCACCATAATTTTCAGTACCTTAAACATTCAAGTATGAAATTACCAACAATTTTGTATTACAAATTAATGTATTTCTGCTTTTAACTGTAATGATTCTCCCTGTAAGAAACTTGCAATTTTGTATTACATTTAATACGATTTTACAGACAGAGTAGTAGTAACTAAAAATAATCGCAGAAAATTTGAATTCTACTCCCTGCCATATTAATGTGAGTAGATATTTGTGTGGGAAGCAGGATGTTACTAGTTCTGCGGTTAAACGACAAGTCGGCAGTAAGCAAGTTGTTAATAGCACCTTGACAAAATTAATGGGTTCATGTTTCTTGCATTTTTTTTTGTGACAGATATTTCAACTTATATAATCGTCTTTTATGTTACAATAGTCTCTTATAGATACCTTTGTAAATGTATTATTTTTTTTATATATTTTCAAGTCTTCGAGATTCACTTTTCCCCTCCCATCTAAGAAAGTATTATAGCTGTACTATAAAATACTCTAATATGCAACAAAATTAAATAAAGATCCCTTAAAATACTACATATTTTAAATGTTATTACCTACAAGTTTTTTTTTTCTCATTTTTTACTGTGATATTCGCCGCAAATTAGGGTGCCTATAACATTTGCTCGCGACTGTTCTAACAAATTTTAACAAAATAATGTATATTTTGGAGAGGATTCATCGAATTACTATCACTATCACTGCTAATTACTGTACTAAAGAGGATACACTATAATCGTGATTCATCTAGATTTAAAAACTACAATTTTAAAATACTATAATTATTCTGCACTTGCACTTGCTTGTAAGCTTATAAAATCGTCTAACATTATGTCTCATCTCCAAAAGTAGTATGATATTTTCTAGAAGCAGCGAACAGTGGCGGTTCGTCAGGGGAGGCAACGGAGGCTAAGCCTCCTATTAGTTTCAATAAAATAAATAAGTATGTTTATTATTATTGAAGTATGTTTAGCATTGGTACATAAACTAAAAGCATTTTGTAAAAAATATAATAATATATGTATTTTTATTCTACTTAATTTAATGCAAACAATTTCTATATTTGTGTGTAGGGAGGGGAGCACAATTGGGCCCACACTGATGATTCATGTCATCGTTGCAATCAATACGTCCCCATAAGCACATGTGCACTTTATAAGCTTGCCTCCTAAGTGAGATCGTATGAGATCGGCATGTTATCGTGCGTTGTTGGTGGTAAAATGTTGGCACGGAACTGCCCATACCACTCGCAGTAACTATAACCAAGAATTTATTAGGTTATACACAGAAAATGGATAAAATGAACGAAATAAGAAGCTGCAAAGATCACATCGTACAAAAAATTGAGAAACCACGGCTTAATTTATCTGGAGTATCTAACGACGGTTTTTATTCATTATGACACGCTAATGCTTGTTACGGTTTGAATTAAACGGGAAATATTATTTCGTGACCATGTCTATTTTTTAGTAATCGAACCGAAACGTGGTCGAAATTAGGTTTTATATACGGTTTTAGAAAATCTACCACACTGTGTTGAACGGCATTCTAAGAAAAGTCTAAAGAAGATATTTCATCGTTGTGAAAATTTAAATTATTTGGAAACAATATGTACTGCCGTTGACAGCGGGCAAGATGGATTATTGGTGTACTAATGAAGTTAGAGGAAGACCCTACAATTAAGGAATTTATAGACTAACTGTTTTTAGCGCACAGCTTCTCGGGCACCTGCATAGTTCTTTTATGTGGAAATTTAGAATATCGAACTTTGTCAAAATGATCTATTTAATATATTTTGTATTTTTTTTTGGGAACATCTAAATCTATACAAAATGATTTAATATATGTATATATTAAATCATTTTTTGATCGTATTTCTTTTGTATTAAAACTAGAAATAGATATAGAAATTAAAGAAGCTCCGTTTCTTTCTTGGCAAATAGATGAAACAACAGATATTTCCTGCAAGTCTCTCTTAACAATTATTTGACGTATGTCAAAAGCGATTAAATTATGGAAAGATTTTTAGGTTTTTTTGACGTATCATCCTCGAGCAGCTAAAGATTTAGTTAACCTTTTATTAAATAACTGCGACAAATACGATTTCTTTTTAAATATAGTCGCGCAAACTTATGATGGTGCATTTGTTATGGCAGAGCATTTAAATGATTTACAAAGTAAAATAAAAACAATTGCGCCTCAAGCTCTTTTTGTGCGTTCCCATGGTCATGCTTTAGTACTTTAAATTTAGTTTTGAGCAAAGCTTATAATATAAATAAAGAATTTAGAGTTTTCTTTTCTAATTTAAACGGATTTACTGCATTTTTTTCTAAAATCAACCAAACAGAACTAATTCAGATACAATATGCGGAGTAGCTACCAATTACTCTAATCTAGATGGAATTTTACACCGCGTGTAGTATTTATGGTTCAATGAGATACATAAAACCAAATTAATTGAAGTTTTTGACTTTATAAGTCAAATTTCAGTCAGTATTTTAAGTAAATAAAAAAACTAAAACATAAATGCATGTCCAGTGGATTAATACTTCTTTTGTAATGAAATTAAAACATAATTTGCCTTAAAGCGAAGCTGCAGGCAGAAAATTTGCTTTTATTTATTTTATTATTGTGAAATGCCTACTTTCTTAGTAAACATTATACGCTACCGCTATTGAGTCATTTGCGGACATTTAAAATGATCTTTATGTACTTTGAAATATAAATTTGGGTGTTTCTTTCCAATTCTTGTTAATGGCGAGAGTATTACCTATATTAATATTACCTATAAACTTTGCGCGATCATACAATGGAAAACGATTCCTCTTAATCATATTTAATATTTGTTTGGTGGAGCGCTTTCGTCATCTATATTACCCCATGGAACTATTCTTTACACGTACATGTATTTATATTGTATTTGATATTATCAACCTTAATAGCACTCATAAGTTTTAAGTTTATCTAGTTTACAAGAACAACTTCCGTAAAAGAAATAAATATTAGTGTATAAACGTTCGCACAGAATCTGTTTTCCTAAGTAGTTACACTTTAGAAAACTTATATTTGGTTTATTGTTATTACTTTAAAAGCTATTTCATAATTATTTACAAACCAAGTGCATGACACACATTTCGCGAATTCGGTCGCACAATATTTTTTTGTACGAATAACAAATACTTTTAATAATAATGCTATCATGTATGTTAAGATTTACTACGATTAATTTTATCTATTTATGCACTGCCAAACACGTACATTAAAACGTTTGACAGCACTTTGGTTTTCCAAATGTAATCCTTCAGTAAGTACCCTTTTATTAGTTTTTTTTTATAAAAAAGAATTAAGTAATCGTACCTTTTTCCCACGCTTACGGCAGAAGGAGGACTTTCCGTTTCAGTTGTAACAAAATCATTCTCAAACAGTGAATGTGATGGTCTAGTTAAAGATGCTCCTTTTCTACTAATCTCTTCAGTTTTTGGACTTTCCTTTGTCTTTTTTCGACCACTAACAGTAGAGAGCTTTTTTCCACTACCATGATCTTGAAGGTTTAGCATTTTGGAGTTATCGCCACTCTTTTTATTAGGCATCATATCTTGAGAATAATCTAGTTCAAAATGACCAGTCTTCTGATGGTGGTGCTTTGGGCGGCTTCGTAAAGTCAAACCAGGATCTAGTTTGTGTCTATTATGCGATATGTCAGAAAAAGGTGATTCTCTACTCTTGGAACGTCTACCAGGTTTATAGCGTCGATCTCTCTCACCGTCGCTTCCTCCTGCGGATTAGTACTATGTTACCTTATTTATACAACATGTGTGTAAATTGTCACTAAAGCTACACGCAGTAAGAATAGTTGCCGTAAACTGGTTAATGTTAAAGTGTCGTGTCATGCTTCGTTTATTTTCACAAGATTCTTAAAGTTCAGACTTTTATTGCTTAAGCTGCAATTTAGTTTACGGAAAAAAAATTGCAGTATTATCTCGTAAACGTTTTCTTTATGATTTAGAAGTTTGTTTTTAACATTTTCTTATTAACGTACTTTCACGAAAAATAAATACATTTGACCACGTTGTAAAACAGTGAGTTTCTATTCCAAAGCGATTTCAATTTTGCATTTTTACTTCTGTATTTAATTCGACTATTGTGTTTAATTTTGTGTAAACTCTGCTTTCTTCGTGGTTATTTGTATTGTTTTGATTAATTGCTATGCCTCTATGTTTGGATCGTACCTTTGTTGTTGTTTTATTCTTTTTAATTTTTACATTTAAAGAATATGCCGATATGTACAGGGTGATTGATTTATCATGGAATTAGCGTTTATCTCATAAAATCTTGATGGAAATCAATTTCTATTAACGGTATCGTATTTGTTTTGATTAGTACTCAAAATGAAGGTAGAAACACGAAAAAAAAAATGAGCCGGTGCCCGACGTCGCCAAATTATTTTTCCTGCAACATACCATTTTTATTACGTCGCTGAAAAGATTGATTTGAAGTTTTTTTTTTCTAAATACATTTACTTTCTAGTTTTATTCCTTAATAAGTTATGCCTGCATTAACAGTTTCAATTGCAGGAATATATTACACTTTTTAACTCTTTTTTCTTTTCGTTTAGTAAAGAAAAGTCTAGTACATAAGAGACCACCAGTGCCACGAATAATACGAAATAAACTCAGATTTGTGTGTGTAGTACAGTTATAAGTTCATCTAAGAGATGAACTTATAACTGTACTACACACATCGGAGAGTAAATAAATTCGGAAGTATTAATAGCTAAAACATGTTCTTGTTTCTAATATTTAATTTAATATCTTTTATTCTATTTACAATAAGACTGCTCAGTTGGTTCTGCAAGAAAACCTTCTTCATCCATATATACAATTACGATAGTATGCGCACTACAGTGTTGTCAAATGTATATTCCTTTCAAATGGTTGCTGAACACATACGAACCATCTTACGACATTTTAATATTAAGATTTTTGATTCAGAATCCGAACGAATCATATCGCTGCGTCTTTATTTTATTTTATTTATTTATGCATTCGTTGTATTACAACAATTCGAAACTGTTACCTGTTCCTAGATGATATGGTCCCTGTCTAGTTTTAATTTCGCCAGTCTTTCTGTCCATTTCTGATGCACTACTTGGCCGTTTCCATGATTTTCTGGTCGTAGGATAGTGGCGGTTAAACCTCCACCACTCCCTTCTTCTGGATCATTAGAGTACTCGTCTTCCCAAGGTGATTCTTGAGAATCTCTGTTGTAATACCTTTCTCGCTCACGCCATTTACTTGAAGGTGGAATGTCTGACCAACGGCCGCTATATCGCCCCGGAGGTACATCTAAATTACAAAAGTATTAAGCGTTTTACAACTTCCGGTTATAGTTGGAATTAATAACCTATATCAGCTTGATTCCAGTCAGGACAACACCAACGATCCCTACTGTCGACATCTCTTCGTCTTCTACCAACATGTTTTCTATCTTCATTCCAATCATCTGGCCAACGATGATGTTCCCCACTTCCTTCCGGATGCCTCTCGCTTCCATGCCAATGGAAACGATTGCAATGTTCTTCTTCATATCTAAACATAAATCCATAGTAATTTTCCGATTAAACCAAGTAAAACTTACAAAAATATATGCATACTTAATCTCCACTGTCAAGTTATACTGAAGTTATAAATATACAATATTTTATGTTTATTTCAAATGTTAACCAGGACATAAGTGTTTTTAAATTTCTAATAGAATTCCAGTATGTCATGGATATGACAGATGTTCTGAAATAATCAGTGAAGTACCATGATAAACAAAAATAATTCTACAATAATTGACAAACAATAGTTGTGTTCGTTTTACACCTTCGATTGTTCCCTTTGATTACCCTTCTAGTCTCACTTATTGGGTGGTTATCAGAAGGTAATTTGGTAAGCTCAACTTTATTAATTGAAAGAAAAAAATTAAAACAACATATCAGTTTATTAAAACTGAACAAACCGAAACTGACCAAATTCGTAAAATAGCAGGAAAAATGGCGACCACAACCAAGGAGAGTGGCAGCATTGGACGCGTAAGTGCAGAGTGGCACCTATGCCAAACAATATACAGGGTTTCTCACGGTAGCCGTTCGTTAGAAGTTTCTGTGGTTAGAAAAAATTTATAATTCTGAATTTTTGGACTACAGGGTTAGTCAAAATTATCTCTCATTTTAAAATATTTTCAAAGTCGTACCACTTCCGGTTATACCTTATACCCTCTTAATAACTCCCTTATTTTAAATGAAACACCCGGTATATTATCTTACTTTTGGATTCCTAAGAAGATTTCATGATATCGTCACTTTCATTCTAAAACCTCGTAACGCCAATTGGTACCTATTTTGACAAATTATATAATTGACTGAATGAATTCAATTAACTAGTTTTAATAAAAGCTTCTAGATGCCACTAAATTACATGACATTAGAAATATGCGTGGTTTTATAAGTGCAGATTTTAATTTTCTGTCGTTTCATAAAATTTGTCAAAGTGGGTACCAATTGGAGTTGCGAGGTTTTAGAATTAAGGTGACGATATGTTCCATCTAGTTTCCCTACACCTATTTTCGTTTGCTTCTGAGATATCTTGATTATTTTGAAAAGGAATGATGAAATATGTAGCATTAGTTTCAATACTGAGCCTTTTACCCATTTTCGACTGGTGGAACGCGCTTCTAGTGTGGATGAAAGCACAAGAATGGTAGTTTCGAAATCCACATTGATAATTTATTTATCGCATACAGGGTGTCAAAAATTTGATGACCAATTGCATGTGACACCCTGTATATTATTACATGATCGGATCAGAATTAATTCTTGCATCATTCGCATACCCTTTCCCTATACCTATTTCCAAAGGTTTTCTTGTTATTTCATATTTTCTATCAAAAGCCAATAAAATTCCAAAAGTTCTATCTAGCAAGCATTGGTTTTCACAGGAATTGAAACAATGTTGATTTTATGTGAAAGCAGTTTAAGCCCACAGATTCGTGAGGTATCTGTATATCCCTGGTTCCTATTTCCAGCTCTAGTGATTTTGTTAACTTTCACAAGTGCAGTTTATAACGGAGAATATAGAATATTTTAATAATGAATTGTTAAATTTGTTTTTTAAAAGTTTTGTTAAAAGTGTCCACTTTCGCCCCTCATTTGCCTAGGTGGAAGAATGATATATTTCTGGACAATTTAAACTATTTAAAGCAATGCAAAATCAGTGTTTTTGGACGGAGGTGAAAATATAACTATCTTCACTAAAATATAGCCTACTATGGTTTCTTAAAAAAAAAACCAATATGACGTTATTTGTTAAAATTTTGGGGAAATGCTAAAGATAGGATTATATTTCTAAATATCAAATAAGAAACTACATCAAAATTTTCCAAACTATTTTTCGAATTTTCAAATAATAAGAAAGTTGTAAGGCAAAATATAAATTGAAAAAAAAAGCTTTTTACCTAACTATGTTGAAAACGGTAACATAAATTTAAAATTTGATTTCGCCAATGATTTTGTTAGAAAAAAAGGACTGCCGAATTAATTTTTTCGTGTCACCCCTGGAAAATATTAGTTCATTATGTAAATCGGATTTGGTCGAATCTGCACAATTTCTTGTAAATTTGCAGCTTAAACAAAATTTATTTTCAAAAAGAACTCACTCATAATCGTCTTCTTCGTCCCAGCTATCAGTATGCCGTTTATCCCTATGCCTTTCGAATGAATGTTGCCTTCCACTACCCCCGTGTTTAGACGACCATGTCTGTCTACCGTCTCTGTAATCTCTCCTCCTACTAGCCGGCTCTTCCTCCCACGGACTTACGTCTCTGGAACTAGAAGAATGGCCACCACCTGCTGGTATTTGTCCGGCCGAAGGCATCCAACCCCCTCCTCCCTGTCGCCGGCGTCTTGGTCGCTCGTAACATTCATAATATTCGTCATCATAGCTGTCTGTAGATCGACGATTCGCCGTACTGCTACCATAATATTGAGTTTCCGGTTCGGCTGATGTATCCCACCAGCCGCCACCGTCGGGATCTCCTCTCCGTCTGCGACTCTTGTGTCGCTCACTGACACTGCTGGAATCCATGCGAGGTTCCCAATCCGGTGGCGAAACGTCATTTCCAAACTCTTTAGAATCGCTAGACCAAGGAGATACGCCTTCTTCACTTTGAACGTTCTGTTTATCCTTCGCGAATTCTTGAGTGGAATTAAGTTGATCGAATATCGCCCAACTTTCACCTAATTAAAATCAGACTAATTATAATCTGGCAGACAACTAAAATGATAAACTATTTGTACTAAATTTAGCAAACAACCTGTAGCGTCATTAGATTTCTTAGCTACTTCGGAGTTGCTTCCAGTGTTATCGATTTCTGGCGAGCTGCCACTAACGACATCTGATAAAGAACCAGATGTAAGACGAGCCGTGCTGTTATTTATAATTTCAGTAATTACTTCAGGGACTGGACTCTTTCTTAGAATTTTTTCATCTGGTGATTTTGTGGGTATCGTAACCATAATTTCTTCTTTCATATCCAAGGATACATTATATTCGATTATCTAAAACATACATTACATAGTATTCTTCATAGTCATTTACAAAAAGGAACAAACTTTGGTAAAAGATAGAATTTGAGATAATTAGAGTCTGGTATTTGAAGCGCATGCTTAATGTCAGAGATAAGGCACACTAGACTAGGCACACTAACTTAAGGTTAAAAAGTTGCTACGCCTGTCCAATGTGGTGAAGACGGATTTTGAAAGGTTCTGGTATCAATCCATAGAGGGCGCTCGCGTCACTAAGAGGGCGGAATTTGAATGTATATCCTAATCTTTCCCTCTTATACGATTATTGTTTGAAAATGAATGCATTATTATTGCAAACGTACATTCCATGCAAGAATGTGATAAATTATCGCAATAATACAATCAATTTTCAACAGGAAAAAAGACATCGTATTTTTTATGATTTTATAAGAAGGTGAATCAACATTATATGTTTATTACATTAAATGTTTGTAGCATAGAAAATATTTATTATTACCTGCCAGCTTCTAGTGGGAACTAGTACTTTACGTATAAAAATCTCAGGTCGGAAACACTTAAATAGCGTACAACATCTAAATAACTACTACATGACTTTACGAAAATATATTTTTGTGAAACTGTCATTTAAAATATTTAGCTTTCATTTAATTTTCTAAAACCTGACGCTTCAGTTAACTAGAAATGACTAAAACGAAATAATCATTCTTGCTCTAGAATAATAAATTTTCTTAAAAGAGACTACTTAACAATGAAATTAAATAAATTATTGAAATGGTTAAGAAATGCAAGCGATTTTGCAACATAGAATAAATGATATTTGTAGTGGCAAACTTGCGCCTAAATTATATGCAATCTTACTAACATTATATTTTTAAATTTCTTTCCTTACATGTAGGCAATTTTATGTACTTGCATGTTGACTCCAGCGCCTCTGATGATTGATACCTAAACTACTTCCCCTCCGGAGGGAAAAGCGTCAAGATTTGTCTAATTCAAGTTGGACAGGGATACTTAATGGTAACCGATTACAAACGAAATTTGTTTGCCATCTTCTACGAATCAGATCTTGTCTAAATTAATCAACCTTGTATCAATATTAGGAGGAGTGATCTAAATCAGTCCGCCAAAAAGAAGTCTTTTGAATGGCTTTCCCATAAAGGTGCGTCCACACGCTCGGAGTTCGCCGAACTCCGAGCACTAGTTTGGCGAACTTCTAGTCGTGTGGACGGGCAGTTCGGAGTTCGACGAACTAGTCCGCAAACTGTTTGCCTATTCCCGATCTGCATTGGAGAGGGAAAGCTGTTGACAGCTGTCTAGTGAGCTCGTCTCTTACTAGTCATGCTATTATACCTACAGTTAATAACTGTTACATATGACAGCGAGTAACAGATACAAATTTATTTACTGAAACTACTATGTCGTATGCTGAAAATGACAGCTTTGCCAAAGATAAACAATTCAACGTGTTTTTTTTGACATTGATATGAGTGCAATTTTAGTATTTATTATTACATTAAATTGATGCATTACAAGTAAATTAAAGATATTAATTGTTATAAAAATTAATGTTTAAAACTGATGTCTAGATAAACTAATTAAATAACTGCAATGTTATCCTAAATATTAAAAGGTTTACCACTCTTTTCATAATTCATCAAATTTCTTAAATTTTACTAAAGAGGGTCGAAATGTATATTGTTATGTGATGATCTGGTTTAAATGCGTATGATGTTTTGTCTATAAAGAGGCAAATAAATTAAAAAATTAGATGATATTTATTAATATATAATCATTTAAAAGAAACCACCCTCCTTCCTCACGGCCCTCAATTTGAAGCGATAAAGAATCCATACATCCCCAGTGGACCGTGTTTGTACAAACATATTCGCCTCATTATAAATATTACTCATACAGGTGTATGATGCTCGAAGATAATTAGATAAAAAATGGCGAAGAAATTTGAGCAAAAAATATTTCTTTGATTGACCTATAATTTTTACGACGAATGTTTCAATGATAACAATCACGTTGGTCATAACAATTATAGAGGTCAATAAAACAACTTTTTTTGTCCGAGTTTGTTCGCCATTGTATACGCAATTACCCATACATTCATCATCGTAAACTTGGAAAATAACAGAAATTAAATAATAGCATAAGTAATTGTAGCTGTCAATATTTTTTTCATAACCTAAAGATGAATTACTGGTGTCCGTGATTCATATTTAGTTGCTGTCATGCTCAACAAAAATGACAGAACTTCAAATATTTATGATTTGCCGGGTTTCCCGCGAAACCAAAAAAGAGTTTCAGTTATGCAGTGACAGCCATGGTTCATAACCAGTAATAATTTCTGTACCAACACCAACGTAATTCATGCAATCACTCAATGCTACCACACTAAACTCTCATACCGAACGTTCGGCGTTTTCCCGTATCTGCTCGGAGTTCGGCAAACCCCGAATCGTGTGGACGGTCGCGTCCACACGATTCGGTAGTTGCCGAACATTCGGAGTTCGGCGAACTCCGAGCGTGTGGATGCACCTTAACTTTGTTTACACATAAAAAAAAATATATTTGAGTAATTGTCAACATGTCAATACTAAAAAAATTATTTGCTTCATTTATTACTTACTTTAGCGGTGTTCGTTAAATTATTATTACGAGATAATAGGCTGTCATATGTGAAAAAAAAAAACAGCAAGCACGTTTTCGACACTTTCCCCATTAAGAAAATGTTATTGCATAGGCGATTTATCTCTGTGAGTAAAATAATATTTTGAATACGTTTAAGATGTTTGGAAGTCAACTGATAAGAGGATTACGGCAAATATATTGAATGTGTGCAACATTTTGGGTATTTCTTCATTGATATAATATAATAATATAATCTTTGGGCATACGTAAATGTCGGTGATGGGATAATGAACGATTTGCTAGAACCATTCATAATTCATTCGCCATTGCATCACCATTATTTACTTCGGCTGAGCTATGACAATGTGCTGCAGCTTTGGGCATAGATACCCCAACAGCTGAAGTCGTTCCCGTTTACAGTCGCCCAGAATGCAATCCACAGCTTGCAACTTCCCACCCTGTATGTGCGTATTTTTATAGCCTTTGCGCATTATACTTTGTGGGGCATAGGAGTTATTAATTATATGTTGATAATTGTTTATTTATTTCCCTCAATCAACCATTAGTGAGTAGATGCTATTTTTTTATTATTACAAGTATATTATATTTATTGTTTATAAAGAGCAACCGACTTTTAAATAATTCACATCAGATATATAATAATAATTCTATAACTCAATTTGTACTTATGTCAACATCATCAAGATGAATCACAAACAATAAAATTGCGAAAACAAAATTAAATATACGTATACTGGAATTCTTACCTTATTATTGTCTTTGCTTTCAGAAAATTTTTCAGTATTTATTATATTACTTCATTTTCAACTTCAACCTTCTTCTCATGTATTTGCTTTTCAGATAAATCATTTTTATCACCACTACCCGTATTCTCATCCAAATTATTCTCTTCATCGATTGATTTTCCTCTGCCGTTAGTTTCGATTTCCACAATTTCTCTTAAAGCTGCATATTTATCTACCGCAGGTGCTATATTTACTCCATTAGTCGTATTATCAGTCACCTTGTCCGTAACAGATTCCATTACGTTGTTTTTCATTTCCGCGTCCATCTCTTTATCTTCATTTTCGCCTTCTCCACTAGATATTGTTTGTTTGACTTCTTCCTGGAGTAATTCTCTAAATACCGCATATCTGTCGTAAGTTTCGCCGACTTTGGCGTTGAAATTATTAAAATTAGCGAAATCTGCGGGAAACGTTGCTGTCTCTGTATTTTTTTTACCTTTTACAATATCGGATTCTGTTGAGGCTGTTATGTTCGATTCATTTGCTTTATTCTTAATAAAATTTGAAAGATATGTGGTTAATTGGGCGAGAGTCATGTTACTCAATTGAGCTGCAGGAATATCTAATTTTGTTGCCAATTCGTTCAAACCGCTAAGGGTCAATTGGCTTAAAGTTATATCCAGTCCATCAGCTAAAGGATTCTTATCTCCTCCTGTTAGAGTGCTAGTAGTAACAATGTTTGGTTTATTTTCTAAATAGGAGGAGACTGTCACTTGAGCTAAGTTATTAGGAGAAATATTACTCTTTCTGTTAGATTTTTGTGGTGGTGGTAATAGTATAGGACCTATAAAAAGAAATATGTGCTATCAGTTTCACCGACTACAAGTTTCGATGTCGAAAATAATAAAATAAAAAGATATAATATTGTCAGTGTTAAATAGAGCACAAATTATGTACCTTTGTTAGATTTAGGAAGAGAAATTGGTGTTAAGTAATCATCTTCTTGCGCAGTGCTTCCAATTTTATTTCTTGAACGGCTAAAATCATTTTCGGTCTTAGTTTTCCTTGCAGGTACCGGGAGAGGAGGGCTCTTTTCGACTCCACTGCCAACAAATTCCAAACTATTTGGGGCCGTTTCATAAGTTTCAATATAATCATATCGTGTATCAAAATCTGTATGCGGCGGCCGGGGTGGTGGCTTGACGCACAATTCGCCAGGTTGTTTTTTCGGAGGCAAAGGAGGTGGTTTGATTTGTGTAATGTTAGAAGCAGGACGTGGAGGTGGTTCTGGTGCGCACTCCGATTCAGAAGAAAGGTCGAGGCTGGGATTTTCATGCAGTTGGCTCAGTTTACCGAACTTCTTATCCTCCATTTGATCAAAATGGGCGTCGAAGGTATTTTGTTTAGTAAATCCAGTCGTACTGGAACGTGGCGATACACTGCTAACTAAGGACATTTGCTTTTCCAAGAGTGAACTGCCTTTTGGTGACCGGGAGAGACCTAAACAATATATTTCCTTAGTGTAATGAATCTGGTACTACTTGGTTCTATATCAAATCATAAATAAATTTCATACGTTTAAAATGCTTCAAAGACGATAATAATATTTAAGCCTTTCAATCATATGTGCGCGTTAGTGTACACTAAGCTACATATAAATCTGGTACATCTTGATTTTATGAAGGTGATTCATACAAAGAAACAATGAAAAATGTTCTTTTATTTATATTGCTTTTTTTTTAACTAGAACTCTTTCTCCACAGAGTAATATAATAATTTTTTTATTGCAGAAGATTGTCAAACATTTTTTTAAGCTTCAGCTTAACCGAGCCACTTGAAATCTTTTATACCAAAAAAGACGTAACTTTAAAACAAAGTGTTTGTTTAGCTGTAGCTTTACCAATATAAAATTGGTGTGGATATAATCATAAAGAATAAATCTAAAAGATTATATGGATTGCGCCATGAAGCTAATGTATTGCCACAAATTGGATTTTTATATAGCTAATGAGGACAGTGATTTATAATGTGATATACATAAATGGTTCTTGATTTACATTACGTAACATACACACACAAATACACATTGGCCGAGCAACTGTCTATCAATGCGCATAGCTGAAATAAGCACGATTACAGATATATCTTATAAGAATGATTAGACAGAGAGTTACAAGCGATTTATACCTTTCGCATTCCAACAGATACTAACAATTTACGTTATGCCAATGTATGTTGTTATCGCACACCATAAGCATACATAGGCATTTTGCGACATTTCATAAGATTTAAAAAAAAGTGTTTTCATTAAACTGGAGTTTAACCTTTAAAGCGTGTTTTACGAAACTAGTTTGTATACTTCTAATGAAGATGATGAATAGTCTAATAAGAGCTTACTCAACAACAAAGTTGTAGAGTGAACCCAAAATGAGAAGTACATATGTCGTCATCGTAATGTCGACGTAAAATAGAGGAACCAAAGTCATCAGTGGCGGGGGTAATTTTTTTACGATAAATACTTCTGTCAAAGTGACAGAAACTTGCATTTTCGGTTTTATATTTCATGGTTTTGTGAAAATAGAATGCAAATATTAGCTCTAAAAATGATTCTCGAGTTCTGAGTACTCATACTAAAGGAGAGGAAGATATGAATGAAAAAGGAACATGTACAGAGGAAGTAAAAATACAAATTATGAAATATACAAAAGAAAAATTCCACAAATTCGCGCAAATTTAAATACATGTGCTATTTTGAATTTTGAGAGATCTGATGTTCGTATCACACCCCTAAAGCTAGTATAATAAACTCTTCTGACGATTCCAGCGCTTAAAACGGATATGATGACATATGTACTTCTCATTTTGGGTTCACTCTACAGGTATAGTGCATTTCAAGATATTACGATATAACTTTTAACGTCTGCAATAGTTTTATTGCACCTTCTGCGGCGATAATTGCCTGCCTCCTCATTTAAAAAGTACGATTTTCCTGCTAGCATATGAATCCAACGACCATATTGGCTATGAATCACGGCCCTATAAAATGATAGTAAAACTCGATTTTAATTTTAAATATATAATATACATCATTTACAAACAAATACAAGTCGTGTGGCACTATATAAAGCTCAATTAATTAGTTTGTAATAGACAGTAAAACTGTAAGTCCCTGGAAGTGCTTAAACCTACACTGTATTCTATAAATCATCGCCTGTGATTGAATCGTATCGCAAATCGGTGTCTCTGTGAATCGTATTGCAAATTTAAAATTAAAAGTGTTACTAATGTGCATATATTCATTCTCTTTTGCTATGCTTCGAATTTTCAGTAGTTGCGTGTACCACACCATTTTTTACGTGTATTATCTACTTTCTCACCCAGAATGAAAAATAATAAAATTGTTCTACTCCTTCTCGAAACTAGCGCGTTCAACTGACACATACTTGAAATGTCCATCCGACCTTTACAAATGTTATTATGAGTATTAAACAACGAACTATATAAAACACTGGAATGCGCGCTTGTACCCCAAAAAACGATTCGCTAGACAGCCGGCCGCCATTTTTGAATGTGGCAAAATCCCAAGGGTGAAATTGCATTTATACGGAATTTTGCTTTTCACATCTGTTATTTCCTGTTTTTGATAACAAATGGCTCATAATGTGTTCTCGTATTGTCTATACTTAAGAACGTGATGCGAATAGTACTTCTAAATTACAATTAATCCGTAATTTTTCATTGTTAGTAAGACGACCACAATAGGAAGATAAAGCCTGTTAAAGCCGTTAAGATTTGCACAATTTTCAATCTTATATCTGCAAAAAAAAATGGATTTATACACAATGTGGTGGAGAATTATTTTGAAAGGTTCTGGTATCAATCCATGGCGCTCGCGTCACTAAGAGCGCGGAATTTGAATGTACATCCTACTGTTTCCTTGTTATATGATTATTGTTTGAAAACTCAATGCATTGTTATTACAAACGTACATTTTATGCAAGAATGTGATAAATTATTGCAATAATATAATCAAAATTTCAAGCAATAACATCAATTTGTAAACGTATCAAGGTATTTTGGAAATAATGGGAACCAAAATAATTTTGTAGAAGCGAGTACTGCGCCACAAATTAAACACATATTGTTAACCAGCACTTTACCTATAAAAGTCTGATGTTGGATGAAAATAACAGGCCAAAATGTATTATATCCAGTCAACGTATTACGCAAACACTTAAATAGCGTACAACATCTAAATAACTACTTCACAACTTCACGAAAATATTTTTTTTTACTGTCATTTAAAATATGTTGCTTTCATTTAATTATGTAAATGTCAACATGATGCTTCAGTTAACTAGAAATAACTAGAACGAAATAATCATTTTTGCTGTAGAATAATGTTTTTAAAGATTCTAGCTAACAATGAAATCAAATAAATTATTGAAATAGTTAAGAAATGCAAGCGATTTTGCAACATAGAATAAATGATAATTATAGTGGCATACGCCTAAATTATATGCAATCTTATTAACATATTTTTTGAAATTCCTTTCCTTCATGTAGGGAACTTTATGTACTTGCATGTTGACATAGTTGACTCCAGCGCCTCTGATGATTGATACCTAAACTATTTCCCTTCCGGAGGGGAAAGCGTGGTCAAGATTTCTCTAATTCAAGTTGGACAGGGATGTTCAGAAGTATTACAGAATAATGTGAACAATAAAAGTGTCAAATGGGGATATGCGGCAAAGTTTTTAGGGATATGTAATTAAAAAAAAAACTCACTTAAAATGATATATGAACATACCAGAATTGCTATCTTCTAGCGCGAAGCTTTAAATTTGAATTGATGTATGTTTCCTTACTCAAAACATGCAACAAAGCATGTGTACGATGATTCCAATTCAAAAGCTTAATATGTCAAAAAATGACATTCACTTCTTTTGACAGTACACAATTATAAAAGTGTAGTCACAGAATATCTAACAACCAGAATACAATCTCTTTGTCGGCTCTTTTGATCTCAGTGCGCAAAATTTTGTGACCTTGATGTCACTGTTCGGGCGAGAAGTCAGGAGGGGCTTTGATAGAATTCGGTGTCTGACAGGACCTAACTGAAGTGAATTTCGAGAATATGATACATATCTACATTAAAATGAAAGTATATCGCTTATTTTTACAATTATTTTACTTTCTTTTCCATTATTTTCATATTTTATCCTCTTGCACTTCATAACACTATTTGAACTGTGATTTAAATTAACAGACGATATAAACTTGAAGGCAGCGACGTGTGCCTAATGCAAAGAGCGAACCACAAGTTCTTGCCCGATTTAATGGCGGATCAAGCTGTGCGGTGAGAATGCGCGAACCCTTCCCGCCAGGCCAAGATGATATTCTGGTTGTTAGATATTCTGTGGTGTAGTCTATTCGCGCAGTTAAGTATTCGCGCCTATACTTCAATTTGCCACATTGAAAGATGGCGGAAGCCAGATCATTTTTCAGTTACTGTGTGATAAATATGTTGAAATGCACTATATATATTCTTTATGGCCATCAAGATACGAACAGTTAATGATCATAAGCATGTGTGTACCTGCATATATTTTCTTCCAGCCTTATTTATATTTAACCTTGAGCCCGTTCAGATTCCTAGTTCTAAACAGTAATGAAGTATAAAAAAGTTCTCTGATCAAAGCACTTCGCTTGCACAATAAACATCACTTTGGAGGAAAACCTAATTTACACAAGTACATCAATCAGAGAACGGTTTAAAATGGTTCAGAACTTAGGTCGAAGAAACTCAACAACAGTATCACATTTTCATTGAAATATCTTCGCAAAATAATGTTGCATTAGGCAGTGTATATTTTACAGAAACTGATTTTTTAGAATCAGTGGCCAATAAGAGTATTTTTATTTTAATATCTCTAAAAAAAATGCTGTTCCTTGTTTCAGTTTTCGATTTTTTTATTTTTCAACATTTATTAATACATAATCCCAAAAGAGAAAAATTGAATCGCCAGGAATCTTATATTTGGCATCTACAGTTTTGCCACACGAGGACGGCTATGAGTGAGATAGCTGCATAAGCGTGCAAAGAGAAAGTCATATAAATATGTCTACATAATAAAATGGATTAATTCTAACAAAATATTAAATAGGTGTTTTAAAAAACGCTTCACTCGACAAGTAATTTTTTAAGTTCTTGAGGGGCAAATGATTAAAACTTGGAATAAATTGCCATGCTGTTTGCTTTACCAAATTCATACGATGCGCAGTGTACACTGTCATAGCGGAAGTAATGTTTCGCCTAGTTCTGCCTTTGCCGGAGAATATATCAAAACTAAAGCACCCTCTAATTATTCACAGATAGTAGAAACTGATTTCTCCCCAAAACAGGTTTGACCAAAACCGGTTAATTGATTTTTAGTCAAAACAGGTTTTAAAAATCGATTTCGATATTTTAAGTCTCAACATTTGTTTGTTGGTTTGAGTACCGACAACACGTAAATCTTAAGGAGTTTCAAGATTTTAGTATATATAATTAGTCGTCAGATCCATGCACCTTTTAACATTAGGGAAGATCAGTGTTGAGCAAAGTTTAATTCCTAGAACTTATCAAGTGTAATTGTAAATAAATTACAATTACAATTAATTAAACTATAATTGCAAAATATCGCAATTACAATTAATTGATTGTTAATTACACTATATTTATTAGACAGTGATCGGCAAAAACAATCTATGGAATTTTTTTTATTGTTAAACTATGGAAAATTTTCTTTGGATGGATAGCTTCAGCATGTCTCACAACTATAAAATTAATCCTGACACATGTGTAAATTTTTGTAAAAATATTTAAAGAAATGAAAATCACGATTTTTTTTAAATACTCATATAAATTACACACATATTTCCGTTTTTGAAGCTGTTAGTACTTCAACTGAAGTAGAATTAGTGAATCTTTTGATACTTAAACAATTGTGTTAATTCTTGTATAATCGACAGAGCTAAAACTAAAAACTAAATTTTCAATCAGTACGACACTTGCCGTTGCAATGAATTGTATCTAAGGGGAATCAATAATTTGTTTATAAACCTTTTTAATCCAAATCATATAATACACATTTTTTACTGAAAATTATATTTTATTTTTGTTTTTTTTTACCAGGAACTAGAAACCTAGACTTTAAGCATCACAAAATTGTTATTCCCATTTAAAATATTTAAGTAGGTTTTCAAATCAGAAAACAACGAATATTAAACAAAAAGTAATAGTAGTAAGTCATGCGATAAAGTAGTAAAGTAGTTAGTAGCTTAGATTAGTTTTTAAATTTAATTAGTGAACGGTAATAGAAAATATTAAATTTCAACAGTGAATTATGTAGGAAACAAAACAAACCAGTTATGGGGTTTAAATAAAAATATTTCAAAAAAATTATTTATTTTTCTTGAATGCTTTGCAACAATTAGTCATAGTGAAAACTTACTTTTTAGTTTTAGCTCTGCCAGCTATGCAAGAGTTGTCCAAATTATTTAAGTATCGCCCAAATTCCATTTTACTTTACTTGATTTACTAAAAGCGAAAAAAGAAATACTTATTTTAACAAAAAAATATTTGAAAAAAAATGTGATTTTCATTTTTTTAAATATGTTAACAAAAATTCGTATATGGGCTCAAAATTGAATTCCGTTGCTCTCTAATTTTCCGTAATTAATAAAAACTGTCGATTAATCGACACAAACAAAATCGGTTTAACCAATACCGATTTCGATTCGCAGCCCTAGTGCCCACCCAGTAGTGCACTTTATTGCAAAATGAATGGAGGCTGTATCAAACCTTTTTCGCCATGGAAGTGAACTGTACGTCGGCAGACCTTAGGAGTCGGTTACCACCGATAAACGGTTTTATATACATATGAGCATATCTACTGATGCATTTTGAACTCAATATAAATTTAATATTTACTTAAACTTTCCGCAATTTTGGTGTATTGATATTACATAGGTACGCTACTTAAAAAGTTAATATCTGAAAGGCTTAGTATATTTTTCTAGTCGTCAATCAATTTACATATATATTCCCAGGCAAGTAAAGACCTTACTTAATGTATGTATTTATATAGTGCTAAATGAACGGTTAATACATCGTCTCAGAAGGTGACCACGCATAGACACATTTTCCACATTGGTTACAAATTTAATGCAAGCATTACAACACTTTTAAAATTAAAAACATACATCATTGATAAAATATAAATACTGCATAAGTACTCGCAAACTACTCCACTGCTCTTAATTGCGAACACAAATCCATCCAATGAAGAAGGCAACATTCAACAACAAACATTCTGGAAACATATTGTGTATTTTGGAGTGTTCCGAGCAGAATATAGTTATTAAATAAATATAACTTTTAAAGAAATTAAAAATATTTCACCAAAATCTAAATAAAATATAAGAATAATTAGGAAGTTAAGCGGTATGTAAGAATATCTACATATTGATGATTTTTATTTTAACAGATAACGTGCAAGGAAACAAGAAATTGTCTTCTTTATATAGAAAAGTAGTATTTGTGTAATTCGCAAAACCACAAGAAGTAATTGCGACACCAATTACGTAAAATAAAAATTCATTCGGAAAAAATATTTAAGAAACTTTTTCTAAAATATAGTTGTAAGGTCCCTTAAAAATCCCACAATTTTTTGTTTGCTTTTTTCAATATCAGCAATGCTAAAATAAAAACCATCAAGTTACATATACATTAAGTGTCCCTTATTTTTGGAGAATTAAACTTAGAAAGCACAGCTGTACGTTTCCTTTCTGGTTATTGGGCTAACTTAGCCACAATTGCTTTTTTAGTGTGACAGAGACAGAAAATGCTCCATTAGACAAAATAGTAGTATAAATATACCATTTCATAAATTCATCCGGGTACGTATATTCATTTGTAATAAAACAAAAATAACCTGGCCGGTTATATCCACTAACGCAGAAGGAACAAGTAAATAAACGGGACAAAATATATAGGCATACTTTGAGCAGGAAATGCATATTGGAACAAAAATATATATGTCTTTTAACTCTCCTAATATTTAAATTAATTAAATCTCACTGCACTACTGATGCCCATAATTGACAATTTCGACATTGACTTTAAGTAATGTATAGGAACATATATAGAGTTTTACCTGTCCTCCACATAGTATAAAAGTAAAGCAAGAACAAGACTGCGCTGTATATTATTAGGTATGTTCGTTTTGGCACTAGCGTCGCACAAGCAAATGCATTTCTGTTCGGTTTGACTTGCCGTTACTTTCATGACGCTGCATCGCTGTTCGATTTCAACTTTGAAATTTACAGTTTGCCACAAGTTGTAACGCAGCGTCAAAAATCTTGCATCCAAGTAGGGAGTAGA
This sequence comes from Protaetia brevitarsis, assembly GCA_004143645.1. Lineage (NCBI taxonomy): Eukaryota > Metazoa > Arthropoda > Insecta > Coleoptera > Scarabaeidae > Protaetia > Protaetia brevitarsis. The sequence continues at coordinate 2,795,185 of RXPK01000189.1, read as the reverse complement.
TTTTCGCCGTAAAAGAAAGATAGCAATATGGGGACATGGTATGGTCACTGTTGGTGGTGCTAGTTGTGTATAGCATATTTGTTTGCATTGGTGTGTTTGATTAATTGTCGATTGTTGTTCGATCGAAAATTTTATATAAAAATGAATATGGAGATAGTTGAAAAAGGTAAATAAAAAGAAGTTGATTGTTTTTAAAAAAATTGATTATCTAAAATCTGTTAAGTACGCGCACATTAACTGAGTTCTACCAAGAAATTACGTTAATAGTGCTATATTTAAAAATCTGAAACATGTTGGTATGTTCAAAGATTGCAAGTTTTTTACAGTGAGAAAATAACAAATTAATGTATTTCTGCTTTTAACTGTAATAATTAGGAGTAATTTTCCCAAGAAAAATGTTTCTCCTCAGGCAGAATTCGAACCTACATCCTCCCGCTTACCGGGCTGGTGCTTTACCAATTAAGCCTTTAGAGGACGAGGTTCGAACACTCTACCAAACATATATCGATATTAGATCTTGAAAGCCCGGCAGTACGACAAATATGCAAAGATTGTTGACTGTTTTTTACAGTGAGAAAATAACAAATTAATGTATTTCTGCTTGTAACTTTCCCCTCATTTTCGAGAATGAGTGAGTGCCCAGATATCCAGGTAAATTGTGTTTGTAGTTTCTATTACGCACATTTTTTTTTAGCCAAGAGATACAAAAATTACTGAATAAAACAAAAATTGCTTATTGCCGCACTCTGCAACAAAGCATAATATCAATATTCCTCTAGTATGTGATCGTTGGCTATGAGGGGTAATTAATGAAATTAGATCTTGTAAAATGAAACACAATTTTAATACATACTCAAATGTATGGTAAAATTATCCCGTCTAAATTGCTATCTGGGCAAAAAAATTGTAAAAAGATATCACAAGTAAAGGTACCACTGCAACAACTAATCGTACGAACACTAAATCTGGCAGAATACAGTCAAACAGTTATATTTCAACAATTATCGACACCTTTAAAGCTCGTATTCGCAAATTTTCCTCGCCCAAGACACCACATCCGCGAAGGCGGTATTTTCATTTTTCAAAATTATTTATATTTATCGGTATTGTAGAAGAAATATCTTCTCTCAACAAATGACGCTAGTTTCTCCAAATAACAACTAGTAGAAATGAAATTACCTATATTCCTTTTTACAATGTACAAATAGAGCTCTACAACTCTATCAAAAGATTTGTTGAAAACATTTAATATTCATGTCCCAACTATGGTTACAATTAATTCAGCTCGGTTGGAATTATGACGTCAGAAAAAAACAAAATCAGAAACTATTGGTTATAATTGAATGATTTCCCCAATATATAATTTAACGTCCCCAGTGTCTAGAATTAACGTATATTATGAAACCATCACTGTAACACCAGAAACATCGCCAATTAAACGTATAGATTATACTAAAGTTCATATCTCATATAATTCACTTTTGACTGTGTAATATAATTAGGAAGATAGGAATAGAAAGACAGATACACTTTCTTCTTTGTGAAAATTTTGTGAGAAAGTGGACCTGTCTTTGTATAGTTTAGCTTCCTCTCCTATAATACTCTCATTTTCCTTAAGATTTCTTTAGAAAGAAACCATTTCCAACGTGCGATCCAATGACTTCATGCATATTCTGATTCCGTGAAGATTTAATGTAAAATAAAATTGCAGCAATGTATCAGTTACAACTCAAGAGCAAGCAACTTGACGACTAATTAGGCCGCATATCATTATTGACCATCAGGCGCAGTATATGCGCTTTCTAAGAATGGGTAAAAATTCTCGTCGTTGAGACTAGTGTACAATACTATACTTGACTCTACCTAGGTATGGGCAATGTGCCGGATAAATATAACCTACCCTTATCGTAGCTTGCTATGCAGACACATACGATCTTTCATCGCTAGGCAGAGAAGCACAGTTTTATTTTATTACCTGCCTTCAAATTTCCGTATCAATGCTCGATATATGTTCCTATATATATGGTGCACAGACGGCTATCGGCCAAGTTACAATGTTACACAACAGAAAAATATAAGCATATACATATGAACTATATCCTTGAAAAGCTTATTATTTGCTATTTTACATATGCATATAGGGCATTCCAATAACTGCCAACAGTATATTAGCAGAGAATGGAAAGCAGTACCCAAGTAGCACAAATATTCTGAGAATATTCTCAGAATATGCGGAGAATATTCGAGTAAAGAAATGTATATTCCTATAACATTCTATTTAAAACTTCTAATTATATATTTACACATAATCTCCTAAGAATATTCTTTTATAATGATTGTGGATTTATATTTTTCCAAGTTATTTTACAGAATGAATGTATGCTTGGAGAGTTATTCTTCTATGAATCCATCGATTTATACTTTATCGCTATTTAATTAAAGTAATAAAAAGAGATACATAATAGATAAATTCATTGATGATTTTAAAAATTGCGCTTGCTTGTGTACCTATAAAATTTTCTAGCATTATGTCTCATTTCCAAAAGCAATCTGAGATTTCCTAAAAGCGAACGAAAACAAAAAGAAAAACTTTCCTAGAAATAAATGCGGGAAATTTTAAATCTGCTCATTTTCTCCTTTTTTTCTATCTTTATTTTTTTTTGTGATAAAATAAAATATATACAATACATATGATATAGTCGAACAATTATATTTTCAATATTGATTCTACAAACAACGAAGCAGAAGAAGTTCAGGAGCGGCAAAAGCTTATGATCTGATGCTAGCGTACTACCGGAGGCTAATGTTGCACACTTGGATGAAAACGAAATTGAAGAAAATACCCTAAAAGTGCAACCGGATAATAACAGTGTTGCATATTTTTTTTTTATGTAGACTTCTGCGATCGAAACTTGTACTGTCATGTTTTAGGTTACATTTTAAGCAAAATGATAAACTATCCTACGAAAACAGTAACAAGTATTTTGGAAAGAAACAAGCTTATGTCTTTTAAAGATTATGGTATTTCTGAGAGTGAATTGGAGTGTTAAAAAAAAAGAAAAAAATATAGATTTCGTAGACACACCCTTTTATTGTTTTCTGATGTTTTTGCAAGATAAAATTCTTTCGCCGTTAATTGCAGATATATTGACAAGAATTAAAAAAAAATCAATTTATATATCAAGAAGCAAGGTTTATTTTAAATGTCCACTAGTCCACTAAAAGCAAAAATTTTTCATCACCGCAAAGAAATCTACAGCGGAAAATAAGATATAATATGTACTATGAAAAAGTTAGGAATTTGACGAAATAAATAAAAGCAAATATTCTGTGTGTAGCTTCGCTTTAGCGTAAAAATATGTTTTAATTTCATTATATAACGAATGTTAATCCATTGAACCCACGTTTGTGTTTTAGTTTTAGTTTTATTTACTTAACTGTTACTTGTTTTGACTCTTTTAATATTAATTTAGAATGTTATTGGAACAATCATAGATTATTCGTGAACAAGCATAGAATATTCCTATGAATATTATATGAACGTTCTTAGAATAAGAAATTCACTCTACTATGAACGTGCATAGAAAATTCTCTGAATATACTAGGCACTTCCCTAGAATATCCGAACATTCTCCTCGCACGTTCCTGGTATGTTCTAGGAACGATTTGGTGCTACTAGGGTAATAGAATATAACAATAATAACGAAATTATGGCTTAACGGAGCAACTCTGGTCTCTATTGAAAATAAATGATTTATTTTATATAATAGATGAAAATATGTTCAAATGTTTCATGTGATGTATACAAAGCGTTTGTGAAATAAGCTGAAGCAACATTAGGAGAGCGCAGTCAACACTGTAATATTCCATACACCTAAAACACTATATATCTACACATGGGTAATGGAAGAGAGAGCTGTTCACGATTGGATCTGCTTCTAATAGGTATAAAATACAACAAGCAAACTGATTAAGAACGTACGATGAGACAAAAATAAATCTGGATGATCAGCCACATAAGCTTGTATGCATAACGTCCAGGTTTACTTTTTCATCATTGAACAACATGGACGGATCTAATCTGTACGACTCAAATTTTCCAAATTAAAATATTTCATTTTACTTTTGTGAACATTAAATCTTAATAATGATTTATAACGAACTCAGAACTGTCTTATACTTTTTCTTTTCTTCCACGAGTTAAGTTCGCGTAAGATTCGAAATTGTATACCATTTGTCTCTAGCACAGCTAGGTACTCATATTGCATGGTGGTAACAAACCACAACAATTACTAGTGATTTCAAAATCACAGATAACAATTTTTGAAAAAGGAAACGTCTTTTTTTACTATTGCCAATACTCATGTTTTTTATCGTAATAGATTATAGCCTTCAATTCGTTTAAACGTAAAATGTATTTAGTTAATAAAGCAATAATGTATTGACTTTGAATTACATTATATTTAGAAAGAGAACAGTTGTGATAAGTATAGTTATCCCATCCCAAAAATGAAGAACATGAGGATATTTTCTGTTAAATTAGTAATTCTGTATTTTAGTTCATATTTCTAGCTGTTCTAAAAGTTTTTCTTATCCGTTATCCTATTCTTTAGTGATTTTAATATCTTGGTACTTTTTACGGATTAAATTAAATAATTACATATTTAGAAATTTATGAATCTTTTTAAAAATCCAAGGTTATTAAATTTATTTCATTTAGCCCGCATATAAGAAATTAAAATCACTATAAAATATATTCTGAGCTATTATATCAATCGTACCAAAACACTTAGTATTGAGTAGAGTATTTCATATTCATTATCTATTTTATATTTGCTACCAGTTTATGACAAAAATATGCTCCAGAATCGGTGTAATAGATTAATCCGTCGATGCTGTTCGTATTGGAACTGTAGCTATTTGTTCTAAGACTATAATAAGCAGATAGTAGAATTTGAAGCAATAGACTAACTGGGTACTTCAAAATAATAATCAACCAGACTATATATGCAGTTCCACATGTAATAAATTCTACCTATAAACATTGATCACTTTTCTACTCATAAACTCCAGAAGACGAGATTATCATACAGATTTAAAAAAAAAAACTATTATTGAGTTGCTATTGTTTGCGAAAAAAAATTGTCAGCTTACTTCATCGTGTATATTATTGTACAGCACATAAACTATTAGATTAACATATGGGATGACTTGTATAGCTTACCGACAAATTCTGCCAGATGAAAACCGATTCCTGACGAAAATTCTAAGAAAGAAAATGTGAAATGAGCAGGTTCTATTTCACTTATTTAAAGGAGTCGACTTATAGAATCTTAATTAAACTAATCAAATATATTTAAGTATCTGATACTTATTTATTTTCCTATCCCATACCTATATATTTTCCAGTTAATATTGTTATGTTAGATTTAATTTTTCTTGTATATTTATATTCTGAAAATAATATACAAAATCTTATCATCATTTATCTGTCACTAAAACGTTCAAACTATTCGTTTGTGTCACATAAGTAGTCTGAGATCGTTATCTATATAAGTTTGTTCGCGTCGCATGAACTATTTGCACTATTATGCACATTTGCACACAAAAGTTCTTAAAAGTGCATAATAGTGCAAATAGTTCATGCGACGCGAACAAACTTTATATAGAGATAACTTGGATAAAACTAACCCAAATTTCGCGAAATGTTCACTTGAAGCAAGTGTTCCCTATAACAGATATTGATTCTGATTTGATAAGCAAAACTAATCATTATAATAATTATTACTGTTATTAAATAATAAAAATAACAGCAGGAAACAAACGACATTAAATAGAATTAAAAACGCGTTAGAATTGCTCCAAAAATAATGTATAATTATCCTTAGCTACGTTCAATAATAGTCAAATTTAACGTCAGTGAGCAGTGATTATAATGGTGCGGACCCATTGAAGACGGCAAGTGACCCTCCTTGTCGCATTTCTATGCTGGAGAAGCCATTGATTTTAGTTCTATGACAATAGCGGCTTATTTTTTGCATAAAAACAGGTCTTAGTTCTTAGTTCATATGCCTTCCCTACTTTATGTTGTATAAAACAACTAAATACTATAACGACGTACGCTGTGGAAACACCAACATCTTCAAAAAAAAAAACAGAAAATTCAAAATTTTTGCAATCAAGGAAAGGAAACCTAATAAATCTAAATTACGTCGAATCCAAATATGCAAAACCGTAGGGGCTGTTCTATTTAAAATTTTAAATTTGATCGTGTTTCGGGTAAAGTCGAAAGTTAAAAAAATATATTGCTGATTAAAACTTTGAAAATATGCAGTAAATACCATATTCCGAATTTTATCAGAAAGTATTTATAAATAGGAAGGTTATGGGAATGGAATATTCGGTATACAGATATCTAAACTTTTCGCAGCTATCAACTTGTATTTCACCAAGTGTCATAAGCTTCTAATATTTTATTTATACTTTATTGCATAGGCTTACTGTACAGTAATGATACTACTTACAAATACCGCAATGCTAAAGAGAGAAAAAAATAGCTACAAGGAAATAAAATTCTAATTTTCACTATACTTCATCATCCAATTACCATCTTTTGCAATTTAAATGTGAATCGAAGGCCCACAAATCATCGATTGTTTATGCAACTGAAACTACACCAACTGCATACTTAGCGATGCCTAATTCGAATAATTTCGCTATTATTTCAGTACGAGTTCTGTTTATTTGAAATTTATAAAAATAGAAAATATAGACAATATACTAAAAAAAATAATCGGAATCATTATCGCTTAAAGTATGCACAGTAATTCACCTTCACTACTTCTGAATTTCGTTTTCAGTATGTTGTACTCTACTACGTCAAGCTCCGGACTAATTAATCCATTACTTCTTTACTTAATTGTACGTATTTCTCCTCCAATCTGCCGTATTTCATTCATCGTTTCGTCGCAAAACCTTGTTTAGGATCGTGTTTTTTGTAATGAAAACCTATATTGCATAATACCTTCTACATTTCTATAACAATTTATTGCAACCGTAACAAAATTATTTTCCTTCGAGAACACTATTAATAGTGTTTAATGTGATATGTTGACCTGAAAAACTCCTTATATAGTATACAGTATAAAGTATAGAACAGTATCATTTTGAATGCGACTTTCCATATAAACTAGCTAGCTAGCTAGCTAGCAACACGTTGCCAGATCGTCCTGATCATTTTTAAGGGAATTGTGCGATGCGTCACCCACCTTCACAACGCTCGACTTGACCATGCCTAACGCTCGTCATTCAACATTCCGTTCTCACAGAGTGAATATCGTTCCAGAGATTGGTACATGAAACACTTTTACCGATAATAATTGCACCCCATTCATATTACATGCTACAATGCATATTTTGTTAATATTTATAGTATACAGAACTAGGTGCTACTTATTGTTTCCCATACTAACAATGTTGATAAATTTTCTTGGCCAAAATTTTAGGATAATAGTAAATAAAAATCGTGAGAATTGACCTTTAAAAAGACCGAAGCGATCGAAACGTCAGGGAAGAGGAAAAAAATGATTTATTGAGATTAAAGAAAATTGAAGCCACTAATTCTCACGATTTTTATTTACTATCACACTAAAGATGTGCAATAAACATAGCAATGTAGACAGAAATATTAGGATTTTATAAACATAATATCTACATTATATATATATCCAACTAAATAAACTTCTTATAAATTAAAAATATGCTTCTAAACGTTAAAGAAAATAGAGATTCTTATTAGAAAACTAAAGAAAAACAAAACGCAAGAAAATTAACTATAACCTTTAGTTTAATTTAGCAAATGCTTGATCAATTCGCCTCTTTTTTCTGGCAATCGTAGGTCATTAAGGGTATGAGCTCGTTTATACAGTCATAAAAGGGCGTCAAATCGGCAGATCAGGGAGGTAATGCTATTGCGGTTCTCGTACTTATAGGCTGATCAGGCTTTTTTCAGAAACAATTGTATGGGCTTCATTGTGTAAGCTAGAGAATTTTTGTCATTACGTTTTGACAATTGGTGACACAACAAGTGGATTCATACTTGGGTATAATATTTAAGACTGTTGCTACAGTTGAGACTGGCCTATTTTGAAAAGCAGACATAAAACGGCCAACTACTTCTTGAGCACTGCTGCCCGAATTTAATTGTGCGCCATTGAATTATTTTTTTCCTTTTTCTTCGCGTGTAAATTAACAACCCCACACATAACCCCACGTATTTCTTACAAAGAAAGGAAAACATTTTTATTTTCTTTGTTTTTTTACCTAAGCAAATGGCGTGTTTTTTTTTTACTTAGAACACTATTATGATGTATTTTTCAGGAATATCTCTTGTTATACTTACTATTTTGATATGAAATACTATAGTTATTTATTTCCGATGTCATCCTAGAATAATACTACACTTTATTACTATAATTAATAAATATTCTATTGCGGGGAAGTGTTTAAACCGAAGTCCGTACGTGACTGGCCCATCTGCGCTTGACTAACACGCTTGCCTACCGTGATAGTAGGAGACCCTTCCCGCACAATGCCGAGCACTGACGAGATAACTAGATCAATTACAGACAAGCGGGTCACGAAACGGCTGGCCCCACTCCAATGCAATCTTTGCGTATACTGCGACTACTCTCTCTTCCGCTTGCTCCGCACGGGTACCAACAAACGTCCAAAAGTAGGAGCCAATCTAATCTCATAGCCCCAATTCGCCGCTTGTCTGCATAAATAACTAGAAAGCAGTTTGGTCGCATCACATCATGGGAATCGCATGACCATGGCCGAGTCGCACCTCACCACCATGGAGGTCCTGCAGAACCGCATGCTGCGGCTCATCGTTGGGGCTCCATGGATGGTGAGGAATCGCGACGATCTTAACATCCCAACAGTCAAGGACTATTTACTGGAATTGGCTGCCCGGTCATGGCTGAGGCGGGGCGAATCTCTCAACCCCTCATTGCCCGTGTCATTGAGCCCCAGATAAGCCTCCACCTAAAATCCGGGTCCGCGAATACAAGACGTCATTTGATGTTCCGCATGCGGACTGCTAAGTTAAATCTTAGATGATTTAAATTCAGGCACGTCGCCGTTGGTGCCACTCCCCATCGGGTTTATTAACCTGTTAATTAACACTCACCGGCGAGACATTGTGCACGCCGCTATTACAAGATAAAGGTGCCACAGAGACCAGTGGTCTGGCACCAGGAGGACTACGTGACCGCTGATGATGATGATAAATAACTAGAAAGCAGTTTGGTCGCATCACATCATGGGAATCGCAACGTTCGTTCTGTACTTAAGTGTGTGTCTGTGTGTACGTATATTGATCGGTATTTTTACAGAAAATAAAAAATCTTTAATGATTAATTTGTGATTTGCTATGATGGGGCCAGGGCCCCATGGCTCTTTAAGAGGGGCCGCCCCTGCATCAGAGAAATATTTTTTTTCGATTGAAATACATATGATTTTCTTTTGGCGAGAGTCTCTAGAAAATGCGTGCATTAAATTAATTCAAAAAAAGCTTAATCGCTTCCTTATACGGTAATGAAGCGATTAAGCTTTTTTTTCGTGAAATTTCATCGTCCCGTATAGGAGACACTATCGATGAAAGATTTAGTACAGCGCTCCCTTAAAACTGAGTTTAAACACATATATATCAAGTATAAACGCACATTTCCACACACTACGGGGGTAACGCAAAATAAAATCTTTTGACAGTTAACAGCAATAGCAAAGTTGGTGGGACAATGAGATGACACAAGTTGTCTTCGTTTTGCAAATTTGAGTTACTCAGCGTACCACCGTGCTAGTAGTACAATGGCTGTTCTTTCTGAATGAAGAGAGTTTAGTAAAGATCAATTGGAGTACAGTTCACTTCGGTACCAACTACTCACATACTGCCCACCGCCCACAAAACAAAGACACCTACACAGCAATGTACGATTTCAAAAACTGTAGGTACCAACATAGTATCTTTAACTGAATATATATAAGTGGTATATGCTAGTTGGTTATTTTAACAATATGCAAATTACACTGCCCGAAATTTAAGTAATGACGTAACGCGTCTGTTAACGTAAATGGCCTATATGTGTATCATTTTCTTGTATACGCTCCTTCATTTGACCTAACTCCTCGATAATATTTATCTTTACCTAAGTTTTCAAAGCCTCAAAAAGAACTGCTACTTCTTTATAAAACGCTATAATTGTCCCGAAACGGGTGAAACTTAAATAACGTAAGAAATAATAGCAGAAACTGAAACATTAATAAAAAATTATTTACGAAAATATCCGAATTACGCATCGTCAGGCACGTACATGCAATTTCAATTGAGGAATCAGACGATCAAACGATTTGTGGAACTTCGGCTGGCATTTAAATTGTAAAAAATAGTACATGAATAATTAGTTCAATATTAACGCATGTGTCACACTGTTGTGTGACCCAAAATAGGAAAAGACAAAGAATGTGCAATATCTAATTAAAATAGGGGACAACTTGATGTACATCAATTTAAATCAAGATATCAGCTTTGTAGGTGTCGTTATTATGTTCATATATTTAATTACCAATATTTATAACTTTATTGATTTCCTACGGTATCCTATTACTAGCAAAGAATAAGAAACACTTACTTTTTGTTGAAATTTTAAATTGTTCCATGTAGTCAATGGTCTTGCCTTGCTGTTGGTCCTTATTGAAGACGGTAATTTCATTTTCAAAAGGATCTTGCTTAGCGAAATCAGCTTCAGCAAACGGATCGCTCTTAACGAAAGGATCCTCACCGAATGGATCTACAGGAAATAAGTTAGGACTTGTAGAAATACTATTCGCTTTCGAAGAGGTGTTGTTGACGTTGCTCAACATGACGTTGCTGATATTGTTACTACTCATATTATTGTTGTTATTCATGATATTAGTGATGATGGTAGTTGTGGTAGTGGTAGTGGTTGTTAGGGACGTTGTTAGATCAAAGGTTGCAGGAAAAACCGCAGACGTAGGATCCTTAGATGCGGCTTCCTTCTTACTTTCCACCACTAGGTCGTTCAAGACCTTTTTCGGTGGATTCTTTAGTTCTTGGAAAAAGTGCTTCTTATCTACATAAGGTTTGACTTTACCTGTACCTACAAAAACACCACCACAAGCTTAAAACAGTTTGCCAAATATAAAAATTTGCGGCCAGGTTAAAGAGGATGCGGAGAGCGATGATAGCGATGAACATAAACACTACTTATAACAAAACTCAAATACAAAAGTGTTGAAATACCATACACCAATATAAAGATTCCACTATTTGTGCAAATAATACAATAACTAATAAGTAATTGACGTTATTTTTCTGATCAAATACAGGTTTTTTTCTTTTCCAAAAGTTTTTTTTATCAAAAAATTAAACGATGTTAAAAAGTTTAAAATACGCTATTGAACTGTAAAAAAAATTAGGAATATTTATTTTAGTGCATTTAAATACAGGGCGTATACTTATAAATCAAACCCACGTGACTCTCTTGTACTTATGCAACTTATTTAGCAGTATGGTAATAATAAAAAGTAAACTGCCTATACAGATTGTCTATACACATTGCCAAACAAAAATTTGACAGGAAAACTGTTTTAGTCAACAATGACGTGAAAATAAAATGAAGATGAACATAATCAACATAAAATGACTTTGTAGCTTTCCAGTTAGAAATGTCAGGAATATTTAACTCGTTGCCAACGTATTATTTATGCCTTGTTATGTGAGAGATCACGTGAGCTTCAATCCTAAGTATATCCCATGTATATTAAATAAATATAACCAAGAAAATCATTACCCAGAGGATCCAGATCTGTAAATACATCGAAGTGAGATAAGATTTCTTGTTTCTTTTTTTCGTGTTGATCTTGGTTGTTAGGTTTTGTTTGTTCAGGTGGCAATGGTTGGTCCTCGAAAAAAGTATTACTTGGTGGTGGCGTAAACCAGTCGCCGCTACTAGGTTCGTCTTGAGACACGCTAAGTTCGTGCTCTTTAGGAGTGTAAAGCAATGAGGACGAATCTATTCCCGATATATCGACACTTCCACCTGTCTGAGGTGTTTTCGGACTAAACAAACTGCTCGATTCAGATGTTCTACTCGATCTCTCCTTCCCTGAAGAAGGTGGTGGAGGTAATATCGGTTTCTATCAAGAACAGAAATTAACAAAAATTACAACAATTGAAGATGTGTCTTAATGTTTAAAAAGTTTGTAAAATAGTTTTATTTTTAACATTTAACGTGTTAAACCAGTGACAGTTCGTACCCTAATGTAAACCTGTAGGAGCGGACGCAAAACCTCAACACAAACCAAAAATCAAATTGATAAATATTAATATTGTTTAATTCTTTAATGTATTTATATAAAGGAAGTAAAGGGAAATTTAACAATGTTAAAAAAACACACTTGTTAATTAAAGAATTTGAGGAACTGGATCATTCTTTAATTTCCTTTATTTCCTATAGTATCATATTCACACAGAGTCAAATATGGATTATATTATTTTAATGTATGTATGTGCTGTGTCAAAACTATTTTTAAAATAGAAAGTTCACTTTCTATTTTTATCAGAAATAAACTTTTCAATTTCGCGTTTAATAATGTTTGTTAAAAATGTGCCGTCTACTATGTATATATCTGCTATACGAAATGAGCTAGAGAACAAAATTCATTTTGACAATTTTAATTTTTTTAATTTTTTTTAGCGCACAGATACTTCATTTTTTTTTATTATTATTATTTTCTTAGGTAAGTAAGCGTTGTCATGTCATGGACATTTAACTGACCCTCTATTCCACCGTTCAAGATATCCCAATAATGAGCACATTAATTGGAACACCTGTATATGTTCTAAGCGTTCTAACCAAGATTCGTATCGAAGGCTTCATATCATTCGTATTAGTTCGTACCATTTGCTCTCTGCACAAAGTGGCCCTTTCTATTGATTTTTGTTATGTCTATATGCCTTTGTATGCCAATAAATATTTATTTTTATTATTGCTTAAATTAAATAAGGATATTGCTTATGTTCCAGTGTTTTATATAGTTCGTTGGCCGGAATACGTTCCATTTCACCGTTTTTATATGCAATTTAAATGAAACTGACTGCAAATAAATTTTAAAAATTCTTGTTATTTTGGTATGACAATAAGGGCGGCGATTTCACTCACCAGCTACCAAGTAAAATCATAGATTACTCTCACATGTACAGGTGTTATATTTTGCCCAAATTGAATTCGTGTTATTATTTTCATGTTCTGTGTGACAACAGTACTTAAAAAACAATGATTTTATGTTAGCTCAAGAACGAACGTTAATTTTGATTGTTTTTTTTTTCAATTTTAGCACTAATGCAGCTAAGTATGAAGATAGGATCATGTTATTAATAACAGTGTTGAGTACAAAACCTTCAGTATTATTCACGGTAGAACATTCGCTTCATAATACGGCTTCAAGTAGCAATTAATGAAATACAATGAATTGCATGAATGGAGGGCTCGCTCATGAGTAACTATTTCACATTGCCTTTTCACGATTATAAACAGGTAGCAACGTTATTGTATGTACACAAGACTAATTAGAGAAGAACAGATTACCAATAAGTTATTTATTTAAAAATTAAAATGTAACCTATTATAAAATAGACCACACCGTGAACAGAATTGTTTGCTCTTAACTTTCACGTTGTGAAGGCAACCTTAAACATGCGCTTCATTCATTCCCTGGCTTGTATTGCAATGCTCACGCATAGTTGTATGGCCGAACAAAACTACGTTCATCCCAACAATAATCAATAGGATAAGCAGAAAAGAGCATAAATCCCGATTGTTAGTCATACTTATATTGATAGTTTATAATTCGTTGCTATGGATAAAGAGATGTTGTGAACCAATACATGCACGTAATAAATATATTAGAAAGAAAAATAAATATACACTACACCAACAAAATAAAAAATAATTATCAAGAAGAAAAACACTCCTGACAAAATGAAAAAAACTAGCTGTAGTTTTTTCATTTTGTCTTCATCTAGTAAGACTAAAGTGTAGAAAACTCCAAAACAAGTGAATGGCTAGAGGCAAAAGAAAAAACAATAAAAGTACAGGGCAAAGTGGGATCCTATCAAATTTAATCGTCTAATTTAATTTATAAGATGGTAACAACTAAACTTTCATATTGTTCATGTTTTATTAAATTTGTTAACAGTTTGGGATTATACAAAAAGAAATGTTATTAGATACTATTAACATTAAATAATTAAAATCTCTTGTAATTCGAAAATTCAAATATCGTTAAAAATACATATCAATCTATAAAAGCCTCAAGTGCAAACGTAAAGTTTTCTCAAAAGTAGTAAGTAAAGTTAACTCTTTCTTAAGCAGTATATATAAAAGCTTATTTACTAAAATCCCACACTAGATAAATAGCTCGCCATTGTTGCTGTAAATAAAAAGTACATATTCAGATTATACTTACAGGAAAAGGAGTAAAACTGTCGCCGAATGGATCGTCTTTAGAGCCAAAAGGATCGGAGGGTGTTATGCGTTCCATTTGGTGCAACCCTTGTTGTAAACTATTTAATTCCAATTCTAGGTCAACAAGATCTGCTACGGCCGGTGTCGAACGATCAGCCGTATTTGTTTTACTGTCAGCACTAGATGTTTTACTGGTCTCTGTAGTGGAACTTGATACCTAATAAATCATTTAGAACTACATTGCCGATACTTAACGCTACAATATAGTAATTAGGTATATAGAGAAGTTTTCAGAGTAAATGTTGCTGTCGACATTATTGCTAAAGGTTAAAAATTATTCCAGTTATATCTCCAAAAGTTTATAGTCCGTCACAAACTTTAAAACGCATATGTCGTAGCAACTTTAAAATGTTAGTTTAGCAATAAATACTGCAATGTGTCATTTACAATACATGAAAACAATAATTTATATTGAAGATTTTTGTAATTATAGTCTACACAAGAACTTTTTAACATTCACAAATTATCTCTATTAAATTTAGAACAAAACATTAAACAAATAATTAGAATTTATATAATAAAATTTAAGTTACCTTGGAGGGATTAACAATTGTTTCCGCAAATAAAGGCGCTGATCCGTAACGACTTTTATCTAAATGTTGTTTCGCTAGTTCAACCTCCCGTTTCTTCAATGCGAACACAACTTGGAAAAGATCCCTCATAGCTATTACAACCTAAACACATTATTTATTAACAAGTAAAAACAAATATACAAAATTTAAAAATAATTGCAATTATACCAACATAATATGCGTAAAACCAATACCAAGCAGGCTTTTATTTTGCTACGTTCTCCCATCTGAAGTAATGGACACAGTTTGATCAATTAGTAGAAGACACCATATTAAGAATGTGCAGGAGAACACCTGCGTATTATAATCGTTGATTTTGCAGTCATTATATCGGTAACCTAATATTACTATGATATTGTTTGAAAAATTCATATGTAGTCAACGTATTTATTTCTCTTTTACCTATGCTAAATTTTCCAATGCAAAAGGAATTCAACTATTTGTATTAAAACTGGGTATGTTACGCAAATAGTTGATTAAAAGTATACAGAGAAACAAAAACTAAAGCTAAAATACTTTCAATTTCCAAAAATGCGTACACACTTGATACGAATGCATATGAATGTGGGCGCCTATGAATTGATCACGTGACCGATGCTAAGGAGGGTTGTGGTAATATGCCAACTACGACTCTTTGTTGATTCAAATCATAAAGTTAGAACCAAATTTTTAAATAATTATTTTATTTTTCATAATTATTTTTTATGAGTTTTGTGGAAATATGCATTTACATTAAATAAAAGACTTAATTTGTATATCCACGTGCGGCTTTAGTCTCATATGTGCCCACCGCTGCGACTATATTATCGTTACATAGGTAATAAATCAAATACAATAAGAACATATTGAATGACGCACAGATTATCTGCAAACCAGAAGAAAAGAAACTATATACATTATGAAAATGTGTAAATAAAATTAGAAATGCAGATACTGAATAATTATTAAATGAAATAATAATTCCTTCTCCAATTTTAGAAAATTGTGTCTAACAAGGGAACCTCGCGAACTGTAAATCGCAGATTTTGATGAAACTTTGTCAGTTAGTAGACTCCATGGAGTGTTACTCAAGGACGCTTTCCGTTGCTGCGGAACTTCAAATTTGTTTTTTTCTGAATAACTTTTTAACGGTAAGAGATAGAAAAAAGCTTCAATGTGTTCCATAGGAAGTGTATTTTCCTTATATAAGTTATTAATCGCCACTATTGTATATACATTCATACATATATGTAAAAAACTTTGAAATTATCATAATTTCACGTCAATATTTTGAGGTTAAGTTAACCTGGCGGTAAACATAATAATAAATTCAAAATCAACCAACACATTTTGGCGACTAGTAGGAGTTATGACGTCATCAACCAAATATCGCCAACCACAACCAGAAACAATGGTGGGTCGCCAAAAATCGCCTTATGTTTCGAACTGCGCCGCGCATGATCCATGGCAGTTCGATCATAATCTGTTTAGTGTCAGTAAAGAAAAGTTTGAAAAAGTTTTGTGTATAGGGACGGTATTGGGGTGTGTTTCGCTTCGCTCGTGTTGGTCCGTGAAAGAGGGTATACAGGATGTTCAAGGAGGAATAACACAACGCAATATTTGAGAAACAAACAAAAATTGTAAACCCCCCAGATGTTTATAATAAATCTTCGGTGAGAGCCCACATTGTCTGGTAGATGTTTTTTAAGATTAATACATTACCGCAAAAGGCGCTATCTAACTTATAATTCTAAAATAAGATTAGACCCTATTTTTTATTCGATTTTTTTAGAATTTATGACGCATTTGTGACAACTTTTCATATGACTATAACCAACCTGTCCATGTTCAGTCCTCTTGCAAGCAATAACATGGAAAGGAGCGGCTCTCAACAATGATTGATCTAACTAAGAAGGCAAACTTATAAAATATCTTCGAGAAATGGAAGGGATCCCGATGAATCCAAAAAAGATCGTGGTATAAACAGGGCTGCATAACTCCACCAATTTTAAATTTAAATCTAATCCATCAAGTGTATCGCGTAAACGGTCGATTAGAAGTAAACAAAGTAGCAAAGTAAAATAAAGATTTAAAGAAATGTCTATTTATATTTGGTCTTAAGGCCGCTTTCCAGTTCGCAATTTTTCTTGCATGCAATAAAAATTGCACGTATGCTCAATCAATGGATTTAGATTAGCTGGGTATAATTTTACATGTATTGCACGGTATAAAACAAGTACTATTTTTAATGCAGGCAAGAGACATTGCCAACTGTAAAGGCGCGGGGCCACTGCACGCGAAGCGAAGCTAAGCTCAGCGAAACTAATTTCCTTGAAAATTAGCTCCCATGTAATTTTACGCGGACGCGGCAACTAAAGCTAAGCGAAGCGAAGTTAGGCTAGCGAAGATGCGCGTATGATTACATGGGAACTATTTTCAAGAAAATCAGTTTCGCTGAGCTTAGCTTCTCTTCGCGCGCAGTGGCCCCGCGCCTTAAAGCGGCCCTTATAGGTAGTTCAACTAAAATATTTTCATATTTAAAACTTCTTCGCTTTTTTTAACTTTACGGATTCTACAAATTATTCCACGTTGAGCGATTAATATCTATATAATATATGAAGTCATTGACTTTTTTTTCCAAGATGGAGCCGCGCGAATTGGGGAGTCAAGTAGCGAAAGTCGCAAGAATAACCTTTTCTAAAACAACCGAATAACCTAAATATGTTAATAATGCCAATAATCTCTTTATAATTATTATATGCCTGTCACAAGTGCCGCCCTCTGCTAGGCTGGATAATTGCATTAGAATTAGAAATTAGTAATTTATAAAACAAATGAAGTACCTGACTAGCTGCTTTGTCTGTTTTGATGCCAAAAAAACGGTGGCCAGTATCTGGAGACCCAAAAATATAGCCAAATGCCCTGGAATCTGTCATATCTTGAGCAATGAATGATATTTTATGTACGGGGTGATGATATAATGAATCCTGAAAGTAAAAATATATTATAACATCTAAACTATGTATTATTATTATACACACTATATTATTTAGTAAAATAAAAAAAAAGTAACGTACTCCTGTTTTTTCGTCCCGTAATTTAAGACCGTCTATAGCAACATTTATTGTAATTCTTTGTTTATGTTCTCCTGCTGCCCTGATGGCCGTCTTCAAATCCGATAGGGCTTCTTGGCACATTCTATCACCTCTTGCTTCAGACACTTCCAAAATTCCAATCAATTTCGCCTTGAAACTTACCCCTTCTCCCAGAAAACGACAGGTTTCATTTTTATCTGCGCAGGAAAAATGAACGAAAACAGTTATATATATTTACACAACTTGTTCACAAAATAAAACTTGCAATAGAGGATGCAAAGAGTAACTGAATTAAGCAAATCGTAATTTAGATAATTATGTTATGTCCTTTATCACAACCAAAATGCATTTTTAGTGCGTATAAAAGTTCAGAACAAAATTTTTGACCTATTTTTTTTTTTTTCGAAAAAACTGTAGAAGAAATTTTAACAGGTATTTTCGGCGATTTTTGGATTGAAACTAAAATAACATCTTTCAAGATTGTTAATATTTAAAAGGTACTGGTTTATAAAGTAAGTACGCAATTTTTCCATTGAATCTTGAATTTTAAACGCACAGTACTATCTCGACCACACAAAAAAGTATTTAAATAGGTCAAATCTTTAAGTAAACATTCTCTATTTACTTCTGGGGTATTCTATAACGACGATATTAACTTCGATTATTGATCAAACTTTTTTTATTTTTTTTTTTGTTTTGAGTTTTTCGAAGTTAGTTTTCGGTAGGACACAAGAACATCCAATTTAAAAATATATTCTCCAGAATTCTACATGGCACTATTGTCTGTACTAATAGAATTACTTTTCTTAAAAGATTTACCACGAAAAAATGAGTGGAAAAACTGTGTCGTTATAAGCATGTGATGGTTTGAAAGCTAGTTAGTACGAGCATGCGCGTTTTTTTTCTGATTGGTGAATGTTATAATATGCAAACTACACGAACGCGCTTATTAGAAGTCTGTTCTATTTACTTTCTGCACTGGTTCGTAAGTATATAAAATAGTATAACATATACCTTCCTTACATAACTGAGAAAGATGAAATATGTACCAGTGCATGGGGGTATTCCTAAATCTCTGAAATCATTGAAATTTTCCTGCACCTCAGTTACCCAAAAAGCTAACTAGACCTCCATAACTTTGTTGAGGTGAGGGATCGAGTTCGGCACCATTCAGTGAGCCCCCTACATTATAACAAATCTTATTAACATTTTTGTTTTGATTTGATGTAGTGTTTTAGAGATGTTCCGTTGTCCCAAGATAAAAAAAAAACACACCCTGTATATATGGCGTTGATCGGAGGCATTTAAATAATGGGACATATCAATAATGGTCACGACAAATTTGAATGTGTTAATTTTCTCAATGTAAATGGAGTGTTTTTTTTGCATTTTTACATTTATATCATTCATTTATACATAAACCATTTATAGTTTATATTAAGTACATAAAATAAAGGTTTCTTCCTATGGTTGAAATCCTATACGAATTTTCTTTTGTAAAACTGGTATGGCTTCTGATGCGGCATGTAACTGCATTCATGAATCGATCCAGTTGGAAGCCTAGTTAGTTGCAAACGAATGACGTTTTTTGTAAATGTTAGTACATCACGCGTGGGACGTGTAAATATTCTCTTAATTGAAACCCGCCACACGTAAAGCGAGAGTGCGAATGTAGAGCAAAGCTTAAACCTCAAAACAATGGAAATCCAATTTATAGCAAATATCAGTATAATAACCGAAAGCATTCACTAACATCGGTATAAGGCAGAAATCGAAAAAGATTCGTAGTCAATTGTAAACGAACATTCAATTTAAAAAGACCATTTATAGAGAGTTACCGAATGATTGAAAATAAGTAACATGCTGCACAGGATTGGAAAACTTCGTTCGACCAGTAATCAAATATAATAAAAAAAAATAACAAAATAGTAACGATAACATCTAAAAGTCCGACCAACCAAGTTTGGCAGTCGGAAAATATGCGGACTAATTTACCTAATCCTTGCCGCACACTATCCCTGGCCCTAACTTTGTACATTTAACAGCTATGTACAGTCTCGTTCTGTTTTACTGTATTTTTCCACGCTTTGTAGTTTATATGTACACCAGCGACACATTCTAATTGTACGACCTATAGAGTAAAATAGAGTTTATATGATTAGCGGGGATAGCGTACACGGATCTATGCATTAACTGGCCGCTTCGAAGTATATAAACATATATCTCTGTTGTTATTTTAAAAAAGCTTAGGCTGAATTTATTAATGTGCGAAGTTGAATGCATCTATTATGTATTTGTTATCTTTGGGTACGAATAAATTTATTTGAAATTTGAAGTATTTCAAATAACTGTAGTCTTATTAAATGGTTTTAAAAGGTATTTTCATTTTACAGTTGAACTACGGCTAGGAACTAAACCAAAGGCATGTTAATTATACAATAAATAGCAATATCAATGGGTTTTTTACTTTTATGCATGTTTTGTTTTCCCTGCAGCTTTACCCAAATATGCTTATATTTTTTAATCTAAATGATCATTTCATATCCATTTTTTAATAGTTAGTAAAGCTGTAGGGATGTGTAAAGAAAACAAAACATCTGTTCGTATACAATATTATATTTATGGTAAGTAATTGAAAAACTTCGAATTGTGCGAACCGAGCTGAGTCGGCAGGCATATGTATGCGCTCTTGATGTATTTATTTCTCCTTATTTTACAATTTCAATGTTTATCTATGTTTGCTTACTGCATTCTTCCTTAGATTTAAAGTAGATTTACTACAAAAAAAAACACAGCCGCACATCTGTGCTTATATATTTCAAAGACGGCAGTGAATTAGTGGCGGTTTCTGTATAGGAGCACATAAGCACGTGAACCCCCTAAACAAATCGTCGATTACAAACTAATAAAATCTATTACTCGATCTTAATATATTCGTGAAATATAATGCAGCGAAACGAATAAACGACGCGACGTTCCTTTCTATACATATATATGTACATCGCGAGCAAGCGACCGACGACGGAGCACGTGCGCCAAGTAGGCGGCACTACGTTGATTTTATCCAATGCCTAGCCGCATGAAGGACGTAGCGGAGGTGGGGAGGGATACGGCAGATTCCATATGAACGGTGCACAAATTGAGTGTGCTCCTCTGCTCGCTTTCGTTGCGTTCTTGGGTCACGTTAACAAATCGATCGACATCAACGTTCAGATATCGTGTTTTACGGATAAACTATATTATATATGTTTTGTTTATGAATGACTCACCGTTCACAGGTCGTAACTACCATAAGAACTAATACTGTTTGTTGGTAACAGGTTTATAATGAAACCAAGGGTGCGTAATTATTTTAATTTATTAAATAACATACTGCTGTAGTTTTTTATTAAAGAAAAACAATTATCTGAATAAATTTCTTAATTTAATGTTATTTTCATTTGAAAGTTGTTTTGATATTTTAGGATAACGGTGTATTTCTTTATACTTTAAGTTTTAACAGAATTTTCGTGACTATATATAACATTATATTATTTATTTCACTATTACTATATTTTTCCGTATTGGACGGATTTGTTTCCCAGGTTTTTTGTTTGTTTTCTGGCTCTCTGCTTCGTACGTGCGAGCGAGAGAGCCAGTGTGATATCTATATCGGGGTAGCTCACATGTGTTGTTTTCTTTTGCTTGGAATTTAAAAATTTTAATATATTAATCTATTAATTTGTTGCTGATATTAAGCCAGTGCTCAACGGAATGGGACGTTTCAGCGCCGCCGTTTCATCGCCGGGACATTTCAGCGCCGGCCGATTCAGCGCCGTATTATTGAATGGTTAAACTAATGATTCATAACTTGATGATGAATAATCTTAATCATGCATTTTTATGAAGAATTTTTGTACCACGTGTATTTGCTTGCATGGGACGTTTCGATGCGGCCGTTTTGACGCCGGGACGTTTGGAATTTGATTTGCACGTATGATACACAGATTTCTAAAACTGAAATTTAAGTGGGGAGAGGGAATGATTTTTTTCTTTTTCCGAAATATCATTTTTTTTTAACATTGAAATGGATGACAGGGGAGGGTAATGATTTTTTAAATGATATTTTTTTCTTTTCTTCGACACATTGAAAGACAGAAAGGATTGGAAATGTGACAAATATTTTTTTTTAACATGGGAAGGAGGAAAGGGGGAACGGAGGATATTTCTTTTAATGATATTTTTCCTTTTTTTTCGGAACCTCTGGATAGAAGATGCATAATAAATGTTTTAAATCATATTTTTTCTAACATTGGAAGGAGGGGAGAGGGGGCAATTAATTTTTTTTCGAATCATCGGCAGAGAGGAAGCATTAGAAATGTTCCAAAACATTTTTTTAACGTTGAAAGGGGCAAGAGGAGAGGGAATGTTTTTTTATGATTTTTTTTTTCGAAACATAGAAAGAGAAGGCGGATCGGAAATGTTTCATATCACATATTTTTTTTTAACATTGGAAGGGGGAAAGGGAGGGGGTAGAATGTTTTTCAAAGATATTCTTTTTTTCTCTTTTTAATAACGAGAGAGAACGCATTAAAAATGTTTTAAATGATTTTTTTTTTAATATTAGAAAGGTGGAGGGAGAAGAGTAAGTATTAGTTTCTTAAATATTTTTTTTCTTTTTTCGAAACATCCGAAGAGAGAGGACGCGTTAAAAATGTTTCAAGTCATAAACATTGTCATTAAAAAAAAACTAATGCCCCTTTCCCTCCACCTCTTTCAATATTAAAAAAAATGATTTGAAACATTTATAATGCATTCTTTCTCCAGATGTTCCAAAAACAAAGAAAAAAATATCATTTAGAAAACTAATTCCTTCCCCTCTCACCCTGTTCAATGTTAAAAAAAAAATATGATTTGAAACATTTCTAATGCATCCTCTCTCCTGATGTTTCTAAAAAAAAACAATTTGGATTTATAAAACCAATCCCCTCTCCTTCTCACCCCTTCCATTTCTAAAAAAATGATCTGAAACATTTATAATGCATTCTTTCTCTCACCCCGTCCAATGTTAAAAAAAAGAATATGATTTGAAACATTTTTAATGTATCCTCTTCGAAAATCAAAAAAAGTATAAGGAATTGCCCTCCCTCCTTCACCCAATGTTAAAAAAATATGATTTGAAACATTGCTGATTCATCCTCCCCATGTTTCGCAAAAAAGAAAATTATCATTTAAAACAGTCACTACTCCCTCCCTCCCACCCCTTCAAACACTAAAAGAAAATATGATGACATTTTTAATGTATCCTCTCCCCCGATGTTCAAAAAAATCTGGTATTGCATCTGGCGTCAAAACGTTCCAGCGTCGAAACGGTCGCGTCGAAACGTCCTAGAACCTAGACCGAGGAAACACCAGATAAAATAAACTTTTCTTTTATTGAGTAAGATATTTAATTTATCTGTTTCTTCCTTAGATGTAATCTGAGAAAGTTTTTTTTATTCTTAAAACAATTTTCTATTCATAGAAACTCACGACTCCACTTGCATAAGATCTCATTATTTTACTTAAGCTAGACTATGTTTATAGGCAGAAAAAAAGGATGGTATCAATCACAATAAATTCGAAAAATGTTACATATGTAGTTTGCAACCAATACACATGGTATAAAAATTCTCAATAAAAATGAGTAATCAAGTTATTCATAGTTTAACCATTCAATAACGCGGCGCTGAAATGTCCTGGCGCTGAATCGGCGGCGCTGAAACGGCGGCGATGAAACGGCGGCGCTGAAACGTACTAGACCCGTGCTCAATGTTTAATCACACTCGTGCAGTTTAGATGAGTAATTAATACAGGTCTGTATTAAATTTAATTTTATATTTTAGTTTTAGGTATAAGAAGATTTTCAAAGAATTGTAGATGATAAAAGTTGATATAATTAACACAACAATCATGGTTGTAACAATTTAAATACTTAGAGTTAATTTATAAATATCTTAAATTAACTTTGTAAAAAAAAGGAAATTAGACAATATATTTGTTAAAAAAAACTCTCTATTTTATTTAAAACACTGATTTAAATTTTCGTTTGAGGTACTTCATCTACAGCAATACGTTTATTAAACCCGCGCACATAAAATCACAAACTTAAACTCGTAAATCTTTAACTGTTCCCAAAAAAAGTAATTTCCCTCAAAGATACAAATAATAATTGATTTTTTAGAAAAACAATAATAAATTGGCAACAGCGCAGCCGCAGTTAAAAACTACGCCGCATCGCTAAATCCCTCTGCAAAAAGCCAACAAAGCAAAGCCGCCACTAATACGCTTTGGTGCAGCCGACAAACAAAAAAGAATACATATAGTACGTAAAAAAAGTAATGAAATGAAATATACAGTACGTAAAAGAGATAATGAAATGCACACAAAACAGACAAAGTAGTATTGTAAGTAGTGTTGGGCACTATCGATAGTGACTATCGATAACTATCGATAGCTTTGACTATCGATAACTATCGATAGTTTCGACTATCGATAGTTGACTATCGATAGCTGACTATCGATAAGTATCGATAGTTGACTATCGATAACCATCGATAGTTGACTATCGATAACTATCGATAGCTGACTATCGATAACTATCGATAACTGTTGATAGTTGAAAATATCGGTAATGCCCACCAGTATTATATTTATATATAGTTTACAACGCAGAGAGATGCTCAAATTCAATGTAAATACGACAAGTATCGTTTTTATGTACTATTTATTTTCCCTTTCTGAGTAGCTTAAAGGTTTATTTATGTATTGTCTTGTTAATTAAAAACGTTTGGGTTATCAATCATCAACTATTCATTGAGTGGAACTAATTCTTTCTTTTGTAATATCCATAGTAGCAGGTATTGATAACACCATGAAATACTAGTGTTAGAATTCTTATTAGTCTGGAATAAAAAAAAACACAAATAATAAATAACAAGAAACAAAACACGATAGTTATCGATAGTTATCGATGGTCAACTATCGATAAATATCGATAGTTGGTCCGACTATGGATAGTACTATCGATAGTTGAAAATACCGATAGTGCCCACCACTAATTGTAAGTAAACACTAAACAATATATAAATAAGAACTATGGATGCGAACAGTTTTACGGTGCAATATTTGAAAGACAATTTTAATTCGTTTAGTTATGAACAAACAATTCAAGTTAAAAGTATGGGCAGAACTTATGACGCAAACTACAAAGGGCAAATTTAGAGACTTGACAAGAAAATTTAAGAAGGACATGTACGAAATAAAATGATTGGATTTTAGTTAAAAATTTACATGTTCTTGATTTTGTGAACACCCTACGTGTCCGACCACGAGCCGCCACTGCAGTGAATGCATAAGCCGTCTACTATCCATGCTACACATATAGGCTGTATTTTATGCTGTAGGTCGTACAATTAGAATGTACCGCTGGTGTACATATTTAAAACTGGAGCGGTAAAATTTTGCTTCGGAAACATTTGGGTGCTACAGTGGCTTGGTTTGACTATAAAGCAAATCGTTCACCGCATTTGTTAAGGGTCAAAGTTAGGTTCGGCTTAGATTCAAAAATGACGATCACCAACCTCCTCTGCAGAGTAACTTATTTTTAAGTTACTTCAAAACACCCACCCCCAGCGGCTTGATCGTGCCGCTTCTATCAGAGATGAAAGGGTACAGAACCTCAGGTTCACACCCTAGTTGAGATGTTTGTTCACTGTCACTGTCATTTGTTAAGGGCACATACACGTCGGTCTGTCGGTCAGAACAGGCGAACGTGCATGGACGAACTCAAACAAATTTTCTCGACGGACAAAATATCTGTCCGATCTTAATTTTTGCGCCTCGTGTCTTATTGAATTATGCAGTCGAAACCGCCACGCCGGTGGATGGGCTATACCTGTCTGACTGTCGTGCTTTTCAACAGTGTCGAGTGTAGTTTATCACCATTTAATTTCAAATTTAAATCATCAGCATAAACCATTAGTTTATTTTATGTTAGACATTTACTTAATAATTGTCATACTTGAAGTTTCATGTATTTGATTTTCTTGCTTAATTAATGAAAGGCCGTCGGACACGATGCTAAATTATGTACAAAAAAATTTATACTAAATTTTGTATGGTATCAGACAGAATTTTTGTCTTAAATTTAGTATGAAATAATTTGGAACTAAATTTTTTAAAACTTGTTCTAAAAAATGTATAATATGTATTCTAATTGCGCGCGCAAAATGCATTTAAGTTGATAGTGCATTTTAAACATAACGTGACATAACGAACATAACATAACCTATGAGATAGAAAGTTTACAGTTTTTTCTCTTTTGCTGTGCTGCATATTTTCTTCTCGATAATGTGCACTTCATCATCATTATTACTATTACCGACGCAATTGAATAAATAAGTATGTTATTTTTGCACGGCATTTTGTATAGTATAAATATGAAAAAAATTGTTGAAGGAAACAATATAACCTCATTCACCGTCACTTGCCAGATACGATTGACAGCTGACGTTTTGATATTTGGTGCGCATGCGTTAATACAAAATTTTCATACTAAATTTATAATCGTGTCGGACGCAACTGTGACATGAGCATACAATTTATTATAAAAACAACTAAACTAAATTTCATCACTAATTATGCACTAAATTTAACACGCTTTTCAGACATTTATTATAGAAATTTTTTACATTAAAATGTTTTCGAATAAGTAATTGTACTTTAAGTTAGCAATAATCAGAATAAAGTGAAAAGAAAGTTTTCCATTAACAGAAGAATGGTAGGCAAAAGAAGTATTAGTTCACCTTAATTCTTATTAACGACCGGTTTCTGAAACATCAAAACAGCAGTTATCTGCCCGGTATCTGACAACTTGAGAAAAATGAGTTTCTCGAACAGTATATTCTATTGATAATTTGTGTCATAATAATAATAATAATTAGTGCTGTTGATATCCGATAAAATTGAGATGCGGATATCTCAATCTGAAATTATCCGGATATCCAAATCCACTATGTCAATCTACTATCCGGTTCTCTGATCCGGATCAACTATCCGGTTTGCAGATCCAGATCCACTATCCGGTTCTCGGATCCGGATCTGAAAAAGATATAAATTATCGACCAACTCAATATTAGTGTACATACTACATTCAAAGTGTTGCGTAGGCTTTCACGGCCGGAATCTACTGTAAAAAGTTTTCCCGGGCTGTGGTCTAGTGGAATTACTTCCGACGTTTCGTCCACAACTGCGGTGAACATCAGCGGCGAGGTCGAAGTTTCCTTCGTGATGGCTCGTCGTTTAGTGATCCGACGTCATGAGTGACGTTATATACAGTGTGTTCACGGGAACATTCTACAATAGCTAACTTTTTTATTTTTAGAGATACAGAGTCGGTTAATTGGAGAAAGTTCGGGCACTTTTCCAACTGCATTTCGTGCTATAGCATAAAAAACAAAAGAGCGCTTGGTTGCTAAGATACGATTAAAACATGTATTTTTTTTTTAATGGGACACCCGGTATATTTTTACATTTTTGAGTTTCTCTAGTCATTGGCTATAACAAAGTATAAAATGACTTCTCTGTAAAATCACGATTACCAGAGTTATAAAGAAAATCACGTTCAGTTCATTCGAGGTGTTCACCAAACATTCTACAATGGCCAACTTTTTTGTTTTTAGAGATACAGAGTCGGTTAAACGGAGGAAGTTCATGTACTTTTCCATTTGCATTTCGTGCTCTGGCATAAAAAACAAAAGAGCGCTTGGTTACTAAGATACGACTAAAGCATGTATTTTTTTAAGTGGGAAACACGCTTAATGAATAAATAGCCATAGCCGCTTAAAACAGCATTTTGATTATTGGATCGGAAATCAAGGCCCGATATTATTGCCGGCTAGGTCACCCGACTTAAATCCCTTGGATTTCTTTTTATGGGGAGCTATTGAAAACACGGTGTATGGTGTATCATACACCGTGTATCCGTTGATTTGGAAAATTTAAAAATGAAAATTACACAGTGTATTCGTGATTTTAATGAACAAACAGTGCAAAAGGTATGCAGTAATCTGGTGCGAAGAATAAACCTGTGTAGGGAAAGTAATGGCAGTTATTTTGAGGTAAAAATTTAAAACATTTTTACTGGTTGTCTTTTTACTTTAATATACAATCAGTTTTTGTTTAATATCTAGTTCCCATTTGTTGTAATTAGTATAGTAAATATAAAACTGTTTCCGTTATTTATGTGAAAGATTACATCCAAGTGGCAACACTT
Organism: Protaetia brevitarsis; assembly: GCA_004143645.1. Classification (NCBI taxonomy): domain Eukaryota; kingdom Metazoa; phylum Arthropoda; class Insecta; order Coleoptera; family Scarabaeidae; genus Protaetia; species Protaetia brevitarsis. The sequence continues at coordinate 2,766,633 of RXPK01000189.1, read as the reverse complement.
AAAACACGATTAATACAAAAGTGTCTACCTACACCTTCATGTGATAGTTTGTAACTTCAAAAAACAAAGAAGTTGGTCATTGTAGAATGTTTGGTGAACACCTCGAATAAACTGAGCGTGATTTTCTTTATAACTCTTTTAAAAAAAATACATGTTTTAGTCGTATCTTAGCAACCAAGCGCTCTTTTGTTTTTTATGCCATAGCACGAAATGCAGATAGAAAAGTACACAAACTTTCTCCATTTAACCGACTCTGTATCTCTAAAAATAAAAAAGTTAGCTATTGTAGAATGTTCCCGTGAACACACTGTATAGTCGGTGCCTATGTAACAGGCGTGGTGGACGCTTCAGGTGTGACAAACGCTTCCGATTGGTTTTGGTCCGACTGCATTCTGTTTGTAGCACAAGCACGCAACACCGAGTACCAGATCTTGTTTAAAGTGCGTGCTTCTTCTGTTTGGTTGAAGTTATTTCCACGTTTGTGAATTTTTATGGATTCTCGGAATAGCCTTGTGTGGTAGTGCGAGATGGTGGATAGTACTTTTGTGTCATCAAATTGAATGTTATGGTCGGCGTTTTTGTAGGGCGTGTTCTGCAATGGCTGACTTCTCAGCCCGTCCCAGCCGACAATTACGATCGTGCTCCTTAATACTACATTCACTTTGCATTACATAGGTATTCAATAAATCTTAGTGATTATTGCACCAGATACGAGGTTTCTAACAGTAGAACCGGTTTCGGAGAGCGAATCCGGATCTGAGGTTTCGAATAGCGGATCCGAATAACATTGAGATCCGGATATCTGGATAGTAAATTATCCGGATCCGGATAACAGCACTAATAATAATTCAGCACTACCGGTCTTAAAGGCCCTTGACTTAGGGTGGCGGAACACACCGAGCCGCTGAGAAGTGTTGGCTGAAGGGTCACCCAACCAACAACCGATACCGCTAATTGCTGCTTGACTCTCAAAATTGGCAATGATGCACCCTCCCTTCTCAGCTGTACTGCCGGTACTACCAGCCCACTGTCACCAAAACATTGATAAAATAAGATATCTATGTTTTATATTATCATAATAAATGTTAGAAATGTCAGTATTTTGGTCATCGATGAGGATAGTAAAATACTATATAAAAGAACTACTTTTACAAGGGCAGCTTTACCAATGAGTTTTTTAAAGAACGAGTATAAAAAGACCTGATGAAACGAGTTCTTTATGTTACGTCCACGGGTATTTTACTACCTTTACTACGACTTGAAAACCGGATGGGAGCGGGTAGCCACTCTGTCCCTACTTATATTCTCTCTATAATGTAACCAGACATCAGCGACGGCCGGTGCATGACTCATTGAGGAGGCTACGACATGATCGAAGTTTGTCGTATAATATCGTGTGGAAGATACTATGTTACGAAGGTAGTTACGAAGTTATACGAAGAAATTCGATCTACAGCATAGCCACCTCGATGACGCATGCTCGAGCCGCGCCTGCCTGACATTCGTCAAACCATATGTCAAAAAATTGTGGATTGGTTATAAATTTAAACTTGGAGCTATTTTCTATCCTTTTTGTTTAAAAATATCTTACCTTAATAAAATGTTGCAGTGTAAACCGATCTACTTCCACTATTCCTCTTAATTTTGAGACAAGGTGCATGTGTCTGTATCGAATAGCCTATGTGCCACAGGTATAATAACAAGTAAAAATAAAAAAAAAACAATTACAGTAGGCAACGAAGACGTAAATTCAGCACAAATAGAGTCGATTGTACAAGTTTTGCTCATGTTCGTGCGCTAACAATTTTTAAATGGAAAATCTACTTCAATGTGTGTCGCTTAGGCAACATGTAGCGCTGCATTATGCTCTTTCACAGCGCTTAAGCATATTTTCTCCATGAATGCAACCAACGACACTAAAAGCGTTCGCCGATTTTATGCTTTAAGGCTGGCAGCATTTATTCAAATCACTGATTGCCTGCGGCTGCCTGATTAGAGTAGGCCATGTTCTTTTTTTAATCGTTGGTCACAGTGCCTGCATGCATTAATCACTTTGACAGTTTGTATGTCACCAAAATGTTTGCAAAAAATAATTAATCATACGAAATAACTTTTAAGTCTTTTTTTAAAATGGTATGGCATGTTCTAGTGCTGGGCATAGTCGACTGATTTTGATAATCGAATGATCATAGGTCATACATTTACTATGGCAAGATATCACTTTTTTTTAGATTGTCATCTTATTTATTCCTCCGATTCCTAATATAATGACCTTTTTTTAGACTGTCCACATATTTACCATTATAAATGAGCGATAATTCAGATAAATGAGCCAATCCATAATCACTCATAACTCAAACTTCATAATCGAATTATCGACAATAACCGAATGATGTCGTTTCCGTTATCTGATTATGCCCATCACCACATCAGTAGCATGTTCCCACTAACACCTGTTTCTCGAGAAAGGTTTGGAATGGATTTTCTAGGTGAGTTATCCGTTCGGCGTTGAATATCCTCTACGCAATTTGCGGTTCGTTTTTTAGGTGCAGCATCGCAGCAGCTTACGAGTTACTGCCCCAGTTGCACGAAATTTGTCAACACAAGCATTAACATAACTTAAAAGCTGTGCGTAAGTAACTGCCAGAAGATTAGGAAACTGTTGCCGGAAATCCTCCATGCACTGATTAATGGAATAAAACCATTCTCCATTATCTAATTTTCGACCACAGTTCTAAAGTAACTTTCGATAATAAATGTTTTGTGTTGTAATTCTAATATGTTGTAATAAAATAATACAATCAAATGCAACCGTTTCCAACTTTGATTTGCCACTGACAGCTGTCACAATCTTACTAAAGAATTTGCCTAAAAAACAGTCTTCTCTAATCAGGAAAGTATTTGAAAGCATGGTATTACTGTAAAAAGCAACCCGGGGATGTAACGACAATTGCACGTACACCAAAGAAAAAAAGTTTCCGCGTAGCTTGAAGTAAAGAAAAATATGACGTGAATACAATTTTTACGGGATATATTATCGGGCTTTATTGAATAAAATAAATAAAAAGAATCAAGTATTTTTTTTCGACTGGCGGCAATAGATACCGCCGAATGTTAATTCTTTACTACCAAACTACGTGGAAACTTTTTTCTCTTGCTGTACCTACCGCATTTTGTCGCGTCCCCACTTGTTGTTATTTTTTTTTTAATTTTTTACGGTATATACATAAATGTACGCGTATAAAGGAAAATAGAAAACAAAAAATCTTTACTATATTCATCTCGTATCGCAAATTCACACAAATACCATTGTTCTCATTGCACATCATGGTCTAATTATTTTATGAAAATCGTTACTCATTGCTTCCAATTTAGACTATCTCTTGCACAACCTGTTATTACTAGAAATTTGCAGCAGTATACAACTTATTCATATAACTATAATAAAGCTTAGGGATACATTCAAATTAATACATACAGAATATCACACTGAACTGGGTCCTTAAAAACACATATCTAATAGGTTATAATTCGTAGAAATTAAATTTGATAATTAAATAAAATTATCTAATAATGGGGAAAATCAGCAAATAATACCAAAAATATAAATGCTGATTAGTGCAGAAATAGCTGAACACCTCATTCCATAAAAAAATATTATTAATTACTCTATTGCTATTTTCTGCTGCATTCAATGCTGTAGTAAAGAGTACAATTATCCTTATTACACTTGCATGCACGTTAGTAGAGCATTTTTATCCGATTTACTTTGGAATATTTTTTTTTTGAGAGTATAATAACCAAAATTAAAATAATTGTGATAGGTACTTCAGAAGTGCTATCAAGGTGGAAAAATTATAAAACTGTTAACCATGTTTACCAGAAGGCTTAAAACATGTAATGAGTTAATCTAGTGGGATATCCAGTTCCTATATGAAATACACTATCAAAGACAAAAGTCTTGACTCAAGTTTGACATAAATAGAGACAGAATCATTAGAGTTTCTTCAGTATTTCACTCTTTAATTTTGAGTTAAGACTTTTGTCTTCGATGGCACATAGTACATACAGGTCTATAATCAAATCTTTCAAATTGTCGCAAAATATCATCAAAACAACAACAAACAACATAACTCCTCCAACAATTACTTAATTACGCATGCTACTGGTTGTAGGGATGGTTAAAATATATCCATATCGATACTTTGACATCGATATTTATCGTCCAATATATGGATATACATTTATTTTTTTTATTAAATAGAATGTAGTAAGCACCATTTGTAAGTTTCTAAGTGCTGCCCTGTGCAATTTACTAATTCTGTAAAAGTATCTGTGTTTATATCTAAAATTTATTTACTTACCGATGAACATAAATATGCAGGTAGAAGACTAAAGAATTATAAATTTAAAAAAAAAAAATATGAAGCCATTTAAAGAGTTTTAAGCTGTAGTTCTTCAGTCAGTTTTTGAATGAACTGCCGGATAAATATTAGAGATAAAAACAGAGATCTATACATTATTTATAAATAAATATCTTTTGGAACAATGCTACCATATAATTCTACAAAAATATATAGAAATGCTAACGTGAACATTGTTTTCAATTTTACTTTGTTCGAGTTTTATAGGCACAATTTTGAATTTCGCGCCAATTCTTTAATATAGGAAAGGTGTTCCACGGTAAAAATTATTTTAAAACATTGAAAATATCGATATTATTTGACTAATATTTTCGATATGTCGATATATGAGGAAATTTTGTGATCCCCAGTCTTAAGCCCAATTTGTATCCGTGTTTGTGCACTCATGTCAAATGTCATAACGTCATAACCATGAGTAATAAAACACATTACGACATAAAACTAAACATAAAAATACAAGTTATCCTCCCTTACTAACCATCTCGATTACAGATCGTTGGAAACGTTCGATTCGGTTTATAAACGTACTTTACTGGTTTTTGGATGTAGCACCACCAGCATAAATTATGCATTTGAAAGATACACCCTTTGCTTAGCAACTCATTCGTTAAATATTAAGTGATATCTATGGGCACCAAACTAGGTCTTTAAGCAAGGGCTGCCTGTATATGGCTGATATACTATAAAAGATCTTTGATAAATAACTTTTATAAAAGAATCTATCTTTTATATTGCAATATCAGCCTAATAAAAGCTAACAAAGATAGCTTTCGAAACTTATGTTTCAATATGTAAAGCTACATATTATTTAATTGTTGATCACAACAGTTTATAAATATTTGTGATGTGATCACTTTCAGTAGCAATTTTGTATATTTGATAAATATTTAAATCCATATTAATTGTATATTAAATTACTATTATTACATAAATAAAATCTGAAACCTGAACAGTGAGAATTAAATTTGTGTGCACAAGCACATGAAAGGGTAAACTAATATGAAAAATAATTTACCAAATTACATCCAATAGTAGGTATTTAATTTATTATTTTTATATCTAATTTTTAGTTTTCACTATTAATTAACATCTTAAACTAGAACACACAATTCAGCATCTACTCTTCAATGAATATAAACTGATTCTTATTTGAATGAATCTTCAGAGAAAGGGTGTAAAGCATATATAGGTTTATATATAATTTGAGGAATCTTATTTTTTACAATTTTCCTTGTTTCCTTGAATAAAAATGCTTGGCCTTGCTGTTGATTTGCTCAAATTTGTTCCCATTAAAAACTCATGTTTAGGACTTCATGGTTCTTGTAATGATGTATATAAGTATTGTCAACAACACCACTTTTAAAATGAACAAAAGTCGTTGCTTTCATTGTTATTATGATTGGGCACATATTAGATATCATATGAAAATAGTGCAAAAAGTATATAAGCATGACTTATGTGCAATTATTTCAGAAACTGAGAGTGCATTGCCTATTCCTATTCTATATTACATATGAGTATGATATTCTGTAACATTAGGTATATATGAAGTCCTGCATTCATATGCTGAATGAAAGCTGCGCTGATGAAATGATATAAAAGCTAATGAAATTATAGCAATAATATAGTTTCTTATACGGAAATATGCTTAGAAAACCCAAGAAATTCACAGTATTAATAATCACAATACTAATTTAAACCACAATATTACATGCAATCTCAGTAAGATAATAAAAGAAAAACTTCAGTATATAGACATAGCTATAAACAGAGCAGTCGACAAGCTACTATGACCGAAAATTACTCACATTTTAGCGGGCTAGTCTTTTTTCTTAGTGTTTGCATTTTCGCATAGGTATTTACACTTACACTACTTATTATTACTTATATTTTCACATTCATCCATCTGGTATTAAACAATCACAATATATCACATTTACTATTGACTTATCGCTTTCCATCATTACAATAAAACATTGAGATAATTCACTATTTAACAACACATATTACACTTTTATTATACAACAATATCCATTTTGTATAGTTCTGAATTAATTCCCGTTCTATTGATCAAAGAATCCATTGATCTACCCTATATAGGGGTGTAGCAAGTTGGGGTAACATAATTGTGCACATGCTCAGATGTTTTGAAATTATTGATTGCAAAACTTTTGAAACTTTCTTATAAGACATTTTCGAATTGAGAAAAAACAGCTCTGTGTTGTTAAAGTTTAAAACATTTATTTCTGGTGAAAAGCCAAGAAATATCACTATTTACCGCAAGTCCCCGCTTACTCAGCAAGTTGTCACATAAATAAATAGAGTGTTTTAAAAGTAATAATATAAGAAACAATTACCATCAATTGTGGGCATGTTTTCTTGATAACTTGCATCCTTTCAAGAGACATTAATAATCTTTGGGTAAAACATGGTCAACAGCCTTCAACAAAACACTACACATTTTTGAAAAGCGCGTTAAGTTTTCCGTCTTATTTCTCTCCGCAATGTGCACATAATTAATCAAACACCATTAACCATTTACACTTTTGCATTTACATACGTGAAAGTTAATATTGCATACTTATTCAAAGTTACAAAACAGATATTTACAAAATAAATTATTTATAATGGTTTAAATTATAAACTGTCAAAATAAGACAATAAAAAAGGCATGTTCAAAACTTCAAGTATTTATGATATATACCTATAACATAACATACATATATATTAAACATTATCCTCGCATTATCTAATATTTTAAAGTAAATTTATTAATGAACATGGTTGTAACATATCTTCTAAATACTGTTCTTATCACTTATATCTGATTTTCTTATTTATATAATACTATTACAATTGGAACAGACGTAATTTAGATTAAATATTGCCATTATAAGTAATAATCAGTATGTATTACGAATCGTAAAAAATTGGCGCCAAATAAACCAACAGCGCGGTCGAATGGTTAAAGATAGTCAAGATTGTCGAGAAAGTCATAAGAAAATTTTAAACCGTATTGTTTAAAGTGGTTTTAAATAAAAGTTGTAGTGCATAATTATGTCGTCGCCTATAGGATCCCGCACTCCTCGTAGAGATGGAAGAGCTACCCCTTCTAGGCGTGAAGGAGCGACACCGCGTAGGGATGTTATCCCTGAAACTCCGACAAGAACACCTAGAGCAAATGAAGGAGCAACTTCTACACAAAGTACAAAAAGTGATGCTGGAACTCCCATGCGATGGGGTGCAAATACTCTTGAAAATGGAACAAATCCGGCATCATCATCACCACCAGCAGTCATTCCCACCAGTCCAGCGGCAGGTAAGGAAAATATTACATATTCTTGTATTATTTTGGGGTTACTGTCATTGTGTTCCATAGCTTTAGGAATGAGTGAAATTGATTTAAGCTCACCACTTAATTATGGAACACCAAGTTCATTGGGATCAATTCGAACCCCTAGATCAGGTATTCGTGGAACACCAATTCGAATGAGACCTGATGTTCGATCAGATAAAAGAATTCGGCAAGTTAATGTCGGTTCTGATGTGGTAAGTAATGCAAGGTGGCTTACCTTCACAATTTCAATACATTATATGAATCGCAGTTAGAATCTATTCCTGAATCACAAGAATCCAGTGGGACTGCTGCTCCACACTTAATAATTTGGGGCACAAACGTATCTGTAGCTCAATGTAAAGAAAAATTTAAACAATTTATTCTACGCTATATTGACCCAGAAGCAGAAAATGATGAGAGAACTGAAACCATGAATTTGAATGAACCCCTTTATTTACAAAAACTAGAAGAGGTATATTTCAAATATATTTCTATCCAAAAACTAAAATTGTACCCATTCATGTGTGTCTTTCAGATTCATACCCTAGAAGAGCCATTTTTGAATGTTAACTGTAGCCACTTAGAAACATTTGATGAAAATCTATATAGACAGTTGATCTGTTATCCACAAGAAGTTATTCCTACTTTTGATATGACAGTGAATGAAATGTTCTATGAACGTTATCCTGCAGCAGTCTTAGAACATCAGATTCAAGTGAGGCCATTTAATGCTGAAAAAACTAGAAATATGAGATCATTAAATCCAGAAGGTACTATTTATTTGCAATTAAAATCAGAGGCTTCAAACCATATTACTCTTTTTAGACATTGATCAATTGATCACTATAAGTGGTATGGTTATAAGGACATCAAATATTATGCCTGAAATGAGGGAAGCATTTTTTAAATGTATTGTTTGCGCTTTTAGCACGGTTGTAGAGATTGATAGAGGTCGTATTACTGAACCAACTCTCTGCACGAATTGTAATACCAATCATTGCTTCACTTTGATCCATAACAGGTCACAATTTACTGATAAGCAAATGGTGAAACTCCAAGAATCGCCAGGTGAGATAATATTATTAGTATAGCTAAAGCATATACTTTATAGCAGGCAAGGAACATATGAATAAGGACAGATGAACAGTATCAACATCTGTCATCTCGAGGGGCGAAAAATCCTGACCTTTAGCCTGCTTTTTCACTTGCTTCGGCTAGATCGAACTAAAAAAAAAAAAATACGATTGCGCGAAGATTTGCTAAATCTTTGTTCTCGTTTACATGTTCCTTGATACAGATTAACTTTCATAGGGACGCTATTGGGATCTCAAACATTAAAGAGATACAGTGAGTTACGATTATACTCGAAAAATATCAGAGAATTTATTTTTGACTTAAGCGATATGAGTAGTTAGAATATAAAAGAAACGTATAGGATTTTTGACATGAAACCATCTTTAAAATCGTTACCGGAGAAGAAAAGGCAATTACGCCCAAGTGGGTAACAGATTTTGCAAAAGTAATTTCAAATTTTCGTAAAGTGACTAAAAATAGATTATCACCCCAACTTGATCTTCTTTAAAAGCGGATGTAGAATTTTGAACTTGATTAGAAATAACTTTTAAATAGTGTGTAACTTTATTGTGACAGCATTGGTTCGGAGTTGATGTAAATATTGTTTTTTTATTTGTTTTTACGTAAATCATATGTTACATGTCTTTCCCTAAGATTAGTTAGTCACTATACAGTTTTTCCATGAAACTGGATAATTAGAAGTTTTCTGGCTTATTGAAACCCTTCAGTTTTAATAACTTGTGGTTTGTAATAATTAGGTAGTTATTTATATTGTTACATGTAATTGATTAATTTTCACTTGCTTTAAGTACCAGAGATGTATTTTTTTAAAACTACCAAGCACTAACGTTGTTTAAATTCAAAATCAGCTTTAAACACATTCACAAAGGCGTATTGTATTGTGTTCTAAAATGTCGAAAATATTAAACGTAATGTATTTTTACTCGTTCCTTCAACGTGCAAAACAATTTTTTTAAAAATTGGAATGTTTTTAGATGACATGCCTGCTGGTCAGACACCTCACACAGTTGTTCTCTTTGCTCATAACGATTTAGTAGATGCTGTTAGTCCTGGAGATAGAATTACAATTACTGGAATATATAGAGCTCAACCCATACAAATAAATCCTAGAATGAGGAATATACGTTCAGTATATAAAACTCATATAGACGTTCTGCATTTTCGCAAAGTTTGATCAAAAGCGTTTGTATGAAGAAGAAGATGGGTAATTAATCTCTCAGATATGGTGCAAATATTCGTAATGATTTATAATTTTCGTCCAATAGCAAAGATCACTGTTTCCCGCCAGAGCGCGTTGAGCTTTTGCAAATTTTAGCTCAAAAACCAGATATTTATGACAGATTAGCGAGAGCTATAGCTCCTTCGATATATGAAAACGACGACATTAAAAAGGGTATATTACTCCAACTTTTTGGTGGTACAAAGAAAACTTTTGTAACGTCTGGACGTACAAATTTCAGAGCTGAAATAAACATACTACTGTGTGGAGATCCAGGTAAATAACTGCATTAATATATTATCTGTCTACATTCATGAGAAAATTATAAAACAATTCAGGTACCTCTAAGTCGCAACTGTTGCAGTATGTTTACAATTTAGTTCCAAGAAGCCAATATACCTCTGGAAAAGGCTCTTCTGCCGTCGGTCTAACTGCTTACGTTACGAAAGATACTGAAACCAGACAATTAGTATTACAAACTGGCGCTCTTGTTTTAGCTGATAATGGCGTATGTTGTATAGATGAATTTGATAAAATGAACGATTCTACAAGGAGTGTTTTGCATGAAGTCATGGAGCAACAAACGTTGAGCATCGCAAAAGCTGGTATTATCTGTCAGTTAAATGCTAGAACATCTGTATTGGCCGCGGCGAATCCGTGCGAATCTCAGTGGAATAAGAATAAAACTATTATAGAAAACGTGCTGTTGCCACATACGCTACTATCTAGATTTGATTTAATTTTCTTAATATTAGATCCTCAAAACGAACTTTTTGATAAAAGACTTGCAAAGCATTTAGTTTCCTTATACTATAAGACGCGGGAACAGGAAGAAGATGAAATTCTGGTAAGATAACAAACTTGAATTGGCTTACAACGTACATGTGAATATTATTTGAAAAATCAGTGAAAGCAAAGAAAACAACTTTATTAATGCTTTACATAATTTATTTTTCATGTGCCGAACATCAAGTATATACAGATGTTTATAATTGAAGACACGAGTGGATGAAGGTGTTATGTTACAAAATCAAACTTTTTCAGAAATTAAGCTTTTTTATGTAATTTTTCTCAAAAGTAGTGTAATATAACCCCTCCATACATTTCACAAGACTCGAGTGTTCTTGAATTTCTGGAATTTTCGATGGTGCTATGTGAAAGATGGGTACAAAACACCTTGATTCATGCAAAAAAGAGTTTTTAAAATGCGACATAGCACCTTCTCCACTCATGTCTTCAATTGTTGTAGGGTATAATTTTTCTATAACGTAAATCGGTATTTGTACAGGATCTTTCGTAACCTCGATACAGCCTTCAATTGTTTTTTTTTTAATACACCCTTACTATTGTTGCATTTTTAAAGTATCAATAAATTTTGGAAAAATAAGGCATATTTAGGCCTAAACTTGTTCATTTTCTAGATATCTTTCCTTCTCAGCCGTACTGCTGCTTGTGTATGTTTACATCATTGAATTCCTATTAATAAATGCTTTGATTTATTGTTCAAAATTTACTGATATTTCTAAAAATGGAACAAGCGGTTTTGTATTTTAGGAAAATTGACGACTCTACGGAAATTACGAAACACTTTGTACAAATGCTGATAATTTGAATTCCTTGCCAGTGTAACACCCAGTATTATCGCATGTACACATGTATAATTTATTGTTCTAAGTGAAAAAGAAAGAAAAAAAATGTTTTATAGGATATGTCTATCTTAAGAGACTACATAGCTTACGCCAAAGAACATATACATCCGAAACTCAGCGAAGAAGCTTCACAGAAACTTATTCAAGCTTATGTGGACATGAGGAAAGTTGGATCTGGCCGAGGCCAGATTTCTGCGTACCCTCGTCAATTAGAATCTCTTATTAGATTAGCCGAAGCACATGCCAAAGTCAGATTTTCACAAACAGTAACAGTCGAAGATGTTGAAGAAGCTACCAGGTATTTATATTCATTTTTATTTAAATTAGAGCACCTACAAACAATCGTTACAATAACCCGCATCACTATTTATTATATTGTTTTATTGGTTTCTTATGTTCAGGCGCGTGTACAGCTTGCGTTTATGGAGGAGGTACAAAGCAATATTGACAGATGAAATGAGAGTAAAAAAGGTGAATCATTCATTCATCCTGAAATTTTACATCTCAAATATGTTCCGCTGGATCATGGAGGGAGGGGAAATTACCTCTATTATCCTCCCTCCCCTGTATGCGCGCCTGCTTATATTTACTTAGTTTAAGGAACATTTAGGAGTAAGTCTGGGAAATTTGTAGTCATCATAAATCTAAAAATCGAAAACAATGCAGACGTGTTTATTTGGGTAGGCAGAATTGTTCAAGTAGGAATATTTAGAGAAGCACGTCATCGATAGATGCAGAAACAAATATTGATTTGAACAAATGATTGCTTTTAATGTCAAGAAGCTACAGTTAATTTTTACCTGTAAATCAGTTTTTTGTGAATCATGAGTTTAGATTAATAATATATTCAGAATATTTTGAATTATGGTCGTTATTATTACAACAAAATTGTTTGACGTTACAGCACCGAGTAAAGCGCTAGTCAAAATCCTGCAAATCAAAAAATCTGAACAAGCTACTAAAATACTTCTATTTTTTTTTTATTTAATCCTTAATATGAATTAGGTAACTATACTATAAACAAATTTCAGATTACATAGAGAAGCTCTGAAACAATCGGCAACAGATCCATTATCAGGTAAAATCGATGTTGGTATCCTAACTACAGGGTTGAGCAGTGCTTCTCGTAAGCGCAGAGTAGAACTAGCGCAGAGCGTTAAAAAACTAATAGAGCAAAAGGGCAAAGTACCTACCATCAGCTACCAGAAATTACTAACTGAAATTAAAGAGAATTCCAGTTTGGTAAGTATAAATACATCTATTTATTTTGTTCTTATACATTGCACGAAATTTGGCTTGATTGTGGGTTGAATTTATTGGATAGGTTTCTTTAATAGTTTAACTCCTTTTCAGATGGTGACAAGGGAACAGTTTGAAGATGCATTGAAGGATCTGCAAGATGATGGTTTGATTGTTGTTATGGGTAAAAGTAGCATTCGCATATGTTCTTACAAAGATTAATACATTATTTTTTTAAATATGTATTCAAATATTTTTATAAATAACTAATAAGCAATAATAAATATTATTTACACCATGTTTCATCCAAACGACATTTTCCCAGAAACCATCTGTACATCATCTGATTCTTTTCAGAATATTCCTCAAAATTATGTGGAAGGTCCATGTGCTTCTCCTAACAAAAATAAAATTATAGTTTTTTTTTTATTTCTAATGTTGGGCATTGGCGATTCGAAACAATTGCTAACGCAGAAAAAAGAACAATAACAAAAAGTACCGATAATGCCAACACCACTACGCTTTGTAGATAGGTACCATAGCTGGCGGGAAAATCCTTTTACAATCTCCTTTGTTTAAATGTTCATTGTGAGCTTGCAAAAAATCGATCCTATCCTCCGAACTTAAACAATTTTTACACAGCTGACAAGTTTTTGGAAGACAATTGGTTCTACATAACGCACTATTGCATTCCTCCGGATAAACAGCAATATTTTTATCGGCGGATTCCATGTTTCTCTCCGATTCAGTCCTAAAAGCTTAGTACTAGCAAAACGTTTGAACTAATATAGAAATTCATACCTGGCTAATGTAGGTTTTTCAACCCTAACTGCAATTCCAACCAGGCTGAGTAAGTTATAAATAACTTGTTCAAAAAGTAGTTTATTCGCAGGGAAATGAGCTGACGATAAATTGGGACTCATGTTTGCCTCCATCAAAGATACGCGAAGAGCCTCGTCAACAACGAAGTCGAATCTCATCATTTCGAAAAAATTATGCTTCGATTTATATCTGTTTAAAATATATATTATTATTATTATAGTATATATTAAATTATATACTCCATATTTGTAAATATTCAGAAATTTATTGATTATCACTATAGATATGCATTTTCAAAATGTTTTTGATTGAAAAGTTAGTAGCGAGTATGGAAACAATATACGTATAGATGCAATCTACGTCAGCTACAATAAAAAATAAAAGTGGGAGAAGGTGCACAGGATAGTTGCTCAAGGAGAAAAAGAAGCCGTCCCGTATAGTTACAATCATCTCTTACGCACCCTGGACAATTCTTTTTCTCCCATCTACTTGCATATTGGGAGTGACATTTGTTAACATAGTTATTATAGTTAATAATAAGTACTGTTTTTTTCTTCCTTTTTGTTGTTGTGGAGGCCGTCTGACCTTGGGTCTCCGGGAACACTGCAGACTATTAGTTCTTTGTATTTAGTTTCTCATTTCTTTTACCCATTAAATTACAACAGCCATTTCAGCATCCTGGTATACCCTGTACTAATCTCTGTAGGTCTGTGGCTGGTTCATCGAAGTAATTGTTCTGCACTCAATTTCGGCTTGCCACAAATTACTTGTCTTTTTGCGTCCAAAGCCTCGCATTCACACAGGATCTGATAGGCGATCCCTGTCATCCTATTACACAGTCTGCAGCGGTATCTCCCATGTTGATCCTAATTTTCTACCGGCGTCCTTTCAGTGGATATTCTGTTGGTAGACCTGGTACGATGGGAAAATGATTCCTATTGAGTCGAAAGTAGTTCTTCAGTCTTGCAGTTTTGCTAGTGGCTCGTCCACCACCAAATTCCACAGTAGAGGGGACAAAATTCCACCCAGGAGGTATACTTTTCAACTCCAGCCACCAGTGTCTCTCCCATGATGGTTGTGTAAACTGATCTTTCTATGAGAGTGTAGTCTATCCAGCGAAGAGATAAGACAAGAAGTGACCCTCGTCATTTTTAGCGGATCCGCAGACACGACTTTGGTATTCTGACAGCATTGCCAATTTACTTAGGAGACGCTACCAAACGCCACTGCAGTCATTATTCTGACGTTGATCTTGACGGTCGTTGAGAGTAATTGAGAATAATTAAATATTATCCTTGAAGTAATTCTACTTTTTAATTCAACTTAATATTATTTTGTTTGTTTCTTGCTGCATTGTTACATAACAATAATTGCAATAATGGTATTAAAAGTAATTAGACTGTATTTTAATAGCATCAAGCAATGCGCATGAATAAGTTTTTAAATCCATTTTTTTTTTCATGGTTACCATATTATTGAATTGATGCAAAACATAAATCGTCAATGTCGACGTATAACAGCAAAGTACACTCTCAATATGTAAATTTTAGAATTTTGGAAGTGTTAAGGTAATACTGTGTCCCATTTTTTTTTTTTTTGCTAACTGAGGGTACATTTAATGAATCAAATGGCAGCAGATGACAAATAGCGGCCATTTTGAGATGAGATTGTGTTTCCCTCTCTGACACACTCTTTGTGATAGGGTAAATGGAGGAAGACAGCATTTATTTATTGCTAAAATAATGAAGTAGCGCTAAAAGTTATTTTTCCGGTGACAAAACATCAAAGGTGTCGACAGCAAGTGTTGCTTCTTGTCTTACCTCTTTGCTGGTCTATCCGTCTGCAGCTTGTTGCATTTACCCTTTTATATCTCTATGTCTTGGAGATCGATGTAGCGGAAGCATTTGCAAATGTTCTCTCCACGTCCAGGAATTCGGTTTTCTCCATCCTGTACCGTTTTGCCAGGTTTAGAATAAAAGTGACTCTAATCAACCGGCCTCGAAGTAATTGGTACGTGTCCCAGTGTGAAACTTTCTCTAAGTAACAAACTGAGCTTTGGTAACAAAAGTTCCGGACCTTTTTGTAGCACAAATGAATAATGAATAAATTTATGTGGTTTGAATGAGATGATTGCCCATTTCGTCTTTTCCATATTCATCGTTTCCTTTGTTACCTGCCAGTGCAGGTTCTAGTTCTGTATTGTTGCAGTCTTGCAGTGATGAATGAGTAATTCTAGATCACGAAAGTGAACCTGAGTTTGTTATAGTAAGTAAAGACCTTTCTATATCCATCCCAGACCGATGTTTTCTTAGTTCTATTGAACTTTTTTTTATAACTTCCCTTTACATGCTGTCAAGGTTGCTGTTGTTTTCCATGGGGCATTTATGTTGGAACACCGGTATAATAGCGTCTAGCATTCGCCTTGCTACACATTCTAGGTCTATTGCATTGTTTATCTCTCGTTGCATCTTTTTCATAAAGTAGTCCAGTTCTGCTGTGTAAGCTTCCCAGTAAGTTCTTCGACGATTTCAAAATTGATTTACCCGTGATCTGAATAACTCTCATCAGACACATGCCAACCATGGATATTACTTCCTACATAAGTGATTGCTAGTTCCGTATTACAACCGATTATGAACTGGTGGTAGGTCAGCGTCATCAAAAGCTACGCCGATCCGATAAATCCCTCGACATAATTTTGACTGTAACCAAACCTCTGAAACAATAGTTGTAGTTTTTATTTAGTTAGTAGTATAGTTTCTTTTTTAACCAATATGCGGATTCTTGATACTTCGCAGGTTCTACTGTAAATCAGTGTTACTGTACCAGTGCGAAGTCAAAGTTCTTCGTCCTCACAGCAAGTGTTGCCGAAGCCGCGTTGCTATGTTGAAGTTTCGCCTAGACCACTCATACCTTGATCATCGAGGTCTTTTAGGATTTAATCATAATCATAATTATATCAATTTATTGGCATCACTGCAGTACATTCATATTGTGAACATATATGCCAAAAAGACTAAATCACCGTAAAGGTGCTCTTCCTTTAGCCTCAATTCCAATTTTTATGGTTTTGGCCAGAAGTATAACACATGAATTCATACACGTCAAATTTATCTTTCCTTTTCTATCACTCAAGTCCTCTTCGTTGATGTTAACACCATACAACTTAAGGTTTACTTTGAGATAGTAATTCCATTCTACTTTTCCAAAAAACCACGAAATGTAAAACTAAAGATGCATGTTCCTGTCACCTTGACAGATTTCGAAGTTAATCTTTCCGAACTTGAAGAGAGCCCGGTACTGGTTATTGCCAAAGATTCCATACGAAACTTCATGAAACGTAACATCCTTCTCCACTTTTTTTTGCTAAGCAGAAGCCAGCCTCCCACGCGTAGACCTAACTTTTACATGTCCAGTCATGTCCCGACTACTTCTACGGATTCTTCTCTTCCAGGGATCATGGCTAACACCCTTGCAAAGTTCCGCCATGGATGTCACGGCTTCATGAACCAGGTCTTGTTGGTTTCATTGTGATATGTCATTCATAAGACCCTCCACTGAAGACGGTCTTCGTAAACTGCAAGAGACTGCTTCCACTCGGGCAGTGATTATCGATACAATAGACTGACCAAATTTACGGGAAGGGTTGCGTTTAAAGTAATATTTTGGTTTTCGAATCCAGATGTCACTAGTGTTCCTGTATGTGTAAAAGTACGGAAGTTAGGGCATTAGCTAGGAGGTTAAATTGGCCGCGACGCGAAATAGATATTAAGAAAATGAATCGGTGGAATGGTGGGATTTTTTTAGTAATGCTGCTAAAGAACTAGATAGATTACCGCATGATATTTAGATAGTTAGCGGGGTAGTACGTATTTATGAATGAATATTTTATACTCTAGTGGTCTTAACTACTAAATTATAGTTCTTCGCATGGTTGGGGTTATAAATAAATATTTAAAACATTAATCTTTAATTTAATTGCTATTGGTTAGAATAATTAGGATAAAGTTATTGTTAAGTATTAGAATAGGTAACAGCAGTACCTATTCTAATACTTAACATTTTGTTTGTTTTTAAATCATTACTTGTATCCTGTTTCAACTTCAAATTCACGATATGTGAAAAAGAGAATAGGTGCCTGAAGACGGCACGGCACGGCTATCGGAATTGAAGAGACGTGGAGGCTGCTTCTTCAATATTCAGAAGTATAATAGGTTTGTTTGAACATGCAGTTCGTAAACGGTTCACGATCGTGTGAACCAATCAGACAACGCATTTCACTTCGCGAGAACTCCAATCTGTTCTCTGATTGGTTCACGTGATCACAAAGCGTTCGCGAACTGCATTTTCGAACAGCCCTAATAATTGGCGGCTATCAGTAACAAGGTCTGGGACCCTGCCGACGAACCTGCAGACGAAAGCTAAGAGATAACTAAGGTCGTTCCAAGGGCGCAAATATAATAACAACTGATTGGAAACATTTCCATTTTTCTGGAATCCATATAGTACTTAGAATAGGTAGCCTTGTATTATTTGTATTTAGCTTTTCATAAATAAAGTGTATTTAAAAGTGGTGGGGAAACCTGGATGCTTAGCAAGAATGAGAACCATTGTTTAAACTCAATAAATTTTGTAATAGAGCCATTCGCCAATAGATAGCGCTATTCCACACAAATATTTATAAAAAGTTATACAGTGAGGTCGTAAATGGTGTCCTCTCCCACCCATAATTACTTTTGAAAGAAATAAAATAGGCCAATGAAACAAAAACCATGTGAATGTAGAGGCCATTTTTGATATTTCGACCAGTGTTGGGTAAGATAGAAGTGAATAAATTTATACGACTAAACACACTCGCATTTATTCGCGGCATGGGTGTTGGCTCACATTTTCCCGAAAGCAGACAAAATACCAGTATGTCTAATCGCTGTAGAAATTTATTCACTTCCCCTAACTTGCACAACACTAATTTTTACTATAAGAATAATGTACTTGGCTTGAAACGTAAGAGAAAGGGCGTTGCTATCTTTGAAATTTTAACTGGAAAATAGTCACGATAATTAAAACAATTTTACAGTATTTAGGTACTTATCCGAAATAAATGATTTGACTACGTTATTTTTCTATTAGCACTAGTATTGGGTTTGAGAAAAGGTTATTTACTATCATATGTAACACTAATATACTTCAAACTAAGAGAAGAAAGTGCTATTTTGCAGACTGAGGACACATATTAGAAACGAAGTGTCGGCTCGATTTGTAATATATACCCGCGGCTTGCAAAGGAATTTTTTTTTAACCAGGTCTGAATACATTTTTTTCCAGCCAATTCCATTTTAACATATTTCCGAAAAAAATTGTCAACATAATTTACGGCGGCACTGTATATGTAATACAGATTACAGAACTTCCAAAGTAATATTTTTGTCAAGTGTATAAGTTAAGACTTCAAGGTATTAGATGGACTTACATGCCCCTTATATCAAAAAATGTCAAAATCAGAAGTTTATCTTACAAAACATCTTTTCGGATCTAGACATATACATATATATTGGTACAGCAATAACACATTGAAAGTTACGAGTAAAATGAAAAAAGCGGTAATATTTTATATTGGAGGTAGTGTAAACGAATAGTGATGAGGATATCGAAATTCTGGACGTAGAGGCATTCTATTTTCACCACAACTGTGTTTATTTAAACTAACTCTGAAAAAAAAGACTCGCCAGCCTTTTCCCCTCAGGTCGTCAACTTTCTATGTGTCACGGGTGTACAATTACTCTTGGATGGATGGCCCTGTCACAGAATATCTAACAACCAGAATATCATCTTGGCCTGGCGGGAATGGTTCGCGCATTCTCAACGCGCAGCTTGATCCGCCATTAAATCGGGTGAGAACTTGTGGTTCCGGCTATGTTCGCTCTTTGCATTAGGCACACGTCGCTGACTTCAAGTTTATATTCGTATGTTTATTTAAATAGTGTTATCAAGTGCAAGAGGACAAAATATGAAAATAATGGAAAGAGAGTAAAATAATTGTAAAAATAAGCGATATACTTTCATTTTAACGTAGATATGTATCATATTCTCGAAATTCACTTCCAGTTAGGTCCTGTCAGGCACCGAATTCTATCAAAGCCCATCCTGACTTCTCGCCCGAACAGTGACATCAAGGTCACGAAATTTTGCGCACTGAGATCAAAAGAGCGGATAAAGAGATTGTATTCTAGTTGTTAGATATTCTGTGGCCCTGTCAAATATGATGTCGTTTGGTTTAGCTCCAATCTTATTTGAATATGCAAGTAGCATCTATCAATAATAATAACAAATAATCTGTTTAAATTATTCCGCTTTTATATGGCCTTGGTAGGTCTACTTGTATCTATAGTCACTGCACTCGCAGCATCATCCATCGCATTCACGAGCCTTTCTTCAATCAGATTCACTTGCTCTAGATTCGGGTTTTTTTTCCGGATAACATTTTTCAATGACTGCCACCAGTAGCACCAACCGGTCTGGCGCTGCCCGCTATAACTACCCTTGAGTTTATTTAAAGTTTGCGGAGGCATTTTAGAATCCAGTTGAGGTCTTTTCTTGCTGCTCGCAATGTTTTTTCTAATAATAATTTATGCTGTACAGCCCCCAATAGCTTTGTTCAGTTACAGGGACCATTGATGCTCGGTCATGAGCTATTATTATGCCTGCGTCCGTGGAGCGACTTAAGATATTAGCCTCTCAGTATTTGCCAGAGAATGAGGGAAGCCACGAAAACCTCGCTCTGAGAGTAGATCCTCAATTGTTACGATATTTAACGGTTTGGCTTCCTCCTTCCGGCTTGGATCTTTTAGAGTCAGATGGTTTTTTTCTACTCCTGCAACAATGTTTCCAGCACAGTCACTGTCTTGCCTGGTATTCATCTCCAAGATAGCTTTGTCCGTTTCTAGAGTTCCAATACAAGAACTATCCGATACCCTCTCCTGATCCCTCCATTCTGGTAACTGAGGAAAAATGACTGCTAACTGCGGATATGACGCCACCACATTCCCTTTTTGGGTTTCAGTCGAGGTACAGCACTCATCAAATGCCCATCTCTCACACAAGAGTGGAAGAGGTATGCATGGACGATCATGTTAGAAAAAATTACGTGTGACATGACGACTACATTGTCGTCGCCCACAGTTAATGTATTGAATTAAGTAAAGCCACTAATAAGGTTGAAATAAACAAATAAAATAAATAAAGCTCACCGATTAACAATATCTACGATTTTTGGTTCCTTGTTCAATATGGTAATACGAAGTGCCTCCTCTATTTGTTCCCAAATTATACTAGGGTCTTGACCATTGGCTCGAAGGTATGCGTTCAAACTTTCTTTCATACCAAAACCAAGAGTGTTATAGTAATATTTCAAACCAGGCACTTCCCAGGTTGGTAGATAGTCGTCTCCAATTACATATTTATCAACATTCTCTGCATCAAAAGGATGATATTTTATTGGACAAAATCTGAAATTTATAATTTGTTAAAGTTGAAATAACAGGCCCGCAAAATATCGGTAACACTCCTACACCAAGCGAAAAAGGTTAATTAATGCGAAATGATTATTTCATCCTCAACCATAGACCGAATATGATGAAGGATCAAGGCGGGCATAGGACCTAGATTCAAAGAACAGCACAATATAAACAAGAGGAAGTTTTCATCATGCAACACAAAGGAAACTGAACGTAATACTAATGTAGCTTCACCGAAAGAATAAGATGCTTATGTACGAAACCATTCGAAATGCTGGCAAACCAACGTTTTGGGTTGAGCTACACAGCATGCACCACTCTAAATACAAACACCCGAATATTCTCGTCCCTCTTGTGCTGGTCTTGCCAACGATTGGTAAATTGCAGTGCATAATCGGCATCAAGATGTTCTGTGTGGTACAGATAGAAAATGCGGTTTGTATGATGCCGTTAGTTACCGATGTAACAAGTTTAAACAATAGTGTTGAATTGGTTCCAACTGTATATATAGGACAGTTGAAACTGTAACGTGAACGGTACTATAACCAGGATACATCTGACACATTAACTTTTGTTAGCATCCAAAGGAAAAGCTTGCCAATATGGTATAGGAAACTTACAATACTGATTTATTGAACCCAAAACCCTTCTCCCAACCGTCCCAAACTTTTATTTTTGTATCTCTTATATTTATCTGTAAATGGTAAGATATGGGTTAAGCTCACTATCGTTTTGCGACCGTAAACTGAACATTTTCTAACTCCAATTTCTCTATTTCTATCTAATCATTTTTCTTTTTATCGATTTTCTTTTTGTTTAGACATATGTTCCATATATTTACTGCATTTTTAATGAAGTAATTAAGTTTTGATGGGCTCTAACAGTGCAGCTCTAACATAAAACCGTTACCATCTTTAAGTATCATTTTCGGTAAATTTAGTCTCTAGATTTTACTGATTCTTCTGTTTTCAAACTAATATTGTATTTACTGCCTGCGATTTTTAAATATATTTGATTGTTAATGTTTTATTAATATCCAAAGTTTAGTGAACAGATTTCCATACTCTCTATTAACTTCTTTCCCTGAACCTTGATGATATTTTGAAATATTTATCAAAATATCATAGGCTGCAAATCATCTATTATTCCTCTCTAATATGAAAAAAGAACGGTGTTGATATTATTAACAGTAAAAAAAAAAAAGAAAATGTGGCGAAATATCAAAAAAAAAATATTTTTTAGGGAGAGTCGATTTTGTGAGCTCATCTTCGCAGTTTTTTACACTTGCTTTTACATTACAAACTGAATAATAACAGCAGTGTGGTTAGTCCATGTCATTTCTGTATTGTATTATTTCCTACGAGTTCATTTTTGCTACCTTTTGTAAGTTCGTACATGTAGCGCGAAAAAGTAGAACTGTATTCCAAATTTCGACATTTGAGGCGCCACTGATGCTTCAAGTTTCTTGAAACCAACGTTCCAAGAGAAATGGAAGATTAAATTATTTTTGAAACTGATAATATCTACTTTTCGGCGGAACCGTGCATGCTTAGATAAGATTTCACCTTATATTCGGTATACGGTTAGAATGGGTGTGAAATACGAATTCATGAACCTCCAATTAACCAACTAAACATGGCTTTAGTCTGGATTGAAAACGCAACCTCAAATTTCTCGTTTTCATTGCTAACTTATCCTAACAAAAATTGTAATCGCTGCTGTTAGTGTTCTCGGAATTTGATGAACAGCACCCGACAAAATTAATGTCGTTGTCCACAGCGAATTTTCGTATCTTCCTATCTGATATTTATAATTGCCAAGCGTTTTACACGCAGGTACTCTAATAAACCTCTTACCTCCTTAACCTCCTCCCGACATTAATTTTGTCGGGCAGCATACATACAACAGTGTATAAGAATTTGTGTTGTTGGACTGTACACTCTACAGTGAGTGTAGATTGGATGCCAAATCACAAATCATAATGCAACTCTGTCCAAATCCTTTCCATAAATGTTTTCTACTACAACTTATTATTATTTCTATTATTATTATTAAAGTTTGAAAGTGCATTAAATCAATATGGATAATATATAATAAGCATACTTTATGTATCCTATTAAAAAAAAAAATTGGTATAGTGAATCGAGAACTTATCCCTGTGCTAACTTCGTATGAACCCCTTAGGCACACCACACTATATAAATTCCGCCATAACTGTCAGTTCTCAGTTTTAAATCAACAATGGCAATAACAAGGGCTCCATAGATGTGGTTTCAACTGAGATAGGTGATGGGTTAATATTACAAATAACCACAAAAATCAAGGTATTCTTTCGTTATTAAAATAATGCTATGTACCTCAACAAAGCATCTCCATTGTAGATATAAACCCTTAACGGATCAACAGAAGTTATTATTGTGTAAATACCAATATCAAACTTATGACCACTTATGAGTAATGGTGGTTCAACATATAATTGCACAAATGTACCATTCGCCTCGTCCAAATTAATTTCTGATATATTTTTCAATTTAATATGTCTATGTTCATTATGTTTTTGTACAAATCTAGCACTAGGATCATCTGATATGTACTTTAACAATTCCTCCTTATGGTCTGGTAATTTAAATGCTGGTGGTATATATTTTAGTGCACTCGTAGCTAAATCTACCTTATTTGTAAGATATCCACAACCAGGAAAATGATTCACTTTTTGGTGTGGCTTTAGATTCTTTAGTGATGAATATAGCTTCCGAAATGGGTAATCATGTGCCCACAACAAATCCCAATCCAAACTATCAGTGCTGTTTTCATATCCTAATCTTTCTAATATTGTAAACAAGTTATTTAGGTAACCGCTTTCTATGTTTCTTCCATAAATTCGATATTGTTTGAAATTTATTTGCCTTGTTGTAACTTCTTTTTTATAGACTGAAACAGTGGGCAATTTTTTAAAACAGCTGTTGCACTCATCAATACCAATCAGCAGAATTACGAAGAGTGATATTATTACAATTAATACCGATAGAATGTTATAGTCTTTCGCAGGACTTAATATAATCCAATGTTGAACAAAATGTTTTTGTCCATTGTGTTTTCTGAAAATATATAGATATTAGAGATGTAGTGTAATGTGATTAAAATTCTGTTCAAAAAAATATCTAAATATTACACTTACCTTCTCAGTCATTTTCTTGCAACCTGAATTCTAACTAAAAGGTTTTGTAATTTCCATAATGGTAACGGTATATGGAGAATGTGGAACACAGTCCTAATTAGCATTTTATTAGAAAGTTTATTTATATTTTTCATCTTTATTAAATTAGAATTGAAGCTCTGATATTCAGTTATACTTTTTCGATAGTTAAAGGTATTTCTTCAACTAAAAAAAAACAATTTAAGTTCAATTTTCCCATGAATTTTTCTGTCCTCAAAGCTCAATATTTATAAGATTAGAAGTTGGAACCACATCACGTCAGAAATCGCGTTAGCGAATATAGGCAAAAATTTGAGAGGAAGGGAAGAGAGGTTAGGAAGTTAGAAAAAAACATGAAAAAAATTATAAAATCTTGTAATATTCCATATACCTATGTATCTGAGAAGACGAACGGAAATATGTTCATGTTCATAGAATAACATTGATAAAGTAGTTATTATTTTTTAGAGAAAAATTCACAATAAAGAAATGTTTGCTCTACTTTGAAATTTTCGCTCAAAACTATTTACCAGTTCAATATTTAATTTGCAGTTATATCTGCATTCGGAAATTCAGTAGAAATCAGTAATTGGTAAAAAATGAAATAAACGAGAAATTCTATAGATATAGATGAATACAAACGAATTAATATGTATAAAAAATTGCTTTTCTTCTATTACTTTTTTTACCACTAAAATGTTGACCTATAGGCATTTTACAAAAGGCAACTCCAGAAAGGCGAAAGAAACGAATTTCTTAAATTGTTATTTTTTTTTAATATGTACATGAATCGCCCTTTTTTGATTTAAGATATTCAGATACAAGTCGCCTATAAATCTATTAATGCACTAAAGTCTTTATAACCCATTCCGTCGAATGTATTTATAGCTTTATGGTAACATCAAATTAGAAGACGTTGATTTACTTGTACTGCTAATCAGGGGTGGCCTCTCTTAAAGAGCCATGGGGCCATGGCCCCACCATTGCTTTTATTTTCTGTAAAAAGGCCGATCAATATACGTACACACAAAGTTTGTTCGCGTCGCATGAACTATTTGCACTATTATGCACTTTTGCACACAAAAGTTCTAAAAAGTGCATAATAGTTCATGCGACGCGAACAAACTTAAAGATACACATTTAAGTACCTACAGAACGAACGTTGCGATTCCCATGATTTGATGCGACCAAACGCGCTTTGTAGTTATTTATGCCGAAACTGGGACCACGTCTAGATTGGCCCCGACTTGTAGACGTTTGTAGGTATCCACCGGAGCTTGCGGAAGAGGGGTTGGTCATAGTATATGCAAAAATTACATTGGAATGGGGCCAGCCGTTTCGTGGCCCGCTGCCCGACAATTTTCGCTTAAATAAGTCATGTGCTGTGTGTTGTGTTGTTTTCGTCGATATAAAATCACAAAAACACCTGAACTAAACAAGTGACTCATGTACTTACGTGCAGTTTAAAAAAAAATATATGCAATTCTGAAGGAAATACGTTAATTTTTTTTGTGTGGGTATAATTCTAGATAGCAGTAAACGACGTAATGAATTACTGCCAGCTGAACTAAACTGATTCCAAACTTTGTAAAATTAATACAAAAAGAAACGGGGAGAGGGGAGGGGATTAGGCCGGTGATTGGCCTCGCCACTCATTATTGTTACGGGCCGCCACTGCTGCTAATACCGATCTGATTATTTCGTGCTCAGTTATTTAGAAGGATATATTCTGCTTTTAATTACTTCTTTCCCACATCATTCATAAACAAATGCATTAGTATTTTATAAAACTTTCGTGTATTACGTAATACAAATAATTTTAATTTTCTGCTAAAAGGAAATCCAAGGTCATCGGTTAGAAATGTCAAAAAACAATGCATAAATGCGACAGTGACGCCACTAATACTACCTAATTTGATCGCGCGCGTTTGAGGAGGTCGATCACGCAATTTTGATACAGAATAAGTACCATTCTGGGGTGAAGAGCGTTGCTCATTATCTTCTTTCTTCCGTACTTGTCTGATCGCTACCATAGAGTGTGTGTGAGCTCGAGTCAAGGCGGACATTTATGTCCGATCGGTTCTTCGTTCCAAAAGGCATACCCCAAGGTTTCACTCTTGGACCCCTACTTTCCTTGGTGTACGTGAATGATCTAAGCAACATATATCTGACCTCTCTTTCTTCAGCCATCTGCGCACTCATGACGAGATGATATTAAATCATACAAAAACAGCGTCATGCAGCATAAAACATGGAAGAACGAGGTCCTGAATATATGGTCGTGTGAGCCTACAATGCACTCCCACTAGAAATCAGAAACATCAACAATGTAAAACGTTTCAAAAATGTAGTAAAAAGAATTCTAATCCAAAATCAATTCTATAACCTTAACTGTTAGTTTAATAGATAGTGATTGTTTTTTGTTTTGGACTATTGCTGATGTCTTGACGATCGATAGGAAATAAAGCTTATCATTATTACCTATACTGTGGTTTGAACTCTAAACTACCCGAATCTGCACATAACTTATTTAGATGTAAAAATACACTTGTGTTCTTTTTACCCCATAACATTTTTAATATGTTTGATCTTTTCAATCTTCTAATTTGTATTGTTTCTGTCTACTGAATTTAATAATAGTTATTATTATTTATTGTCATAGATGCCAAAAGATATAAACATTGTCAAAATTTCACAGAAGAATAAAATTACACAAATCTACACACTCTAAACATTAAAACTATAAAAACTTCTATGAATTAAAAAGTGCTTTAGATTAGATATAAACAACAAACTTGTTGTCCATCCGTACTTGCTTCAGGTGGTTTGGCAAGGAATATAACATGTCTCTGAAGATGGCTGTTTAGCCGAAACTAGTAAGCCGATACTTTTTATTACATTTGATTGAGTAATACACCAGACTTTATTTATCCTTTAAAGTAGGCGCTTATTTTGAGAATATTAAAATACCATGAGAAATAAATGGTTCCAATTTAGATTGTAAAGAAAACGGCTGATGTATATAAAAATATTTAATATAAAGATCCTAAAAGAACTATTTATATTTAAAAACAATAATAAAGGAATTAAAAATGAACTATTATTTAATCTGATTCATTATCACTAAGTATTTTTCGCTTTTTTAACGTAAGAGTTTTCTTTTTTAATTTGGTGTTTTTTGTTTGATCACCAAAATCATACTTCTTCTTCAATCTCTCACGAATAAGTAATCCCTTAATTAAACGTCGCCAGTTTTCATATACTCGTTTTTCAATTTTTTCTTTTGCCCTCTTTTCTGACTCTTCTTGTTCCTACATTGTAATAATTAAAATGTAGATTGATAACATACGTAATAAGTATAACATTTTTACCTGATACCAAGCGGCTATCAATTGTTCAGAGTATTCCTCACATACAACAAATCCATCAAATGTAGGGTGACTCCAACCGCCATGAAAATCGAAACCAACCACAGCCGGTGCGCAATCAATGTTCATTTTACGAGCAGTTTTATTTAGACCCGGCACTTCATATTCAAAAAAATATATATAGTGTCTATTTGAGATGATTTATATTATGCATATCTTACATTGTAAATGAACTGTTCCTTTTGGTAACATGGTGGGTTTAAATAATTCGACATTTCCATACGCATTCCTAGGAACTACTCCATTTTCTGCAGTTGGTGGCACATAGTCTTCAACTTGCCAGCGACCAAAAATTTCCAGTGGTTTATCAGTAACAACGGAATTGGATAACTATAAGATAAATACACACTTCTATTGCGTGATTTGGTATTTTATCTCGGTTATTCACTGATTCCGTTCATTTATGTGATAATATTAACATAAATCAATATAAAATAAGTAAAAGTGGCAAATGTATGATCTGTAACGGTGTATTTTACTGTAGTAAAATATCGTAAGTAACCCCAGAAAAGAAAGGCAATGTACAGGAGGACTTTTTTTAGAACATTCACGGACGTGTCTGCAATTGCAGACGCACCTTATAGCACGTGTTCTGACCGATAAAATTTTCTGCACTGTCCGCGAATGTGTTAAAAAGATTGTCCGAATCGCCAATTCTGTACGGTTTCCTCCCTTACCAGTGAACCGTTCACAACTAGAGTCCCAAACAAAGTCAACTTCTACTGCATCTACATCAAAAACATTTTTCATTGTAACAACTGTAAGGGAGCTTGTATATCTAAGTAATAAATAATATGTAACAAGTTTCCTAGGCGTTTCTGGTATCTTCTATGTATAAGAATTTTGGGAATCTTCTATAAGACTATAATACTAATTGACTCTATTTTTTTAATTTGTCGAGTTTTTGGATAATACAAATATACCAATATCGCTCGTTTACCAGATATTTTCATGAGTGCTAATCTAAATCAGGATTTTAATAATCTCCTCCCTTATTGCTTTTAGGTTAAAGGGTTAAAATAGAAGAAAATATTTTAATACATTGGTAATACCAAATATAATATAAATATATATACGGGCAAAGAATAGTTCCGCTGGCGTACTATAGATGTCCCAGCTAGGCTGATTTTAGAAAAGTATACAACCAAACAAATATACGTGGTTAAACGTAGGTGGAATTTTTCGTTCACAAACGCGTAAAAATATAAGATAACCGAAGAGTCGCTGCGAGACGAATGAATGTGGTTTAACTGCGCGCGCAGCGAAGAGATAGAGCATTCATAAATTAATTGTCATTTCGCAAAATTATTATAAAATGAATATTAAAGGAGTCAAAGCAAGTAACAGTTTAGTAACTAAAATAAAAACCAAAACACACATATTGGCTCAATGGATTAATATTCGTTTTATAATGAAATTAAAACATATTTTTGTGTTAAAGAGAAGCTACACACGGAATATTTGCTTTTATGTATTTCGTCAAATTATTCCGCAATTATATTCAGTAACTTCAACTTAAAGGTATTCAAATAACCATTAATGTAATACAAAATCATAGGTAGCTTCATGCTTTAATGTTGAAGTTACTGAAAATAACTGCGCGAAATTTGAATTTGGTTTACTGGGAGGGGTCTTTACAAAGAAAAATATGCAACATTATTATTATCTGGTTGCACTTTTAAGGTATTTTCCTCAATTTTGTTTTTATCAAAGTGTACAAGTACAAGTACGCTAGCATCAGACATAAGCTTTTGTCGCTCTTGAACTTTTTCTGTTTCGTTTTTTTGTAGAATCAATATAGAAAATATAATTGTTGGACATTATATTATTGTACATATAATGGTTACAACTGTCAAACTATATATTTGTAACAAAAAAATGATAAAAAGTAGAAAAAGGAGAGAATTAGCAGAATTCAAATTTCCCGCATTTATGTCTAGGAAAGATTTTCATTTTTTTTTCGTTCGCTGCTTTTAAGAAATCTCAGATTGCTTTTGGAAATCAGACATAATACTAGAAAAATTTATAGGTATGCAACCAAGTGCAAATGCAAACATTTTATAATAAATCATAAAATGGGAATTTTTATAAATCATCAATAAAAATCATCGATTATAGTGTATCTCTGTTTAGTACGTTAATTAAATAGCGATAAAGTATAATAGATGGAACAACTCTCCAAACATACATTCATTCTGTAAAATAACTTGGATAAATATAAACTGCAGAACTAACACCTAGCATCCGATCCTCAGACCATCCACTTATTTATATGGCAGGGGGTAGAATTCATATTTGCCGCGATTATTTATAGTTACTGGTCAAGATTGTATTGTAATACAAAATCGTTGGTAATTTAGCCTTGAATGTTTTAAGTTATCAAAAATTATGGTGGGAAATTTGAATTTTGCCAATAGGAATAGATTTCTGAATTACCCACAGCTGTAGTACTCAAGTCGTTCCATATCAAGTACATAGTTCGCTTGGTCCACTGCTTATTTTCGTACGTCTCTTGCCCCGCCACTTTTTAACTGCCGCCGCAAAGAAGCTACAGTGGCGCCGCTCTATAGTACGTCAGCGGAACTATACGTCTTTGACCGTATGTATACTAGTATTATTTTTGGTAATACCTATCAAGTTGAAAAAATTACGTATCAAAAAAGTTGAGAGGTACCTTATCATATTTTGGTCGTGCTTTAACAATTTTATAAGGCTTTTCTCCAGGTTTCACTACTTTAGCATGTTTTAACCAAATTTCTCGAGAATGCAGGGTATGCACACATTCTCTTGAATAGACGGGTTCGTTTCTGACAAAGCCAAGAATGAGGGCATCTTGCGGATATAATGCTTCAAATTTTAGAAGATGTCGTTTTAAAACATACAAAGGATGGTTTTTATACCTTCGGGAAAACCAATATGTTTTAAATTAAAAATGTGTATGCTTTTCGATATCAGAGTATTATTGAAAAAAAAAAAAACTTACTCTGAGATTGTAGTTGGCAATGGTTGCTCCAATTGTTGCTTGGCCAACTCTTCGTCCTCTTCTCTATTCCTCGCATTATTTGGGGTTTATAAGGCAATAGTGTAGCATCCCACCATTTATTATCAACTCTTAGCTTCCTGGTAACAGTATTCCAATTGACACAGTATCGCTTAGTTAGATCTTTGATATGATTTTCATTATCCCAAGATAAAGTATAGGTCACGGGATGTGTCGCCCTTGTCTAAATAAGAAACCGTAAAATCCTCAACTCACAAATTATCTCTAAGAACAGAAAAAGAGTAAAGTACAGAAAGTGAAGTTTACAAGAAAAACCCACATTCTAATGCCGAAATTGAGGTTCGTTCGAATAAGATAGTTTCCAATTGGATACGTACTGCATATTTTACTAGTACTCTACTAAAAAATACTTTTGCAACAGCCCAACAAATTATATTCACCAAAACCAAACCGTATACACGCCACACATATGTATGGCTTAAAGAAAATAATATTACAATCTTTGTTACGAATTCTAAGCAGAGTATTACCGGAAAATTATAATTAGACCAACAGATGCAGCAAAAGTGACGAGACCAAAAAAATTAGCTTGAATTTTGTTATTTATACTGTATGACGAAATAACATTTTGAAGGGTGCAACTATTACAACAACATAGAAAATAGTTTAACACTTTTAGCCCTCATGATGTCCCAGACAAACATGGTCTGTCAAGAATGACATCAGCACTAAGAGCGTTAAGCAGGTATGTCCTATTTCCTACACACTTACGTATATTTCCTTGACACAGTGAACTTGACCTTTTACTACGTCAACACTAATCCATTTTTCTTCAGCCTCTGCAAAAATTTCTGCCCAAACATTAATACCTTTTTTTTTCTTATCTTCTTCTTTTTCTATAAGCCTCTTTTTTTCAATTTCAATTAAATCCTTCTTCATTGGAATTCGGCGCTTAACTTTCACATCTTTTTCTTTAGAATCTTTGTGCAGTATCTTTTTTTTTACCTGTATTGGCTCGTATTCACTATCGCTGGAGATAGAATTACGATGATGTTTTCTTAATATTTGCTTTTCTTCAGACATACTTTGTTTTACTAGGTTTATAATATCATTTCGCACATCTAATGTACTAATTGTAGAATTTTCGAATACCTGCTCTTTTTATACTTAATACTTTTTGATGCTGCACTCGACTTCACTGTACTTTTGTCGGTATTATCATTTTTTATTGCCAATTTGTTTCCTTTTGACGAAACATCACTAAAAACAAAATCTTCATCTGAATCTATTTCTCTATAGCGCACTGTTTGTTTAAGCCTTTTTGGATGTGCTTTTACCGTACATCCATTACTATCATTAGATTTTAGCTTATCAAAATTTATACGTGGTTTGCTTTTTGATGTTCCTGCATTCACGTCATCATTTCCACCGTCGACTTGCGGAATGAAAATATTTTGATCATATTCTGTGGGACGAGTAATACTTGCAATCCGTTGATCTGTATTTCCAAATTTCGCTGTATCAGATTTTTCCGAAGAAAGTTCCCTGGTACAATTAAGATTTTTCAAATTGGGTTTAGTTTTTACAAGCTGTGGTGAGATATCTTTCACATTAGATTTTCTGGATTTTAATGCTACATCTTCATTTTTCAAATTTTTGTTTCTTTTAGTATCTTCATTTTTTTGGGACCGTCCTTTTATGATTTGCGGCACTACCATCTGGTTTCTTCTTTTTTACTCCTTTTGTTGCTATTCACTACTTTTAGTTGTGTTTTCAATTTTCGCTCCTTTATTTCGGTTAGCTAATTTAGTCAATGGAAAATCATTCTTATTAGAGTTCGGTTTTGTTTTACTTTGACTAGGTTTTTCTGGTAAGTCAGTAGCGCATGGTTCTTTTTCGTTTGATTCCAAATAACATGAATCTTCAAAATTAAGCTTCTTTAAAACTTTGAGTTTGTTTTTCTTCTTTAAAACATTTTTAAGCTGACTCGCTTTTTTTGATGATATTACTTTAGTGACACTTTTTGTTTTAGATGATTGTGCAGCTGCCCCACGTGGCGTGTCATTGACTTTGACAGTAGATTTTCGTGTGCCACCAGCACCATCATTTGGATTTTCTTTTTTCAAGGAACACAATTCTGTAATAGATGGTCTCAATGGTTCAACTTGTAGAGATAACATTAATCTACATTTGACACCTAATGATCTTAACAAACAAATAAAAATGTACACAAATATTTTATAACCATGTGCTACTTTTTTCATAATCTGTTCCTCCAAAAGATCCTCGGATATTACTTCATTAGTATTAGATTCTATAATCTTAATATTTTTTTTATACCATTTTAATATTTCTTCTAAATACGATATATTAAGTCTATGAGGGGGAAAGCACTGCTGTGATGGCAATAATGACAGCGTCAGGGCCATTAAATGTTCACTTCCTAACGTCTTATTAATATGATTTCCATGTGCAATCCAACAGAGTAAGTGCACTTTGTGGACGTATACTTGGGTTTCTTTTTTAATTCTATTCACTCGCCTTTTGAGAATATCCATTAGGTCAGTCCCTGTAAGAGTAATTGTTAGTGCAAAGGATCAGTTTTCCTTAAATACAATTTTATAAGAGGAGTAGCAGTAGAAAATATTGACATTTTTAAAATTTTAATTATTTCAAATTTTAAAAATTGAAATTCAAATAATTTCCTACGTTTTCATGCAGTATTAAAATTTTTGATAAATTATACATTACATTTAAAATATAAGAGCACTACACATAAAGAACGACAAAATTACTATACTAGAAATTTCTGAAGTTCAATGATTGTGTGGAAACTGCATTGATTGCGAATCAAGGTTCTTGATCACACTATTGCGAGTTACGCACTATTATTCATCGTACAATCATTCACACATTGCTCAATAAATTAACACACCACTATAAGTTAAAGAGCACCGCCCCTACAGTGATCTAGATTTAATATTAACAGCGAATAGAAATACCATGCACTAAATCAATTTACTGAAGATGTTGGTAAATCATTTTTTGTAACAATTAGAATACCATTTAACTGTTGCAGAACCTATTCTAAAAGTGTCTTGGACCCAAGAGAAACACAGAGAGTATTAGAACAATACACGGCAAATTCATAGAAAGATTTAGAATTACACGTAGATTTCCGCGGTCATTCTCCATACTGTAACGAGCGCCAATTTTTAAACTGGCGGTTTCGATAGGCGCTCCTAGATGGCGTTAGCATAGCGGAAGAAAGAATTACGTACGAGGAATGACAGAGGGCAGTACCGGGTCAAGATTCGTGATTATTCTTCTGAATCTAGAAACACGCCCTAGATGTGTCCCGAACAATCTCGTAATCCCGGCGCCAGATATAAAATAACGCGTGGTTATTGGTGTATTGGTGGTCAATCGATACGAGTTGAATGGTGCGGATGGCAAGTGCAAATAAATACGAGCGAATTAGTACATGAGGTATAAATATCGGTGGAAATAAATCGTTTACATAAATTAAGACATTAGTAATTAAGTGATTTTTAATAGTAGGTAGTGAGTGATTTAATTTTAGTGTTTATTTTGATCTTATTTAATAGATTTTAAGTAGTTCGTAAGTAGGCTAATAAATCAAGTTAATTTAAATATATCGCCTGTGTATTTTTCTAAACCCCGACAACGTTTTAGGAATAGAGAAACGTTACAATACTATGCATTGCTTGGTTTCCGAGTTACACTGCGTTCTGGAACTGTTCCTGCAGTTAATCTGAAAGTGAACATCTAATGCATGGGGATGAGTTCATATAAGGGTAGTGGCCATAGTTCAGTAGAGCGGAACGATTGACTACCACTACGAATAAGTTTCGGGTATGACTTCATCACGTTGCCAACACTATGGAGGCATTTGACCAACAATCGTAACTTCCTATTACCAGAAATTGAAATGCTGGTTTAGATACGATGACGGTACCTTTATGATGTGGTCACATGGTCTTAATTCCTTAAATACTTTAGGGCTATGTTGGAAATTAAGAAATGCGTGTTCTTAAATTCCCACATTTTCCAATAGTTCCATAAAATTCATAGTGGAAGTCGAGTCAGGCGGTACTCTTTCTTTAATAAATAGCCTAGTGAACCGTCGCTCAGACAAATTTTTGGGACAATCCATTTACCGCAAATTTAAACATTCCGATCGCTACCTAAATGCCCTATCACACCATCATTCTTCTCAGGAGACCCTAAAAACCTGCACACCCTAGATCAACACAAATTACATTTACATCTAAGATGCTACCGACTGCATAGGAAAAATTCATCAAAACACAACCATTAAAACCATTTATGAACTCAATATGAAGGAATCGCACTATAGCAAATCACGTAATAGGACAGTTTGCATTAAAAGAACACCTACAGAAAATTGGTATCAACACTGAAGATACCATGGGCAGGTAGGATATAATAGGATGACAAAGAGTGTATTCAATTTCTTCGATAAAACTTTGCTTAATGTATTCAATGTTTGAAGCAGGTTTGAAGGAATGAATTTAATATACCTACTACTAATAACGTAAGTGTAATGCAGGAACCCATATGCTAGAATTTTTGTGAGTTTTTGCTTACCTTTCTTTTTACGCACATTGTTCGGTAATTGAACTGTTATTTCTATTCCTTTTTTGGGTATCAACAATTTGTCTTGGTTATCATTAACTTCACTCCATTCTTCTTCATCATCCAATGAAGTTTCATTTAATTTTGTAGAGGTAGATGGAAAATTATAATCATTTGTTTTTGATTCCGTTATTGTTAACATGTCCAATATATCAACACTATTCTCTTTAACTTTTTTCTTGGATTTGTAAATTTCAATATGTTTCTTAGTTTCTTCCATTTTTTTATTATAGTCGTGAATATGGTCAAAATTAATTGTATGTGTATTTGAAGTTGATTCATTGCGTGCTGCTGTAATCAAACCTCATGATTTATAACTGCAGGTTGGAACTCGCAAGTTCTATATTGAATATGCACAGTATACAGTATATTTATTTCACTTATTTGGTATGTATAGTTGATTCGCATCTTAGAAAATAATACAGGACTTTATGAAATAACTCTATCCCTTTTTTTATGCGCTGCGTTATCTCATCATGATACCTAACTAACGTGTCTAGAACCAATGTTATGATACATTCGGCAATACTGCATGACTTTTCCATAACCTCTGTACTCTTTTTTATGGTTCGAATGGACTATAGGTATATGAGTGCATACTGGCGATGGGCAAGATAGAGGATGTGAATCCCGCTTTTCAACAATACGATATATTCACGTTTATCGCCTCATGAATGGTGGTTCATGCTGCCTACTGATTTTCCAAGAGCCGACAAAACACGAGATTCACTTCCCCTATTTTACCCATCGCTAGAGATTCGAACAGGCACGTGTTATTTATGGATTGTGTTGTTCGTTTAGGTCGTTGTAATAGTACATTTATATTCCATATTTACAGTTTTAAGATTACTTATATGCGCGTTGAATGAAAAAGACAAGTTTGTCAGGGTTCGGCAAAGTGGCTCCTAGGAGCCACATGTTTACATTCCCCCCACCTAACGCAAAAGTATGGAAAAGTTCTTATGAGTTTTTAGCGACGAAAACACGACACAGAGGACATTGAGTTATTTAAACATAGATCGTCGAGTAAAATATAATTGATATTCTACGCGTAAGCAAACAAGCGAACGTATTTCTCACGAAAAACGGGAAATGAAATTTTTATTTTCTTGTTTGTTAAGCAAATGGCTTTTTTTTTTTCTTACTTAAAAGATAACTATGATGTATTTTTAAGCAATAACTACTTTATTATATTTATTATTTCATTTTAATGATTTTTACCCTAAGAAAGATATGAAGTTAGTTCATTTTAAAATACAATAGTTATTAATTTGCGCGCGATGTCATCGTAGAATAATTAATAAACATTAAATATACTTAAACATAATTTTTGTTGAGAAAAAGTGTCTAAATCGAAGTCCATATGCGACGGCCATCTATGTACATATGTGTCAACTCTCAATAGCCGATCTTCGATGGCCGTCTGACTCACACGCTTGCTTTTGACTTCCCTACCGTGTTAGTGGGAGATACCCTTCCCCTATAGTGCCGAGCACTGAAGTATGTAATAAATGTTCAGTGGCAAATATCGTTCCCAAGAAAAGATTTTTTCATTCTTTAGCACTTTTATTATTTGTACGATATCTATGCAAAGTTTACAGCCCAGATTTACTGCTATTGTGTGAATTTTCGAATTATAAAAAATTCAGAACTTTGAAAACACCTAAAAATAAATGATTAAAAAGAAAGCTCTAAAAATTAAAAGTTTTCGAAAACAGAGATACGGATACGGGGTCTTACTGTATACTAAAAATTATTGAATTAGAAAATTAGCCGAAAATCAGCCAATTATTTGGAAATTATAACTGTGATACTGCAGTATTTGTCACATCCGATAGTGCGCCTGCCCCACGATGCTTGCGTATGTACGTCTTTTAACCCTCCTCGCTGTGAAATCATGCGAGCGCCGCTCTTAATAATCCGTCAACGAAACTACACATCTTTGACCATATTAATACTAGTATAATATTTGGTCAAGGTAGTGTCCAGTTAATAATTTTGAATTTCATAAAAAGTCCAGTTTTAATATAATAATAATATTAATAATAATAATTGATCTTCGCCCTTCCACGTGTTAATCATTTTCTAGTCCATTATGTCATCGACCGTTTTCGACCATTATTTTAATACAAAACTTAGATTTTGAACAAAATTACTTAGGTACTTATAATTTTGATGTTGCACTGTCAGATTATTAATACTCAAATAGAGCGCGAAATCATCCCGTATAAATCGCTATTTTGAAAATCAGATATAAAGGAAACAATTATTAAGCTATCAAGACCGCAACTAGCTGAGTGCGGCCAATAATCGGTTAAATGTAACCTCTCCCTATTGTAGCCTTCCACACAAACGTCTTACGCTACAACGTTAGACAAAGGAGAAAATTTCTATTTCATTCCTGGCTACACATTTGCATACCTATGCGCAAAATATGTTCTTGTGCAGGCTGTCTCACCGAACTGGCTCGTTTTTCGAACTTCTAATAAAAACTTTTTTGACATCTATAGCAAGAGTTCAAACATCTAAAATTCAATAAAACCGCAAATATTTCAAAAATCATCGAATTTTGATAATAGGAAAATCTAATAGAAACTAACCATAAATGTTACGATGAATTTGCTAGATCGAATAAAATCATATCATTCCTTTTAAAATACGAAAGTTGATCACATGCACTGAAAGGTTAAAACATATTTCTCTTATACCAATATTCCCGTGTATAAATAATAAGTATAGTTCAAAATAACGTTCAAAAAATAATAGGATGAAAAAATATATTCATAGAAATACACTTTGTGCTTGTGAATGTTTACGTTAAAACATGTTTAAATATGATTTTATAGTGTAAAATTAATGTTCAGAATATTTTTAAAAAAGAAAAGAAAAATTATATACCTACTTATATATGTATAATAGCACACACCATTAACTTACGGTGAAAGTTTTAACTACTATTTAAAAAAACACAGAACTATTAGGGACTATGCAAATTAGGTTAGTTAAGTTTACAATTTTTTATTTTAAAACAAATAATTTATAGGCTTTAATATATATGAAGTAAGGAGTAAATGGTTGATGGAAAAAGTTTTTGAAAATGGATTAAAGATATCTGTAAGTATAACATAAAAAAAAAATATATTGTAAATATTAAACTAAAAAGAAACAATAAAATACCGTATTCCCAAATGAAAGTGTTCCTGTGTATGTATCATATAGACAGTAAATTAAATAAATACAATAAAAAATTATTCTCGTATTCAAACTAAATTTCCTAATAAAAGTTCGAAAAATTCTAATGAGCCGGTTCGGTGAGACGCCCGGTATATGTAATGAGACAACATGCATTCATTCGAGGCAAAAGTATTGTGCCGCACTATGAATCATAGCGCAGCCAAAAAAAGTTTATATCTGAAATCCAATAATAAAACGATTTTAGATATACGACCCTCACACTTTGGCATGAGCTTCTATTATTGATAATTTTAATAAAAAAGTTTGCAAACGATTAACGAAAGTTTAAATTTAAAAGTATATATTCTATTTATTTCTCGCTGAAGAACGAAGAATTTTTTTTATTTTATTACACTAATTTATTATTCTTAGAGAAAATCAATGTTGTAATTGTTTCATTTATGCACAAATATGTTGAATGGAAGTATCAAATGTTGTAGACCATTAAACCACAACATTTATTTCATTTTGATTTTAATAATTTTGCTGTAATTGAAGTTGTTTTATGTATGTAATTACTTTATTTTTTTTTGGTGTTGTTAGTGGTAAACAACTAAGCAGTTATAGTTATAGATTAAATTGACTGGCAACAAATCTTTTGTGTTATTAAACAGAGTGACTGAAGTAAATAATTTCCATTTTCTTGAATTTTCAATAATCAACTAAATCAAAGTTTATTGATATCTCTTACATAATCTTCTATGCTACTTTTCTTTTTAAAAACGACTTAAAAATCGCCACTATAAAAAATTACCAATAGCATATACCAAACCATCTTTCACAAGATGTTAATAAGGCTTGTGGTTATCTCAGCTTGAAAACATATCTGTATATAGACGCACAGTAAATTGTAATCTCAACTGGAGTTTGGACAATCTACAGTAATTATATTGGTATGTGCATTTACCTGCCTGACAACTATAGTTCTTGGATTGTTGTTTCACCAAAGGTTCATCATCTGAATCTGTCTCTGAATTGCTTAAGCGATTTATCTCGGCAAAAATGTTTTCCTCAATTTTTTCAAAAGTTGGATCTTTTGAGACTTCTGTTTTGAAAAATGGTGAATTCAAATCAATTTCTTTAGCCGATTTTAAATAATTTTCAATGTCGCTCTCACTAGAAGAATCATCGGATAAATTCAACTCTGGAATTAGGATGGTTTTTTTCTTTTTTGGCTCTTCATTATCTTCTACTACAGGTGAACTTCTTTTGTTTGTTTCTTGTTCGTCTCATGATATTAAAGTGTAAATCAACTTCAATTGCTATCCTACAAAACACTAGATTGGAAACCTAATCATTCAAACTTTACTATTCTCCTAAAGCAAATTTTTCACTAAAATTAGCATGACAACATGCATAACATATTAATTGAAGAGCAATGATATTCAACGATTCTTTTCAAAAATAAAAGAAATTAATTATATGTACTATACCTGCAGTAATATTATGAAATTATAATTATAAGAACTAATTACTATGCCGCTACTACTAGCGCCATGGCCTGGCCATGACAACTGACGATAAATATATCATGTTGTATGTATGGTTGCCGATTTATTTACTTTTTATTATAAGTTTTTATATGGTTTTTATACTTGTCCTTACACTTACTTCTTACTTGGTTTTTGATACAAAATTCTTTTCGGAGAGGTCCAGATCGTCTGGATAAAAATACGTTTTTCTTGACTAAATGTAAGCACGAAGAAAATACTATTTTTGGATTTTGATAAATTTTGCATAATATATTTATTCCTATCACCATTTAATATGCAAGCAAAATTTATATTTGTGTTGTTGTTAATATCTGCACTCTTAATTATTTTTTTAATCAATATTTAAAACTTCAGCGTGTATTAATGGTAAAAGC
This sequence comes from Protaetia brevitarsis, assembly GCA_004143645.1. Classification (NCBI taxonomy): domain Eukaryota; kingdom Metazoa; phylum Arthropoda; class Insecta; order Coleoptera; family Scarabaeidae; genus Protaetia; species Protaetia brevitarsis. Next base: position 2,725,928 of record RXPK01000189.1, on the reverse strand, counting down.
TTGCCGTGCTGTACCTATGTATTCTTGTACCATGCATAAAAGTGATTTATTTGGGCGCATCTTGGACATACATATGTACATACATATAGTGCCCTTGTTTCCTATATCTTATAATAAACAAGGATAGTACGTACCTTCGGCGCGTCGCGACGCCAAAAACAATGTCCTTTCTTGTAATTTTAATTTATCTCATTCAAGTTTATAAAATTATTTGAACTGAATTGAGAATAATAATAAATTAAGCCCACGTTATCTATTACAGATACCTATACAGAGAGTTTTTAAATTCATCGATGAATACATGGATTATATCTGTTTATACATTTTGGACAGAAAGGTAGTATAATCCATGAATTTAAAAATTCTCCATAGGTAGGTATGTATATGCAGGGTATATGAAAACCTAAATAAAAAGAATAAATTAGGAAAATTTAATTTGATTTTTACGAATATTACGATAATAATTTTTATAGTTTATGATTGAAAATCGCATCAATAGGAGCCAGTTAGGAGCCCAGGAATACTGCGGGGTAGGCAAGCAAAATAAATGTTTTGAAGAATATAATTTATTGTGCTTTATTAAAAAATAATAATAGTCCTAAAGGTATTTTTTGGGTATAGCTGATTTTGTGCGTGGTCCTTGGTCCTAACAAATGTTCATAATTTGCTACTGTTACCACTATCGCCACCTTGCGGTATATTAACACTAAAACATATTTCAACATTTTTGCATTTGCGTGTTGTATAAATTGTAATGGTTGTTGGAATGAAAATAAATCGTCTTGGATAAATCTCCAAGAATAATGAAGGCAATGACGCACCATTATATAGTAACTGCACATAAACCCACGGCAGTAACAGCATGCGTTACTGGTTTGTATATATGTATTCAGAAAATTTAAAATAACCTTACTTTATTTGAAGGAAACTTCACATCTCCGACCGATATAAATCTAATCGTTGCAAAAAATACACGATTAGAAATATATTTGGTGACCCCTGAAGGACTGAAACCTGTAAAGGAAGTTACCTTATATGGTAAAGTTGCTGTCATGAAACTGTTTCGTCCACAAGTATACTTTTACTATAAATGTTATTACAAGCCTAAACTACACAATATTGCAGCATGAAAAGAAGGATTTACTTTTTCTAATAACGATTAGATACAATGCTATGATTTTGGAATGCATTAATGATGGAGATAATCTTGAAATTTTAACCAAAGCACATGGTAATGTGGCTGATAGAATTGGCAAACCTTCTGAAAATGGTATCCTTGCTGTTATCGATCCAAAAGCAAGAGTTATAGGTCTACGACTCTATGACGGCCTATTTAAAATTATACCTCTGGATAAAGATAACAATGAATTAAAGGCATCTAGTATAAGGTAAAATGAGATCCTCTTATCGTCTTTTATTAATTGTTATAATGCAGAATGGATGAACTACAAGTACATGATGTGGAATTTCTACATGGCTGTGCTAATCCTACAATAATATTAATACATCAAGATTTGAATGGTAGACATGTAAAAACTCATGAAATTTCATTGCGAGATAAGGAATTTGTCAAAACACCTTGGAAGCAAGACAATGTGGAAACTGAAGCGTCAATGTTAATACCAGTACCTTATCCTCTGTGTGGTGCTATAATAATTGGTCAAGAGAGTATACTTTATCATGATGGTATAATTTCAGTAGCTGTTGCACCTCCTATTATTAAGGTAAATAAGTGCACATATCATCTTTGTTAACTACTGTTTCAAGTATTGTTAAGCTTCATAATTAACACTACAGTGCCAAGTTTTGTATTGTAAATATGTAAATAATAATTCTATTTTTTGTGTTCTTATTAGTTTGTCAATAATGCTAAGGATTAATGGTTGAGTATTAACTTTTTCAATAAAGGTATATGGCAGGAAGTTTTTAAATCAAGAATCTGCACTCTTGTGTGCATTAATTCTTACCAACCAGTAATATTGTTAAATTAAGTATTGGGAAACTTTATCACCTTGCCAGGTTATCATTGTGAATTAAATAACAACGTAAACAACATTAAATATGTACGAGTAGTTTCATGGTTTGTAAGAAAGTTTGTAAGATCTTGCTGTTTTGAATCAGCGTTTGAAAAAAATCTCACTCTGTGTCATTTTTATACCTCCAACTGAATCTGAACCTTGTTTCAAACACAAAAAGATAATTAAAAATCTTTAATAGAGTTTATGCTGAAATTAAAATGACTTTGATTTACTGCAATACAAATATATATTATGAATTTACAAACTGGCCAGAAATTATATGCAAAATGTTTTTGCATCTAGGTTTTTCATACTGGTTTCTTCTGTAATAACATGGTTTATGCAGTTTTGCCAGATTGTTGCAGTTATATTTCTTAAAGTTTCAAGCAAAAATTGTCTTGACTCTTCATCATTGTGTATTGGTTGTTGGCAAGTTTTGAAAATGATAATAATAAATAGTAAAAATCGTAAAATTCGAGTGAACCTATTTTGGTAAATAGTTGTTAATTTGATGTTTTTTGTTTCCAAACAATAACAAAACACGGTCCACGAAGCTGCCGGAGCTTCTAAAGTATTTACGATATAAGACCGCGGCCTTTCCCAGACAGATTCTTGAGTTCCTTCATTCACCCAAGTTTCGCCTAATAAAAGAGGAGGCATTTTGAGTGTGAAATATCTTATAAATAGTTCTAGGCGAAACCGTTAGGGAAAGGAACTGGTCCCCAAAAGTCCATCTTACCAGAAGAAACCAGCTGAATATTGATGTGAATGGTGCTCCCTGTGTGTTACAATATTTTGTATAATAGTTGGTAATTCGGTTGCAATTTTTTAGTTCTTATCTGCTATTATAAAAAAGGAAATTGAGAGTAGGGACATGAAAAACAAAGTATCTTAAACTTTTTAGCAGACGCTAGTAGAATATCGTTAGAAAAAAGGATATTGGCATTGTATAGTCAGAGAATAAGTACTTTATAATCATCGCACGATGGTGTTTTTCTTCTGTAACGTTTTTGGGGTTCAAATAATTCAAACAGGCGATATATTAAATAAAAAAAGTATTTATATAAACTATTTATTTGCACCGTGTACTTAGTTCGCATATGGCTCCCACTTATCCGCTTTCACAATGCAACTATCCGATAAAACTCTCAATAGAATTGTATTGTTTGGCGCCTCTGTTTCTGGAGCGGTCTATACTTTCCTTGATGTTCTAGTGCATTCGCACTTATCTCCCTCAAAGTTCTTATGCTTAGGAGTTGTTATGGGGATAACGCTATATTTCCATAAATTTTATCGTAATTGTATTATCGTAATATTATTGTAAAATTATAAAACCACTATATGATAAGAAAAAGGACAGGCAAATGTACCTATGTTATTTTTCTTGTAATTTATTATTGATCTAGTTACAAAACTAAAAACATTTCTTGAAATCCTACTCAGTAAATTATGAATGTAACTGAATATGGTAGAATGTAAACGATTTTTTTTTAAATAATCGTAGAACTTTTTTCGTTGACTTACACATCATATTTCTCTGGCTTGGATCTCCAGTGACTACCAATAGAACGTTTCTTTATTCGATGCTGTTATTGTTCTTTTGAATTTCTTATGAATGACATTTTGCGATTCAATAAATCTCATTAATTGTTTTAAAGAAATTCTAACCTGGTATGAATCGATACAAAGTGTAGTTCTGTGTCACTTCTAGTCATAATATAAATTATATAATATCGTGTCATTTTTACAATTTATGTTTTATATAATTGTACTGGGGCACTTTTTTATGAATCATCCAGTATAACCGAGTATATTTCTGAAGGTGCAGACGTAACATTGTATTACATCCCCAAAATATGTATATTTGCGATTAAATAATGTGTTAGAACTATTTATTTTTAATCTAATTTGATTTTTTTAGCAAAGCACCATCGTGTGTTATGCGAAAGTTGATCCTGGAGGTTTACGTTACTTACTGGGCGATATGGCTGGGCATTTGTTTATGCTGTTTTTGGATGTAGAAACACGAGGGGATGGTCAAGACATAGTTAGAGATCTTAAAGTCGAGTTGTTAGGAGAAATATCGACACCTGAATGCATCACTTATTTAGACAACGGTGTTTTATTTATTGGTTCGAGATTGGGTGACTCTCAGCTAGTTAAGTTAAATACGAAACCGGATGAAAACGATTCATATGTTACGCCATTAGAACCATTTACAAATTTGGCGCCAATACTGGACATGTGCGTTGTCGATCTAGAAAGACAAGGTCAAGGACAACTTGTAACTTGTTCTGGTTCATTCAAAGAGGGCTCCCTTCGTATAATTCGTAATGGTATTGGAATTCAGGAACACGCATCTATTGACCTCCCTGGGATTAAGGGAATGTGGGCATTAAATATCGGATCAAGTACGTTATTATTTTTTTTAAATTTACAAATTGGAGCGATGGAAGGATATATAAGCACTCAATTTATATTATTACTTATTGCGAATAATATAAATGTCTTTATTTTTAGTTGGGAATTTAGATAATACCTTAGTATTAGCTTTTGTTGGGCAAACACGAGTGCTAAGTTTAAATGGGGAAGAAGTAGAAGAGACAGATATTGCTGGCTTTTCTTCTGATCAACAAAGTTTTTATTGTGGCAATGTTGCCCATGATCAGATAATTCAGGTTACGCCAACATCTGCTAGATTAGTATCAACCCAAACAAAAAATCTTCTTGCGGAATGGAAACCGCCTACTGAAAAAAATATAAGTGTTGTTGCGTGTAATACAGAACAAATAGTTGTTTCAACTGGATCAGATTTATACTATATCGAAATTCATCCTAATGAATTAATCTCCAAAGGGTAAGTAGACGGTACCAAGATAGCATTTTAGATATACAGGGTGTTTACAAAATATAGCAAGTGGTTAAGAGAAAGAAGAGCCTCTCAACGTAGTTCCGGAACCACTTCTCTTCATTTATAGCTTCTTTAAGTATCTTTTATTTGTTGCAGACATACAACTTTAGATGTGGAAGTAGCTTGCTTAGACATAAGTCCATTAGGTGAAGGTACTGTGCGTTCAGAATTAGTTGCTGTGGGACTTTGGACTGATATATCAGCAAGAATATTAAGATTACCTGATCTAATAGAATCGACGAAAGAGAGTCTAGGTGGAGGTACGTGTAGCTCCTAACCCATAAACTTATTTATCTGTTTGTTGAGAAGAAAAAAGAATCTATTGTTTTATTCCTTTAGAAATCATCCCAAGATCAGTATTAATGACTCAGTTTGAAGGACATAACTATCTTCTGTGTGCTCTTGGAGACGGATCGATGTTCTATTTCACTTTGAATAGGGAAGGTGGTACTCTTTCTGATAAGAAGAAAGTCACATTAGGAACGCAACCTACTGTACTCAGAACATTTAGATCTCTTAGTACAACTAATGTATTTGCGTGCTCCGATAGACCGACTGTTATTTATTCCTCAAATCATAAGTTAGTATTTTCTAATGTCAATATGAAAGAGGTGAACCATATGTGCTCCTTGAATGCTGAGGCGTACCCAGATAGGTAAGAAACGCTTGTGACATATTGCTTTTGCGCCTTTTTAGTAAAAAAATTATCGTTTATTTTAGTTTGGCCCTTGCTACTGATTCATCTGTAACAATTGGAACAATTGATGAAATTCAGAAGCTTCATATTCGAACTGTACCCTTACAAGAATCCCCAAGGAGAATTGCCTATCAAGAAGAGTCAAAGGTAATGAACTTCGTAAATCAAAATATACTGCTGTCCCTTGCCCATTGATGACTATACACTACTCTGTCTTTCAATCCATTTAATGTGGTATGTCCTTTTACAACTTCTGGCTAGTATTTAAAATTTCAACTTTTTTTCCCGTTGTGGGAGCTGTCTTCCTTGGAGTCATCAGAAACACTGTAGGCTCTTGGCATTGTATATTTAATCTGCTATTTCGTTTATCCACTAAATTATACACTCAGAACAGACACTGAAATTTAATAATAATAATCTATATTTATACCACCACAATCACAAAATATAAGACAATAATAAAAGATATCGAAAAAAAGATGATACAAACCGCAAGGCAATAATGTTCAGCGTAATCCGCATTAACCGATTGCTGTTCTACCAAATCACATTGTACCAGTAAATAACAATATGTGTGCTATAAACATAATAAAATCATTCGATTCGTAACAGATTGCGCTGTAATCGCAAAAAAAACATTATTGTGAACGTCTAGAAAAAAATACACAAAAAAGAAAAGCAAGCAAACATGATTTTGTGTTTTTTTTTTATTTTAACATAAACTAACATTTCGAAAAGCCATGTGTTCGAAGCTGTGCCTCTTCACTTCGATACATTTATTTATTCGCAATTGGAATGCTATTCAACGATACAAAACCGTACTTTATTCAGTACTTGACAAGCTATGAATACTTACACATTGTCCGATCCCCATTTAGATTATTAATTATTAATCCAATAGAAATTAGTTAGTGTTGAATATTTGAACAGTAATGGAGGCTATAACATTACGCAATATAAATTATCGTAATGGCTTTTGAAATGTTATTTAATGTTAAAATAAAAAAAACACAAAATCATGTTTGGTTGCTTCTCTTTTTTGTGTATTTTTTCTAGACGTTCACAATTACGTTTTTTTGCGATTACAGCGCAATCTGTTACGAATTGAAAAAAAAGTTTCAAACAAAAACTACATACTTGATGGCGTAGAATCCGAATCTGCAATACAAAATGGGGGTTCCCATTTAAGATTTCAAAGTTGTTCGCCCTCCCACTCTGGGGAGGTGAGGTGGGGGATCGAGTTCGGCACCATTCAATGAGCCCCTTACATTATAACAAATTTTATTAAGATCTTTTTTGAATTGATGCAGTGTTTAGAGATATTCCGTTGTCTCAAGATAAAAAACTCACCTTGTATTGCTGCAACATTGCCCACATTCTATGCTTCGTTTCGATCTTATGTAATAATTTAATGTTTTTAATTAGACTTTTGGAGTATTGTCAGTGCGGATGGATATTCAAGATTCTACTGGACTGAACCCTTCAAGACCAAGTGCCTCTACTCTTACGCAGTCGGTGACCGCTTCAAGTAGTGTAGCTTCGTTGGCTTTAGGAAAATCGGGTACAACCAGCGCTCAAGGTAGTGCGAATGCTACACCGGAGTACGGGCAGGAGGTGGAAGTTCATAATCTTCTTATCATTGACCAACATACGTTTGAAGTGCTACACGCACATCAGTTTATGCAGCAAGAGTACGCCATGTCGCTCATTTCCGCCCAGTTAGGGGAAGACCCCAATGTATATTATATTGTCGGTACGTAATATATTTTTTTAATTGTTGTACAAGTAGTATCCTTACCACTTTAATTTAATTTCGTGAGAAATAAAATAACGACGCGAACTTATGTTCAGATAGCCAAGCATAATTCTTTTTATAATATCTATGTAACTAAACGCGTTTCAAGTTAGCTGGCGACCTTTGTTACATCTATATTATATTCACCTCAAATTTGCTCCAACTATTTCTGTGTAAAACTATTTTCAAATTTATAGGAATGTTCGTAAAATTTCACGGTGAAAAAATACCCATCCTGCCCAAAGTTGCTTTTTGTTATATATGTAATAAATGGAATTATAACAAAATATTATACTGTCACATTTTTGTCACTTTGTATTTTACGAGGGGTGTTTTTTAAATTAGCGGAATGGGGGGTAAATAGAAGCATATTTCTTAATTTTTTCTTACTTCAATCTCTTCGAACGGTGATACGTTTATTACATCTCTGTACTTGTTTTTGTAAAGAATAGTTTTCTGATTTGCTCTCAAAATGTCAATTTACGCCAGCCTCTAATGACATTTCACCTTCAGGCTTCTATAGTGGATGACTAACTTACAGTTCTTCAAAGATGCCATAACAGATATACGACTAGGCAAGCATACTGATCTTCCAAGGTGTTCATGATGAATCCTGAAGGCAGTTTCCTAATAGCAAAATTTAAATTTCCCGCAATTATTCTTAGTAACTCCAACGTTGAAACATAAAATTACCCACCATTTTGCACTAGATTAGTTTTTTATGCCTTTGCCCTTCACTAAAAATTGTGGCGGGAATTTAAATTTGGCTATTAGGGTTGCTGGGAAACGTTAAAATATTTTTGCAATTTGCTTCAGTTTTAGTCGACCATTTTCTATCATGAGGAGTTTAACTTTCAAGACACTTGCTCTTCCATGGGTTTATCATCTCCAAATAGCTCTATCGAATAAGATTTGATATAGTTAACATACTGTAGTACGACGTTTCTTTTGTGTTTGTAGAATGAGCCAATGAAATTGATGGTTTCGAGTTACCATTATAAAGCAAAACGGCTTGAGACTTGTTTTCGATGAGTCGATAAACAGTGGCCATTCTGTAGGGTTATATTCAATACTCATTTCATATAGAAATCCATTTAATCAGTGCAGTCACAAAATGTTCTTTCAGCTTTATAAAAAGAACTGAATTTTTCGTGAGGATTCTTCAATATAGAGATTCTTGAAGTGGAATGTAATACACCACTTTTTTATTCGAAGTTCCCAATTTGGGTTTCTTCTTTTGTTAAACCCAAATCCCGTGTTTAGTCACTGAGATCTGATTCGGTAATGAGATGTAATTCGTTAGAAGGAACATATGTCAGATCACTTGAAAATGACACATTCGAATGTATTTTTTTTAAACACTTTATTTCAACTTCTTTACAACGTTCGACCGACACTCTCTACACAACAAAAACTGTTACAAAATGTTTCAAAATTAAGGGTAGTGGGGTCTGGCGCGAAACTTGTATTTTAGTATTTATCTTAAAAATGGATAGTATAATTTTGTCTGAAACACTAAGTGTTAAACCTCTTTGATCAATATCATCTGATTGTGTGAACTGTGAACCAGACAACAATTAAAGATAACAATGTCATTAGCTAGCGATGATGAAGGTCGTTTGCTAATTTGATATAGGTGTACATCTATTTTCCCACGTATTTACTCGGAAGGTATGAATGGTAATGGCGGTAAAAGGTTCTAATAAAATCAAGTGGAATTGGAATAACATGTACACAAAAGATTGTGTTATTATAACACCTCTCGCGCAAATAGCTTTTCACCCCTCTTCTCCTGTTTTTTTTTTTCTAAATTGTACTCCCATTTTTTTTCGCAAGTTTTCAGTTCAAATGTTCTTAAAAAAACATCCAGAAAAATGAAAAATACATGCAGTCATAAGTAATTAAAGTGTACCTCTCCTATGAAATTTACTTTCGTTGCTATAATTTTTTCTAATGTCAAACAGATCAATGACAGCAACATTGATCAACAAATGTCAATTGTACGTGTTAATTTGACAGAAATTGAAAGTCAAAGATATGTGATTGATTTTGGTATATCACATAATAATCAATAATAACATGCGGACAGAATTCTGGGCTCCTCTGTTATTATTAAAATAATATAAAAAAAAACTTTCCGTTTGTTAGTCACAAAATGTTAAATTGCACAAGCGACATTTGTTGACTGGCGTTCCACTCATTGATCTGTATGACAGAAGGGATGGATGATAGTAAGGAAAATGTTACCAGATGTTACCACGAATGGACACTTAGCAAGTTTTGTTAGCGCGGAACCGCCATCTTTTGAGTTTTTAGCCAATAGGAAGTCAAGCTCTTCCAAACTCGGCTCTTGTCAAAATCATTCTTGGCAATCATTTGACAATTTCGAGTTTTTTTATAACCTATAAACATACATTCAAGCGAATAACAACTAATAAAGTAGTAAGTTTGTTCGCGTCGCATGAACTATTTGCACTATTATGCACTTTAAGAACTTTTGTGTGCAAAAGTGCATAATAGTGCAAATAGTTCATGCGACGCGAACAAACTTAATATGTCAACCTGGCAGGTACCAAATTTCAAATGAGGGTACGCAATCGCTATCTTTTTTGAGTTCGTTCTAGCCAATAGGGTCGGCAACCAATTTTTTTTAATTTCTTTATTCGAAAGAAAAGTTACTACGGATTTACAGGTTTTTTGTTTGTGAGATTAGTATTTTTAAAGGAAAAGAAGTTTGAAAATGTATATTTTTTTTTTTTAAATTTTAAACGTCACACCTGTTCCGCCCAATAAAAAATTAGAGATTCTGTTTTGGGCCAATAAAAAATTAATTAATTAGCGGTTTGACGTTCACTATTGCACAATCTGTGTCCCGCGGTCAGTTAATGCGTCAAATTTTCAATTGTGACATTGAGTTTAATAGGAATTACGTTTATAGTCTGTATGTATTGTCTTTAGAAAGACATCATCCCTGAAATCTAGATTTGTTGAAAAAGTGTTCTATAATCATAATATCATCAATAGATGGTAAATTTTGGTGAGTAACTATTTCAAATTCAGGATTTAATCTAAGTTATAATACTGATCGAACGTAAAATTCGTTTTTTATTGGTCAAAACAGTTGTGAGGTCTTAGAATCATAATTTGAAATTTATCAATTTTTGAATTGGTTTTACTCACAAATATGGAACCCAAATGTTGAATTGTTTTAGGAATCCGTCATCGTATAACACAAAAATGAAGTACAGTAAGTCATTTTTTGTATAACTTGTTGAAGAACCCGACCCTATAGTAGTTAATAAGGCCACGCATTTTTTGTTTAAAATTATTTCCGCGTAAATATTTGGAAAACCTGTATACAATAATCCTTTACTTTATAATTTCACAGTGTTATTTATTGTGTTAGGTACGGCATTTGTCAATCCAGAAGAATCTGAACCTAAGCAAGGTAGACTGTTACTGTTCCAGTGGGCGGAAAATAAACTTACGTTAGTCTCAGAAAAAGACATCAAAGGTTCATGTTATTCACTAGCCGAATTTAATGGCAAGTTGTTAGCATGTATTAATAGTACAGTAAGACTGTTTGAATGGACTGCTGAGAAAGAACTACGACTAGAATGTTCCCATTTTAACCATATAATAGCTCTTTACGCTAAAACCAAAGGTGATTTTGTCCTTGTCGGTGATTTAATGCGAAGTATGACATTACTACAGTACAAAACAATGGAAGGAAATTTTGAGGAGATAGCTAGGGATTATAATCCAAATTGGATGACGGCTATAGAAATACTGGATGATGATGTATTTTTGGGTGCAGAAAATTCATTTAATATCTTCGTATGTCAAAAAGACAGTGCAGCAACAACCGATGAAGAAAGGTCACAAATGCAGGAAGTCGGTCAATTCCACGTGGGTGATATGATCAATGTATTTAGACACGGCTCGTTGGTAATGCAAAATTTGGGCGAAACATCTACTCCAACAACAGGTTGTGTTTTGTTTGGAACTGTGGGCGGAGCTATAGGTACGTAGAAAGGGAACATATGTTATGGTATAAATTTCCCATTTCAAAGTTACCGATTCAATTAAAATTGGTGTAATGCAAATTTTATCGTTTTTTCAAACTTGTTATAGAAACCGATAAAATTAATTGTTTTGCTTATTCAATTTATTTTAGGACTGGTTACACAAATTCCGGCTGATTTTTACGAATTCTTGCTGGAACTTCAGAATAAACTGGCCTCAGTTATTAAATCTGTAGGTAAAATTGATCATTCTTATTGGAGGGCCTTTCATACCGATATAAAGACCGAGGATTGCGAAGGATTTATTGACGGTGATTTAATAGAAAGCTTTTTGGATTTGTCAGCTGAAAAAATGAAAGAGGTAGCTGAAGGCTTGCAGGTATTTACTTTACATTAATTTAGTTCTTTAATATGTGATACTATTCGTCAACCACAAGCGACTTATAATAAGAAATTGTGTAACAAGTAATTATTTTTCACAACAGATCTTTTAAAAGCTGCCAACGTATTTGTTTGTGTAGCTGTCTCAGGATGTTCCAACATTTTACACTCTAGATCACAAATTTTTTTGAGTAGGTTTTTTTTCGTGTCTTTGGCTTGTATTTGACGAGTAGGGATTGATTATACCTCTGTCACTGATCTACCAAACTTGTGAATGAAAATCACATATATTTGTTATAGATTGTTGGAGAAGGTGGGATGAAGCAGGAATGTACAGTAGATGACTTAGTGAAGATGGTTGAAGATTTAACTAGAATACATTAAACATTTCGAATACTCTTAATGCGATTTTTTGATTGATTGGTTTCTACATATAAATTGGGCAGCCTAAGTATATTTTTTCATAAAAGTATCACATTTATTAATAAAACGTTATGTGTCGAATTACAACTGTAGCAAAACGAATGTATTCATAATGCATATGAATATTGTAATTATATTAAATAATTAATGTAGATGTAGAAAGATAAAAGAAATTTTATATGAAATGGACGAGAATTATAAATAACAACAAGAATGATAATAATAAAGAAACCAATCATAAACATTGACATTTGTTGTGGTTATTTATGATACAATGGGAAGAGTCGTATTTTTTTTTTTTTAATGAAAGTTTGAGGATCAGTACAAATGTATGTATTTATTATAGCGTATCTATACAAACTTATTTGCTATCTTATAAGTAAATAAATTTACAGTAAATATATTACATAATATGTAAAGACGCTTTCCAAGTATTAAGTGCAGTTTTTTTTTATTTACATTGGTTGAATCACTTGGAAGAACGATGATTAATAATTATCAGACATTTCACTTATTTTTTCCTTAAATAATGGTAGGTATTTTTTGATATAATGTAACTCAGTCCGGCGGCTATTGTCGTAGCACCCGTAATATACCTGAAAAACCAATAAAGGATAAGTAAAATCTACATTTGTAATTTGTTGTTTATAAAAATTAACATTTTGTAATAGATTAGATTCAATAAATTCGTTCTGATGTGTTCTTGGAATCTGTTTACATGCTGGAGCAGGATTCGGTGGGCTGTGGAATTCCGTAGACGACGGATATTGGACGTAGGTTGCGTTGTATATATTCAACAATAAAAGAATTTATACCCAGAATACTGTCAAAGGTATTGTGATGACGAACAGAAATGCATAGAATATAGCAGTATTAATACTTTGGTTGTCAATCTTTATAACTAATGGCACTATTGCATTGTATCTCCATAATATTTTATGATTGCGTTCTTATCGGTTTTATACAAAACTAAATTCAATTTGCGACTTATAAATAATTATAGAAGACGGTTCTAAGAGTGACAAAAAGTTATAATAACTGCTTTAAATAGCATGCCAACTAGTAAATTATTAAATCAGAGCACTGAAATAATCAAATCTTTTCAAGCTCGATTGTACAATTTCGTCGATAATATGAAACCACGGAATAGGGAATACGCAGACGTCCTATTTCGGTTCAATTAACTCCTGTCGTTTATTTTCATGTCTGTGCATTATATTTTTTTCTGTGCGTGTTGTATAGACAAACACAAAATATAAATAACAAAATAAATCGTCACCATAGGAAATAGCGTCCGACTAAAACTTCTATACATTAACTATGGCGAAACTACCGGATCATGAAAGCTTGTGCCGCGCATACATTTCAATAGGAACACAACTAAATTAATATTTAGACTGTTCTTATAAACCCGGGTGATGCCTAGTGGCTTGCACGCTTGGCTATCAGTCGCAGGATCTTCGGTTCGAACCCGACCGATCGCTCTCCGAGTGAGGCTTTTGTGGTTTTCCTCACTGACAAATGCTGAGAGACGAACATCTTAAGTCGCTTCACGGGCGCAGGCATAATAATAACTCATGGTCGGGCCGATGCCCTCTGTAATTAAGCTGAGTAGCTGTTGGAGATGCCAAGGCGTGAATTATTATTACTATAAAATATAAAATATTTGCATTTGCGTCGCCATGTTGGAATTGAACAATGGAGTGTTGAGCAACGTAAACAAGACATAATGCGCCTAACATAGACCTAACCTAATGCGAGAAGTACCGGCAATAAACGCAAGTATTTGAGGTAGCGTTTGGAGTTGGTTTTATGAGATTATCTAGGTCTCTTGTAAATTGTAAATAATGTGATATCAAAAATTTCACCTAAAATAACAAGTGGCATTATATTTGTGCTTTGAAAATCGCCAAGACTCCGGAATCGAAGGCTTCTTCTCCCCTCTCGGCTAATCGAAGTGCTAATAATAATCTCGACCAAATCAGTTTTATACATTTATGCCTATTGGCTCGCACTTTTTCGGTGCAAGTGGGAGAGGGTTAGTTTTCTGTTCGTCCACTAAGATTGGTTTCGCCCGAGGTCGTGGTTGAGGCCGCAGCATCCTTTGGTTAACCTGGACGTGTTCGCTGTTAACATGTCGGTCTACGTCACTTGCAGGGTTGGGATAATACTAGCAGCTGGTCCACCACATGTAAACTGCTAACGATGATATCGAGACTTGAGCTCACCACTGCAAGATTGAGTTCACTCCTTTAAGACCGTTGCGGTCCATTTTACCAAAAGACGGATTGTTTCTTATTATGAGCAGATTGAGATTAATAAGGAAATAATCCCATGATTGAATGAGAGTATATCTTGACGTCCTTTATTGTCGATTAACGATGCCGCAACACGCCAATAATCCCTGAGCTGTGAAGATTAATGCCGCTGCAAGATTAATCCTTTATGTCGCATGGCTGAGGCAAGTTCTGACGCATTCGCCCTCTCCAGAATGGCAATTTTGTTGTCATGGAGAGACTCCAGAACACCGAATCAGGCATTTACAAAATACAATGCAGTGTTTGTAACAAATGCTATGTAGCCCGAATTAAGAGAAAATTATAGATAGGTTTAAATACACAAACTTCATACAAAAAAAAAACCGGGATTCAGCAAAGTCATCCTGGGCCAATTATTTCATTAACATGAGAGGTATACTTTCAGTACCCACAATTTAGATTTATTAAAGACCAAAAAATGGCACTCTTGACTTCCTACACGCAATTTTCATGAAAATTTCACCCTTAGAAGGAAACATTCTATTAATTTGTTAAATCCCACATAAACAACTTTTTTAGTTAAACTAACACGTAGACTTCCGCGGTCGTTGTCGCTACCAACAGCAGTAGCAGCAGCCCTGAAGATGCCCCTTACGAGTGTGGACGAAACGTCGGCCAGAAGAAGATCCAGGACGCGGATACGCTGTTATACAAACACTGATGATGCGTTGTTCAAACGTGAAGTGTTTTTTTTTCAGATAAGTACATTTTTTACTAAGTTTAAATGGGAGCGTATTAATTTTACTACTCTATTTAAGGTTGATGTTGAAATCTCACTTAAAAAATATTTTAGTAGTAAGAACAGTATACAGTTAAGGAATACTTAAAACGTTTGTGACGTTGCTATAATTTGGAGTGTTATGGACTGCACAGATTTCGATTTTTATTTTCTTTAATCGAATGCCGTAAGGATTTGCAAATTGCTAATGTATTTGTTACAATAATTTCCTGATAAGTTCGAATTAGTCAACTAATTATTAGTCAACATAAGCAGTTTATGTTTGTTAAAGTGTACGTACCAAAGTGATTGCAGTAACGGGTGGTCTACAAAATTGAAAACGGGCGCTGCTAATGTTGAACCCACTAGTATTAACTGAACAGCAGTATTAACTTTGCTAACAAACGTAGGTGCCAGTTGAACAGTAGCGTGCGTTGCGTCAAAATATCTATTTAATGTTCTCTATAAGTGGAAAAAAAATATATTCATGAAGCAACAATAGTTAATCAACTTACTGGAGGTGGTAACGACCTATATCTTATCACAAAGCCTGCAGTTATAAGAAGTACATCTCTACCTATTATGATGCTAGTAAGTACGAACGGTATGAGGTTTGCATATGTTAAAGATAAAAACAAAGTCCCTATTAACACTTTATCCGCCATTGGGTCTAAAAAGCTTCCCATTTTTGATGATTGACTTTCCCATGTCCTTGCAATCCATCCATCCAACTAAAACATAAAGACGTTGTAATACCAAATGCTTCTTATATTATACAAGAATTCCTAAAAAAAATAGCAATTCATTTTTTATTGCTTATTTATTAATTTAAACATTGACTTAGGTTTTATACATAGATTTTTGAGTTACAAAATCTACGACTCCAACGACGTGTTCGTAAAGGAACTAAGTAAGTTATGAATAACTAATCATTATAATTAATTATTACATCGCAATAAACTTGCTGTTGCTTACCTGTAATAACTTCACAGATAACAAATACGAAAATATTTTTGACGTTAGACTTACAATTTTGTAAATTGACAGAATGACACCAAAAAGCATATACTGAATACGAAAAATAAAATTAAATAAGTGCATCTATCTTACTTTTTCGAAAATGTGGCTTTTAAATGAAATTCAATGATTATTTTACGACATATTTTATTTAATCTCTTTTTCAATTGTTAACGTTTGACTACATGTATGTATAAGGGAACTACAAATGGTTTAATACAAGCTTCGCCAAAAGAAATTTTGTTTTCTTAAAATTAAACATTGTAATAGTACGAAAATTACGAACAATAAGCGAACACAGATTATCATTTTGTTGTTTGTTATTTCGCACCTTCGCATTTTTTTTACTTAAAGACCTATAAGTAAATATTTTCGAAACACTGGTGTTTCGCCCGCTAAGAAATCTATATGAACAACGAAAAAGTCAATCAAAAAAATATTGACCATGCTCAAACGTGCTTTTTTTTTTTTGGGCAGATAACATAAACTTTTACGGAAAACGGACCGTCCGGAAGTAGTTATTTACGTTACAAGTCCGGTAAGTGACTTGTAACAGTAAGAGTTTTAGATATTATTGACGAGACGACGAAGGAGCATAGTCTAGGCTAATCTGTCAAAAGGTATTCAAATAACTATAATCTAATACAAAATCATAGGTAATTTCATGCTTTAATGTTGAAGTTACTAAAAATAATTGCGGGAAATTTGAATTTGGTTCACTGGGTATATAAGTCAAATTTTGACAGATTGTAAAAAAATATCACCTGTAAATTGTAATTGTACTTTTATGCAACAGGCCCCCGGTTTACATCTATCAAAACTAAATAGTACAAAACTATTAACCAAATAATTAAACAACTTAAATAACTAATAAGATATGAAATACAATTTAGAAACTTATAATTCGGATATTAGCGAAGCAAACAGGTTATTTAGAATAATTTTGAGTGATTTTGACTTTGGTACTTGTCAACGTGACATTTATTTAAATTAGATTGACATTTTGCTGTCATAATCCTGCAACCGAAAGGTAAGCAATTTTCCCAAAAACCTCCGATAAGTGGCGCCAGCGGTGAACACGTGCAGCTCATGATTCGACCGGACCAATAATGCAGTCATCAAGCAGGTCGTGATTCGTTTCATTACATCACTGAACACCGTTCTCAGTTGTTATAACTAGAGTTGGGCACTTGTCCGGCGGAGCAGATATGCATTGCGACGCGAGCCTCAAATAATGTAATATAAATAAAGCAGATCAATCGTATTGTTGTAATTTAGTATGTATTTATAAATCATCTCATATTAATAGAGTAGTGCAAATTTTCCTTGGGGACAAAATCGGACAAAGGGGGCGCACAAACGGACCACCTTAGATAAAATAAAAATTTTACATTTTATAAGAAAAATAGGTACTGTTGTTACTGACTTGCAACTCTACGGTTTATCTGCTTTATTGGAGTACATGAGTTGTAGCGCACGTTCTGAATACGTACCTGCCGCGCCGGAAAATTTGCCCAACTCTAGTCATAACTGCATAACTTATGGTAGGATTCGATATACATCTGTAGCGTCTGTAAGATTATTTGTAAAACTGTAAGCATGTATTATGAATTCTTCCAGACTTATAGCTAATCTTATGGGTGCTACAGATATACACAAAATCTCACGATTAGTCAGATACATATATTTGAAATGAAAACGTTATTCTGCTGTTATTCCCAAATTGCGTAGAAGCTACCAATTGTCAAATTTCGCTAACGCACTCCATTGAAAACTTTGACAGTTGATAGCTCCTATGACGCAATTTGGGAACAACAACAGAATAACGTTATCGCTTCGAGCGTTAGTTTCCTAGGCTAGGTTCGACAGTTTTAGAGATTACTATAACCTATAAACCGCACATTTAAGCGAGAAATAGCAGTGATAAAGGAAGATGTCAACTCGGCAGCTAACAAATTTTGAATGTGCGCGCGCAATCGCCATCTTTTTCGAGTTCTTTCTAGCCAATAACGGTCAATAAATAGATTAAAGGTCACGAATTTTTGCCCTTTGAGATCAAAGGTGCTGACGCTGTTTATTCATTCTTGTTGAGATGTTCCTCGGTAGCGTTTGTAGCGGGAATAGCTATGAGCTGATTATCGCGTTAAGCTCTAACTATGATGAGTTCCTCAATAGCTGCTATTTGATTAGTTATTCAAATAGTTACCCGTCTCTATTACCAATTGTATTGTCCCTTAACTGACTGGTAATCTATAGTTCATTAAACAATCGATTATCTATCACGCACTGTTATACAGTGAGGTCGTAAATGGTCCCCCCCCCCGCTCCCCCCCTGATAACTTTTGAATGGTATGAGATAGAGCAATGAAACAAAAACCAAGTGAAATTATAGATAATTTGTGATTTTTTGCCTATAGAGATACGCACATGGCTTCTGATGTAAAATAGAGGGCGTAGCTATCTTTAAAATTTTAAATAGGAAGTAATTTCATTTAGAAGCTCATTTGGAAGATATTTCTATTACTTTTATGGCAATGCAAACAGTTTTACCATTTTCGGAATTTTTACCAACTTATCCAAGATTAATAATTGGAGTACTTACGTTACTTTTTCGATAGCCCTCGTATTCGCTTTTTGGATATAGTGTACAGAAACCTGTAATTACAGTAATCTGTAACATAGACACCCACACACATGACACATATACTGACAGATAAGACACTTTTGCTAAATTTTGCAAAAACGTCATATTGTAAAATATGTCATATTTTACAGCAATCGCTTCCTAAGTCACATAAAACCACAATATTTATACGAGGGCTATAGAAAAAGTAACGCAAGTACTCCAATTATTAATCTTGGATAAGTTGGTAAAAATTTCGAAAATCGTAAAACTGTTTGCATTGCCATAAAAGTAATAGAAATATCTTCCAAATGAGCTTCTAAATGAAATTACTTCCTATTTAAAATTTTAAAGATAGCTACGCCCTCTATTTTACATCAGAAGCCATGTGCGTATCTCTATAGGCAAAAAATCACAAATTATCTCTAATTTCACTTGGTTTTTGTTTCATTGCTCTATCTCATACCATTCAAAAGTTATCAGGGAAGGGGGGAGGGGGGGGGGAGCATTTACGACCTCACTATATGAAAGTACAGCTGTAGGCTTAGCAAAGCTTAAAATGGTATTGAGTGTTCTAATTGACTTGTATATAAATTACAAAATTGGTTTGTATTTTATTAAAAGAGTTGTATACTTACAAGGTCTGTGACTGCAGCTACTCCTAAAATAGCTAATGCGAAGTGAAAATGAGCTTGCAGAACCAATATCCCCAAATATGGGGAAATGAGAATTCTCGATATGCATAAAAAGTTTGGAATTGTGTATATATTTTCCCTCTGAAAATTATTTTTACATGTTATTGCAATATTTGATTTCATTAGTTTCATTTAGTTATACAAGGTGTTGTGCAGGATAAATTTAAGATTTAAAATAACAATATAGCGATAAATTGCTTAGATTTTTTTTTTAATTTAATATAATTTAATAATTTAGTTAAAGCTACAATGTTGTTTCTTATGACAATACTTTTAAATGAATCATTTAAAAGTATTTTCATCTTACAAAGTACGTTTCATATACTGTAAATCGATAGTAACTTTCCTATTTTAATTGATCTGCTGTTGTTTGTGTCCAGGGTATCCTAACTTGACGATTAATTTATTAACAAATAATATAAAATTCAGTTGTTTTTTAAATAAAATTTAACAGGTCGAAGGATATGAAAATTTCGGCAAATTAGTAAATATCGCTAACAACTTTGACTTTAGGAATGGAGAAATTCGACACAAAATTAATTTTTAAGCTATAAAAAACAACATTAGTTCAATTAAGATTAGGAAGTTTTGGTATATTTAAAATATGTCTTCTATTTCCCATAAATAATGAAGATTTTGTGCAACTGTTTTGCTGAAAACAGTGTCACGATGTTACACTTTGTGCAAACAAAATGTCCTATAGGATTACATGGCAATGAAATGGCAGATTAATTGGCAAGAATAGGTGGAAATTGTCTTAGAGTGATTTTAATTATATGATTCAAAATAATATTATTCAGGATTAACAGCTGTGGAATTTATCAATTGGATTTAAAGCACTAAATTATTTCAATATGCAGAATCACCAGGTTAATTAAAAAATTTGACTTTTCCACTAATCTTAAGATTTATAGCTACATTTCAAAGATTGAGAAGTTGTTACTTGTATTTGAGGAAGAACACCCATCGGTGATGTAGCCTTTTTGACAATATATTATTAGGCTTGTAATATTGTCAATAAATAGCATAGTATTATTATTAGTATTATTCGAACATGTTGTGATATGGCATTCTATTTAGGAAGAATCGGTGTACCTAGTTGAATCTTGAATCACATCTTTGTTAAAAAGTAGGTGATATTAATCATAGTTTTTTCAATGCAGGAAACATGATGTGGAAACAACTCCATTTATTAATTCAATTAAAAAAATTACTTTCCTCCATATTATACTGTTACATCGTTCGTTGCATCAAATTGTTTCAAAATTAATATTTTTACGTTTTTACATCCCAAGCTCATAAAATTTTAGGTTTTTACTTATATCTGCATGTACGAAAAATCATTTTGGTTAAATAACTTAAGTGAAGATATCTTACTATGGAAAAAATATAAAACATTTATCTGGTTTAAGAAAATAAAACAAAATTAAAATACAGACACATAATCTTTAGCGATTATTTCGACATATGGTCATTGTTATAAGGAGCACTTACCTCAATTATTTCTTCTACTTTCCCCTTCACTTTGTCTTTTGTATCCTTAATATCTTTCAACAGGATATTGCCTTTTTCTTTGATTTTGTGTTCCGTATCACGTAATCTTTCCTTATTTTGTTCAAAATAGTTTTTCAATTCATTAGTGACTTTCTCTTGACGAAGCCAATCTTTATCTGATGTAGTGCTAAAATATTTATTGAATCTGTTTTCCTTAAAAATCCATTTATGTGTATAAAATGGACAACAAAAATGAATTGCTTTACTTTTCTCAGAAATAAAACTTATATTTTTCCATAATGTGTAGGAAGTAGCGTTCACTCTTACTTGGCAGTGTAAAATTTTATTACTTAAAGATAAATAATTATAAGAATTCATTTTTTAATTTAAAAATCTGAAAAAATAATTACTTATTACTTTATTTAATTATGACAACTAACCTCAAAGTTTTGATAAACACTGAAAATAACCTACAGGCAACACACAAAGCAATAACATATTTCTGGAAATCGTTGATGTCCTCATAAATAGTATGTTTACTAATATCGAAATTCTATTTACAAATATAAAACGGCGATTATCACCTGATAAATATGGAGCACATGCTTGTTATGTAATAATGTAATGCATTCCAGAATTAGTGATGGGCACATAATCTGGGCATAATTATTTCTGGACTGCTCTGGGCATTTGGCATAATCGACTAACGAAAAACGAATCTTTCGATTATGATTGGGTACGATAGAATCTCTACATCAATACCCGCGATTTTAGTGCCAAAGTCCTTGATCACAAATTCAAAACTTGAATTAACGAAGTATCGTCACCTTTGATCTCAAATGACAAAAAATCGTGATCTTTATCTACTTATCACCTCGCTATTGGCTAGAATGACTCAAAAAAGATAACGACTGGTGCTCGCTTTCAATTTCGTAGCTGTCAGGTTAACATGTTCCTTGCTACAGTTCATACTACAGCTGTTGTCGCATCAATGATACGACATACATAATAAAAACCTCGAAAACTGTCAAATGATCATCAAGAACTGTTGTTGACAAGAGCTCAGCGAAGTTGTTCGTTGTTGCTTACATGTTCCTTGACAACACTGACAATACTTGACAGTAACGTCGTGATTTGATGCGACGAAACGCGCTTCGTACTTATTTATGCAGACAAGTAGCGAACTGGGGCCACCCCAAGTAGCACATAATATATAACCAATATTCGCCTAATATAAAACTAATAATACAATGTTTTTTTTAATATTACATGTAGGTAGTGGTGGGCAGTGTTCGTATATACCTTGATCGGCAATTCCCGGCGCCGACACGAAAAATTCCCGTTTTGACACTGCGATTCCCTTTTTTTGGCGGCAAATACAAACTTATTAACTTTTTTTAATAAATTACTTATGAAATTAAAATAAATGTACCGATACAATGACAGATTCATTTTAACTAAAGCAAATAAATAACAAAATACAAAAATAATAAAAATTTAAATTTATTTTTATCGATGCAATAGTAATATTTTATCCAATAATTCCCTCTAAAACAAAACTTTTTCCCTCTAATGTTCAAAATTCCCTCTAAAAAGGGAATTTCCCTCCCATATACGAACACTGGTGGTGGGCACTATCGATATTTTCAACTATCGATAGTCGGACCAACTATCGGTAGTTATTGATAGTGCTATCGATAGTTATAGTTATCGATAGTTTAATATCGATAACTATGGATAGTTGATTATCGATAACTATCGATAGTGCCCATATTCTGAGGGCATGTTATTTCAGTAGAGAAATAACATGTACTCAGAATTACAATGTATTTTGTTCCTTGCTATTTATTATTTGTGTGTTTTTTTATTGCATGCTAATGATAATTGTCTTAACACTAGTATTTCGTTTCATGGTTTCAACAATACAGCTACTATAGATATTACAAAAGAAAGCATTACTTCCATTCAGTGAATAGTTGATGATGTAATATGTAAGTATTTCGCTATGTGCCAATGTGAAATCATAACATTTTAAACATGTTTTTTATTTTTATTTTATAGCAGTAGCTAAAAAGTGTTTAATATCCATGTCAGAATTCAAATACAATATAATCTTAGGACTGCACAAATCCAATCTGTCAAAAGGTTTATGATACTAATGAACACTTGTTTGTAATTGCTGCAAAATTAAAAAAAAAAACAGATTTTTGCAGATGCCGTCAGCATGTAAAATATTTACTAATATACAAATATTTGAAAAACATATAACAGAAATATTAGAATATCATATTAAACCCATATTACAAAGTAATATGCATAAAATATTTAAAAAAAACTGTCGTTTATGATATAAAAAAATATTTCATTTTTATATTTATTTAATATTTTTGTGCTACTTGGGACGTCTAGATTGCCCCCGATTTCAGACGTTTGTAGATCTCCCCGCGGAGCTAACGGAAGAGGGGGTGGTCGCAGTTTACCCAAAAATTACATTTAAGTGGGGCTAGCCGTATCTTGGCCCGCGCCCCTTGATGAAGTCACGTGTCGTCAGTATACGTCAGCGCTCGGTCACAGAATATCTAACAACCAGAACATCAACTTGGTTTGGCGGGAAGGGTTCGCGCATTCTCATCGCGCAGTTTGATCCGCCATTAAATCCGGCGAGAACTTGTGGTTCCGGCTATGTTCGCTCTTTGCATTAGGCACACGTCGCTGACTTCAAGTTCATATTCGTATGTTAATTTAAATAGTGTTATCAAGTGCAAGTCGATAAAATATGAAAATAATGGAAAAGAAAGTAAAATAATTGTAAAAATAAGGGATATTCTTTCACTTTATCGTAGATATGTATCATATTTTCGAAATTCACTTCAGTTAGGTCCTGTCAGGCAAGTGTATTATTATTATTCTAGGTTGACATCGCACATTAATAACTATAGTATTTCAAATCAAAATGAACTACCAATCATATCTTTCTTACAGTAAAAATCATGAAAATGAAATAATAAATATAGCAAGGGATTTATTCCTGAAAAATACATCATAATAGTGTTTTCAGTAAAAAAAAAAAACCATTTGCTTACAATAGATAAACAAAGAATATAAGAATTGTGTCTCCTATTCTTTGTAAGAAATACGTCCGCTTATGCTCAGAATATAAAATAAAGAATATAAATACCTCATGTGCTCTGTGTTGTTATGTTTTCGTCGATATAAAATCACAAAAACATCTCAATAATTTTACGTTAGTGAGGTGGGAGAATGTAAACAAGTACCCCATGTATGTACTTACGTGCAGTTTAAACACTAAAAATGTGTAATTCTGAAGGAAATACGTTAGTATTTATATGTAGGTAGATAAGTATTCCCGATACATTTTTTAACATATTTTTATTTTTTTTTTTTTTAAATAGCTTTTAAATTTTTGTACATTAAATTTTTTGTGTCGGTATTATTTTAATTATGGCCATTATTACAACCCCGATTTAAACCGTAGATCAATAATCTTCGGTTTAAACTTCACTTTAGACTTACAATCGATATAAATAATAATAATAAAAAAATAAACTCGACGTTCCCCGTGATTGGCCCTACCACTCACTAGTCACAAGCCGCCACTGGTCTTACTTATATGACAAACTGCGATGACGCTTCCTCTCCTTGGGGTAAAAGTATAAATATCAACTCTCAGATGGAGCTTGTGAAATAAGTGGGAAAAGGGTTGCCTACATGGTTAGATAATTGAAATTGCATCATGCAATTGTTCGAATACATGATGTGGTTTAGAATTTACTTTACGGATATGGGAAACCCATTACTTTTAGCTTTATTTTCCTTCTTAAACATGTAAATTGCGAATAACGTGAGGTAAGAAATGGTGGCAATTTGCTTTTAGCGACATATAGGACAAGAAGCTTCACTTGCCGGCACGTTTGATGTTTTGTCGCCGGAAAAATGACTTCTAGGTCTACTTCATTATTTTAGCACCAGGTGCGTCAGTTGTGTTCCTGTATTTTACACCAATCATAAAGACCGCGTGCCAGAGAGGGAAGTCATCAACCAGGTCATGTCATAACATTTTTGGTTGACAAGTCGCGTTGAAAATTTAAATAAATGATGACATAATGACGATTTTCAGAAAATTTTCTTTTGTGTGAACAAGGTTATGCGAAAACCAATCAAAAGATTTCTTTTTGGCGCGAGTGATATAAATCACTCCTAATTTTGAGAGAAGGTATAATTAAAATAAATTAAATAAGGGGTCTATCTTTAAACTAAGAGGTGCGAGGTTGGTTTGCAGAGAGAGAGAGTTTGCATCCGTTTTTCCAATCGTTTAAATTATTTTTTTGTTTTAGCAACGTCGCCGATAAGGGAGAAATTATTGTTGTGGGGGTTGATGGAAGGAGGTGCATTATTTGTTTAAAACAATAAATTTACTTTCTAGCAACGCTGCGGCTGGAAAGAAGAGAAATTAAATCGGGGGTTGATGGGGCGACGTATTGCTAAAATAAAAATAATACGTATTATTTATATTTTAGTAATGCCGCGGTCGAAAGGAATTTTCGTTTTTAAAATCGAGAGGAAACGGGAGGTATTTAGTGGCAAGGGAAAGGGTAGTTGGTGGGGGATAGTTAATGGTTGGAGTAGTTGGAGGGGGCAGCTTCTGAGGGATGGTAAGTGGTGGAAAAAGGTAGTTGGTGGATATAGTTGATAATAACCTAAAAAACAAAACGTTATATGAAAAATTAGAGAATAAAGAAAAGCAGATGAATGTGGCATTAGGAATGTGTTTGGCATTTTATTGCGAAGCCAAATGAATACGCTAGAAATAAAAGAACTTTGTCTTTTGTCATTGGCTCAGTGTTTTCTTCGGCTTTATAACAATCTCTAATAATAAGTGAGAACCTCACCGCGGTGGAGAGCAAAAATGAATTGGCTCCGCATATCTGTTCTAAGGTTACAAGCAGCGAAATCAGTCGACTAACGGACAAAGAGGACTCATCAATTGCTAGGTTATGAGTCACGAGTAAGGCATTAAGGCACAAAAATGAGATGAGCCGAACCAGGTGGTAAAAAGCAGGTTTCATCTAAATTTTCGTGCTTGGAAATTATCGCTGACAGTGTGCTGTTTTTTTTTTTTTAATGATTAATACTGCTTCCTTTTTAGGAATTTTGTTTATTAAATTCCATATATATGTATATAATATAAAATTAGAAATAGTTCTAACAAAGTTTGTAAAATATAAATCTATATACTCTAATAAAATATAAGCGAAATTCTCTTCTTTTCTATTGCCGCCGAATCTCTGAAAAATAAAACATTAGTCGTAATATTCTAGATCATCATTAGTTAAGACAACTTGCTTGATACATAACAAACTTCAACATTTGCTCCTATAGAAAGTAAATAATGTATCCACAGCTTTTGTTTTGTTGAAAGACTGTCACCAGGTCCTTTCACTTCCACAAATTTACACTAAAATTGTAAATATAAGTCATATTTCATACTCAAATCATGTTAGCATATTGGAAGATTCTTATCGCATAAAAAGTTACGCACCAATATAATTTGAATGTGCTGTGATAACATAAAGTATGTTCCCATGTCTCATTTATTAAATTTGGAAGTGTAATACCGCTAGAGTAGGCCGATCTGGGATAACATAGGCATACCTGCCAATGCATACTTTTTACACGTGTTATGTGAAAAGTATGATATAATACAGCGCACTTGCAATGCAACAATGTAGCAACTTTTAACGCGTAAAGCAAGCTTAACAGCATCTTGGAGCGTCTATGTCCACCTCTGTATATTACATTATATGACATATTCAATAAATTTATCTTCGATTTAACGGGAAAAGAGTTTGAATTCCAATTCTTAAACAGGACATACAGCATACAAGGTGGCGTTTGGATATTTTGATTCGGGATAACATTATTTTAAGTACAACTGTGTAAAATCTGACATTTGATAATATATTTTTTGATCTAAAGTGCTTTGAAGTACTTAAAATATTTAGCTGTTACTATAAAACATTAATGTTACCTCTCAAATCAAAAAATGTACTGGTGGTTACATTTCAAAAAATCAAAATTATTTGCGATTTCATTGTGTTTATATACTACTTACACTATTTTCGTTGTATACAAACAAATCTGGCATCCCTGCTCTATAGTTTCTAATATTTACCACTAATCTTTGACAAATGTCGCTGACAATGGTCCTTCCTATGCAGTTGACAAAATGGCATAATTTTTCACCATCTTTAATATAATCTAACACAAAATGTGATTTATGCTTAGATATTGAGTACCACGTCTCCATTATAAAGGATTTGAAATACTCTTGAGTCCAGTCATATTTTATTTCAGATAATCGTCTATCAATCTGTTCCTTTCTATTTTTGTAGAAATCTTCACAATAAAAATCTAGTGGTAATGTTTGCATCTTGCAAACAAAAGTAAAATCAATCCCAGGAACATATATCAGGTCCCAGAATAAAACGTGAAATAGTGTTTTTATTAAGGCACCTTCACAGTGTAAACCTTCAGTAAAGCCCTTTTTGTCAATATAATGCCTAATAGCGATCTGTTCTACACCCATATAGCTGACATCGCCGTTGGGGTACATATATCTATAACCATTTCTTCCACTATTTTCTGACCTAAACATGAATATACAATTACATGGGCTGTTCAAAAATTTTGGTGCACTATTTCTAACTTTTCTATTAACGACCAGCGGCGGCTGGTGCATACATGTTACGAGGACTGTTACAACGATCGAGTTTCTTCGTATAAGCTTGTAACATTTTCGTATTCCAGACGATAGGATACGACCTTGGATCATCGTAACAGCCCTCCTGGTAACGTATTGCTGTGGACGGACACCCAGTTTTCGCAAGAGTTTTTTTTTAAGTTGCATAGATTTTGTCATGTTTACTCCGTTCAGCCTTTGTCAAGTTTCGAGAGAATTTTCACAGATGTGGATTTTATTTTATATAAGATTAAGTTAAAGAGTTAATTGTTTGATTTATTTATTTTAGTGTTAAGTTTTTTTTTTTTTAATTAATTTCACTCTTTAAGGTATCTTTTATTTGCTCATGTTGTTCAATGTTTATTCTAGTAGTTTTCTTCGATGAATTGTGCGGCTGCGTTGCACGTAGTCGAGAGTAGGATTTTTGTATGTATACGACTGTTCAACCTTGTCACTTAGTTCCTTGGTACACGCAAGCGTGAGTAGAAGTAATTTTGTAAATCTTTGCAGCCATTTTGTATTACATTTTTATATCGTAATTTAATTCGTATTATTTGTGTTTTATTCTGTCCATCAAGGAATTCGCTTAATATTAATTGTTATTATATTGATGTGTGCACATCATAGAAGAAAGATCATTTATTATTTTTGTTCGGGAAGATATTTTAGTTTAGAGTTAATTTTTCGTTTTCAAATTTTGCTGATTAGTTTTTAATTATTATTCACCTCGGATTGGGTGAATAGAAGCTTTGTGCTTGATATTAGTGTTTCATTTTTGTTAATTACTAGTATTTGTCCACGTTTAATTTAGTTGGTTTTACTTTGAAACCACGTGGTTTGAAATTGTAAGAATTACGATTATCTTCCTGAACAAATTAATCTTTTGCTTTGATATAGGAAATAGCATAGTCCTATTGTAATTTAGAATCGAATGCAGTTTTTGATTTAGGCCAGAACCCTCTGCTCACGGTTTTTTTTTTCTGCAAAATTTGTAATTAACTTGTTTTTTTTTTTTTATAATAAATTTCTGATTGTTATTTTAGCATCTTTGGGTTAAAACTGTTTCTTTTATTTTTAATTAAACCTTTTCAATTTTTGGGGTAATTGGGAAAGTCAGATTTTTTTCACCCACAATTTACTTGTCGTGGTTAGACTCAAGTTTTAATTCGCGAGGGTAACTCTGAGATTAATTGTTCTTTTGCGCCCTTTTAAAATTTTTATCCGTTGAGATAGCTAATTTAATTTTAATTTTTCACTTTAAAAGTTATTTTGCATATTCAATTCAGTCAGTACACAGCAGTATGTATCAGCCGCCGGTGGTAAAGGCACTAACGAATGAACACTGTCGTGGATTTGAGCTCATTTTAATGAATAGGATAAATTGGAAACGATAGCTCTTAGGGCAAGATAAGGAAACATATTTTATAAAGAGAAAATATAAATTACTTTACAAAATTTCTAATCGGTTGGCTTGAACATGTTTACTCACGCAGTTTTTAATCGTATAGCAGGAATTTCTCAATGGCTTATTCTGTAGTATATACAATCTCAATTTATGAGGTATTAACAAGTTCTAAACACGTTCATTACAGAGGTATATTTACCTCCTGGTTTTCACCCTGCCGGGCGGAAGAGGTAAATTTATCTCTAAACTTAAAAAAACTTCCCGTTTGAAGTGAAGTGATAATTAAAAACTCCGCAATGAACGTGTTAAAAGAAGTATCTTAAAGTGGTAACATATTTGAATGCCAATTCCCGAAGAGAAAATTGTTACAAATTGCTTTTGCTGTTATAATAATTCTCAGAACAAACGGGATCCTTTGCGCTTACTGTTTTTTTTTAAATAATTTTTGCAAACTTAATTTTGATCTACTTACGCGTAATTTCCTAACGCTTCTATTTTAATTGATGGAAATAACTCGGGGCGTGGAATACTATCCATCCATGATATTAAAAGGTTTGATAGTTCCTTGGTATTAAGTGTCTTCTTATTACAATAACTTCGCGCTCGATATACAACATCCCCGATATCTACGTCAGATACATCTTTATCTTGTAAACCCAATATTAAAGTTTCAACGGACTACCAATAGCAAATAAAGTATTTATTATAAACTAGCACGTATTCTGATACATAC
Organism: Protaetia brevitarsis; assembly: GCA_004143645.1. Taxonomy (NCBI): domain Eukaryota; kingdom Metazoa; phylum Arthropoda; class Insecta; order Coleoptera; family Scarabaeidae; genus Protaetia; species Protaetia brevitarsis. Next base: position 2,695,915 of record RXPK01000189.1, on the reverse strand, counting down.
TTTTCCATTCTCCTTTAAATGCGCTTTGTATACCATAGATAAATGTGAATACCATAATCCCCGTTTCTTCTGGTAGAAATGCTTTTGTCCCAATAATAGTTCTAACCATTTTTGTACATCTAAAGGATATTTAGAGCTCAGCTGCTTAGATATAATCCACAATGCACTTGCATACTGATAACCTGATGTAAAGCGTTCCAGGTGATTCGCTTTAGGTTTAATGACATTAGAGTTCCTATAAATGACCTTACCATAAACAAAAAACAAGAACAGAAATTACAACATAATGTGAATATTTCGTTAAATATTGTCGATTTCAATAATTTCTTTATGTTTTGAAAACAGGCAAAAAAACTGTAGAAGTTTTTTTTATTGTTATAAACAATGTTAGCTGTATGCGAAATAAATGAAATAGAAAGTGGTATTATTTTTAAACCAGAAGATTTCGGCTTAGCAAAACTACTACGTTCTTTTTTTAAATACGTTCTTTTTATGGCTTTTTCACCTTTAAATACGATGGATATACTATTAATATTTTTGGTTGTTTAAGTAGTTATTATTTGATTAGTAATTAGAACTGAACATAGCTATGGATAAAATTGGTGTGGCATTTTGCCATATAGAATGTTTGTAAGAATTTTCTCAATTAAAAATAATATTTGAACTTCAAAATGTTATTAAGGAATATTAGTTCCTTCAATTTTTTTTTTATAAAAGTTCCCTGGTACTATGCTAACTATCATAGTTTACAATAAAAAAATCCTCAATTTCTAAAATAAACTAATAAAAACTATCACAACTATTTGAGGGAGCGTTTTCCGAAAAAAAATTATATGAACTTTTATGATTATTTTGGAGGGTAGAATACGCCCCTAGAATTTGGCCACGTTAATCGGAAATACCCGTATTTAACGGTAAGGTAAGGGAATCGCAGGGATAAAAATGAGAAAAAAACACTACCTTTATAAAACAGCAGTTTCCACCTAAAATTCAACAGTTAGCTGTCAGCAAGATAAGGACAGCACGAGTTATTACGAATTACCGAAGTCATTATACATAATCTATGCACTGGCACTTAATAAAAAAATGTGATGTAAGCCAGTTACCAGTTACTTACGAAAATGATATGGTTTTTTTCTTAACCAGTACTTACCTACAAGTTATCGTTAAATGACGAAAAAAAAATATTAAGGTAATTGTTAAGTTATATTAGTACTCTAACATTTCTGGTTTTGCAGAAAGCAAAATAAAAATAGACTTGTAAGTCAATATTTTTGATTTAGGACGCCATCAGATAAAATCTAAATTTGCATAAATTTTATCCCAGTTTCAGCTAGCATTTTCTTTTACATATTTCAAATTTATTAAATATACTTTGGTATACTTACATTTTTGTAAGAATTTCCTGAAATTCCTTCACAACCTCCTTGCTCATATCAAAAATACTACTAAATTTTAAGTCACCTTTCTTCTCTAATTTCTTTAAGACTTCAGTTTTATAGAAAAATGCTTTATAAAAATCTGCAAATTCTTGCGCATTATTAAAGATTAATTCATCTTTGCATATGAAATCAGGATGTGATATATTTCCGTATTTAATGTGATTGATTCTTAAGTAAAGACCATTCGGTATGTCTAATTCAGGATTGCCATAACTGTAGAGTAAGTGCACTTTATTCATAGCAGTGTAAAAAATAGGAGTAATTTGAACTAAATCACCCAATTTCTGGCCAATCATTTGTTTAACTTTTTTATCTAAACTTATTGTTGGGTGCAATGTTGTTTGGTTATTTACATACTTCAGTATAGCATCTATTAATACATCCTTCTTCTTTTGTTTAGTTTTCAGTCGTAAAGTATCATGTAATTCTTTAACATCATCGATATTGAGTAAATTTAGTAATGATGCTGTTGTTTCGCATGTATAATCTGAAACAATTAACTGCATTAAATCACATTTTGTTTTATCATAGTCAAATTATGATTAAGAAATATCAAAGAATTTAAATTTCAGAGGTATAGGGGTCTGCACCAAAGTGCACATTGGATATTTGTCCATTCCACATCACAAATAGTAGGTGTGTATGTTTGGTATTGCACCATTTGCCTTGAACTGCTCTGAATAGAACCAGTTTGACATCACAGAACAGCCTAGGATTAGTACGAGAGCATTTTCAAGATTGCCTCAACTGTCGAGCATAATTATTAATAATGCCGCCATTTTTATTCTGAACTACTTTCACTCCCGAGTAGGGAATAGAATAAGGTAGGAAAAGCTGTTCGGGACAACTTACTTTGTCCTGTTCGATGCTCAACATGCATGGAGCAGTATGTGTAACAAACGCCAAATATCTGCACTTTCTGTTCCGATCAGCCCAGAACACACCAAACATATAGACCTAATTTTGTTATACTGTTGACAAAATTCCAATGATGTTTCTCACTTGAAGAAGACTAAAGTTAATGGGCTCATATTGTGAAAATGTAATTAGCAAATATATTTGATTAGATAAGAATAATTTACGTTTAATATATATCATTAAAATTTACAAACAATTAAAGGACAACTTACAGTAATATCAAAATTCTAATAGCATACATATATTACCTGTCTTTATAATTGACTTCTCTCTCAATGTCTCCATAATTTGCTTTGATTGCACTTGACTAATTGGCAAATGAATACTCTCTGCAAACTTATAAACATTATACCACTTCACCTGATGAGTGAATAATTTACAACTAAAATATTTTTGGTAAAGTGTTAATTCCATAAAATTCTCTAATACATTCTTTTCGTTACTAAATATCAGTGGCGATAAATGAGTTTCTATTGTATTTTCTATTATATCTTCAACCACTTTAGTATGATTGCGAATTTTAAGCAGATTATCACCTTCTAAGAGTTCTACTTCTAAAACATCTTCAATATTGATATTTTCTAATAGTGTTGTATTTTGAAAAGTTTGTTCATCAGGCTGATACAAATTTTCAGATTGGGTCATTTGTAATGTTAATGATACAGGCTTATTAATTTGATTTGTTTGAGGTGTAGACCTTGTTATTGTTAAATCTCCAGAGGTTGATTTCTGTCGTTTAGATGGTGATACACCATTAGCTTCACTTTCACATATAGGATTCATGGATTTTTTGTTTCCAATATATTCTGTACAACCATATTCAGTGCTAAATATTATTTGTGGTGATAGAGGATTTTCACAAGGTTCCTGGTTAGTTGTGTTTCTTGGTTCTTCTGGTTGACTATTTTCTGAGGTACTACAATTCATTGAAGATACTTTTTGGCGATGCTTTTTAGCATTTCGTCTGTACAGCTTTAACAGTCTTTCATTTTCAGCTTTGGACATTATATTTGGGCAATCAATTTTTAAGGGACCTTTCTGTTTTGAGTAAAAATCCTCTATGGTAGTTTGTTTGGTTCTGTTAATTCCATTATCATAACATGCCATTTGTAATATCGTTTAAGCAGTAAAAAATACCCATCCACTTTGTTATAAATAAAATTATAAACCAGTTACAAAACAATAAACACCATAAAATGCGACCTGCGACAACACACTTGAAAACCGCCAAAATTATGGATATGAAGGTTATGTTAAGATTCAAAGCGTCAGACTGACGTCAGACGTCAGATACCACCATGATACCACCAGCCACCAACGTTGCCAGATTCTTTTCAACAGAAGCGAGATTTTGAAACCTTTTGAGTAAAAGAAGCGGGACTCTTACGTCGAAAACGAGACATAACAAGAAAAACGTAATTAATCAGAAGTTTTTTGTTACTTTTTTTTTATTAGGGCGTTGTAGGGTTATTATGAGACAATTTTAAAATTTTTATAACAAAACTGACAAAATAAAGTTATTAAACTGTTCAAAAAACGAATTCCAACACTAGGTTGACGAATCTTTTCAATCATAAATGGTCTACTTACTTACTAAATATAGTGTCTCAATTTTATCCATATCGTTTGGGGAAAATATGAGACACTGCGCAAATGTGAAACATCCATATAACTTGCTTGTTGATCCCTACTAACAATTCCTTGGGTAATCATAAAACAGAGCATGTAGAACTGCACATAACAAAATTAGATATATTTATTTGTTTTCACCTTAAAGAAGAATATATAAAAGTATGCGAAAACATTTACATAGGGAAATCTGATTAGAAACTGCTCAAATAAAAAGCGATCTGTAAAATCTGCGTTATCTTCTATATTCCAAAATACAAATGTCTCACTTTGTCCTTTATGCCGTAGAAACTTGACATTATACTCGTCTTCACTGGGAACTGCGTTTACCTGCTTTACATAGTGATCAAGCAAAGATATAACAATCCCAGTAAACCAAATTCAAATTTCTCTCAATTAAGCATGAACTTCCCTACGATGTCACAGATTTTAGGTTTGTTCGCTGGTGTTACACTGGCTACACCGAGTAGCGAGTGTAGAAAAAAAGCATTCATTGGGGCTAGTGTAGTTACACGGGCGTTGTTCGTTGGAGTTCGTGTAGCCGCACTCGTGCAGCCAGTGTATACACTTTCTTACTCGCAGTTTGGAGCCAGGAGTGAATAGTGTATACACTGGCAATAGCGGCGCGGAAAGCAAAATATATCGTATGTGATACTTATCGCAGTAGCGTGATAGCTGGTAGGCGTTCGATAATAAAAACGAGCGATAAAAATGAGAGACCAGGGAAATGTTAAAAATGTAAAATCAAAAAAAAAAAAACGATGATGGTAGCGTTTTAATTATAGATAATTGTTATATATATCAATTGATGGGCAAGAAAATAACATTAATAACCATAAAATATTCTTGTGATTGCGGGGAAAAAATTTGTAGATGGCTGTGGTAATACTGTCCATTTATATTTATACTTGTATTTAATGTACATACATCATTTACGCCCTACGCGCATGTGCATGAACACGAAAATCCGTTCGACCGTTCATTGGTACTTGCACCAGATATTTAGCGTATTTTGGCGCATAATTTTATCACTAAATATGTGAATTGGTCATAGAATTTGCTATTTTTGCGTTGTGGTCTTCAAAAACTCAAATTTATATTTTTACAAATTTGTAATAAAAATAGCTAACATAACTGCAATGCGAAAAGCAAGGATGGATATAAGTTCTGAGATGCATTACGTAGTTTGAGAAAATACAGACAATTAGATCCATAGAAATGTTTTTTATGATTTTGAAACTTAATCCTACATATATCTGTAAGGAGAACATTAATGGAAAGATTTGTATACACACTTGTATTCAAAAATATGACAAATAGTGAATACAAAAAATAAAATAAAGTTAATTTCATTTTGTAACAATGATAAAACAATGATAAAACACAGACATAATTCTTAAAGTGAGCGAAAATTAAAAAAAAAAGATGTAATTTGATACTACTATCTACAATTTAATAAAAATACTTTTGTTTTTGAATTAGTACTTTAAAACTAATAATATAAATTTAATCTTATAACACAATATCCCCTCTAGTAGCAGGATTTAAATTTCCCACAATTATTCTTAGTAACTTCAACAGAAAGACATCAAAGTAACTAATCTTGTAATCTAATCACACTCTAATACAAAATCATTGGTAATTTCGTGTTTCAATGTTGAAGTTCCTAAAAATAATTGCGGGAAATTTAAATTTTACTACTAGAGGCCATTAGACAGTAGGTAAAAATAAATACACATTCATTATATAGTTGCAGATATAATATAATTATATAAAAGAATATCAATATTTACTTTGAAAAACATAGATATATTGTAAGAAGATAACCTCCGTCATTTCTAGCTGATGTAATAATATGTATGTTCATTCATCGGTTTGATATATTCCATTTTCAATAGGCAACCGGAAATCACAGTTTTAGGGTCGTTAATTCACCGATATTATTTGTTCACTTGCCAATGGCCAAGCAGTGATCGTCAATTTGCTGTGCGCAGTCGCGCCTCGCCGTTGATCGCTACCGCAATCACGAATCACGAATCACTGCTTTTAGAATTCTCCACTCACGGTCGTGATCCGTGATTCTCCAATCACCGTCAAAGAATCACAGTTCGTGAAATATCGCTCATCACTATTGGTTAGGTATATATATTAGATATGTACTGTTTAATGGTTTACCTTGTCTTATTGTTAGGTTGATATTTGACGTTAAGATTGAATTATATATACTATATTATTAGACAATTTGTAATGGCGAAAACAGCCGCGCAAAATTTTACAGTTATTTGATGCAAACAGATAAAAAGTTATACTCGTAATCCGACTAACATTCCACATATCATTCAAAATATAATGGTTGTTTGTAGTGTTTTTTCCCTATGTGTTTAGCGCTGCCGACGCAGTCGTTGCAATTTGTGCACTTACATTGTCCATATCATGAAAAGTACAGAAAATCGTCATCTTTTTGCTGTAATGTAAGCAGCAGAACTATTTGCTCCAGATTCAGATTCATATTTGTGATTTCTGAGGTTAGGATGGGATGATTAGAATACTCACCCACACACAGCCACCAACATAGAACTCCGTTTTGGCGTTATTAGTGACCTTGTTTATAATACAAAAATAAATTTTATAAACAAATTTTTGGATGTGCAATGGGTTCACCAATTTCTAGTATCATTGCACAAATTGTTTTAGAATATATAGAAGAAAAAATTTTAAATAAAATAAATTTCGAATAATTTTTTTTTTTTTTCAAAGATATGTAGATGATTGCATAACCGCGTTAGAAAAAAAATATACCAGTTTTACTTGAAAATTTTAATTCCTTTCATCCAAGATTAAATTTACAATTGAAATCGAAGAAAACAATAGCATTACCTTTTTAGACTCAAACTCATCAACAATGATAACAAAATTTTAACTCAATGTTATACTAAACAACATGGTCTGGACGTTATCTAAATTTTAAGTCTTCACAACCTTTATCTCAAAAGTTAGGTTATAATTATAAGTTAGCTGACAGAGCAATAAAATTAACAAGTCCAGTTTTTCGATCAGATACTATTAACAAAGCAAAAAATATTCTAGGAACAAAATAATTATCCAAATCTCTTATAAACAAAATATTCAAACAAAGAATTTTTCTTTTTTATAATAAATCAACAAAAAATATAAATAATACTCAAACAATTACAAATTCATAAAAATTCCTTATGTTAAACTTTATACGAAAAATAAATCAAATTTTCAAACCATATAATTACAAAATTGCCTATCAAAACACAAACAAACTACAAAACCAAATCTATTCAAAATTAAAATCAAAAATTGAAAAAAGTAAACATCACACATAGTTTATAAAATAGACTGTCAAAATTGTAATAGTATATATATAGGTGAAACCATGCAATATTTGGAAAATAGAATAAAAGGACACAAATACAATAAAATCTGACAGCTTTAAAAAACATGAAATAACTCAAAATTACACCTTTGATTTCAACAACGTAACAATTTTAAACAAAAGAAAAAATTAAAAACACGTAAATAACTTGAAATAATTCAAATTTATAAACATAAAAATGCAGTCAATGATAAACCGATATACATATTTCACAAAATTATATAATTTAATTTTATAACTAAATAAAATATTTGTAAAGAACTATTTAATTACAAATTTTAAAAACAAATAATCAAAACATCCTATTTTAAAATGCAATCTTTAAATAAAACATAATAATATATTCAAAATCATAGTAAACACAACAATTTTGTCATTTATTAAACAAAAACATTTTATTTATAATTTACAATTTCTACATTTATTTATATATACTACTTGAAAAAGCTTTTAATAAAGCGAAACGTCGTCGTCGTATTCATTCATGTTTTAATATTAAAGACCTAAAAATCAAGAAAAAGGAAATCAAATAACATTATTTTTGACGTGAACGTGTCGTTACTAATTGTTGTCATCATTGACCAAATAGTCCACCGCCAAAAGACGCTAATTGTACACTGACGTACACCAACTTACACTCGCTACTCTGGTGACGTAATTTTACACAACACCATGAAATCAGTGTAACACCAGGTTACTTAATATAATTGCGGAAAATTTAAATTTTGTTTACTGGAAAAAGTTATACATAGATTTTTAAAAGTTTTTAGAGGGTATAGTAAATAATAATGAAGCTAAAAATATTGTTAGGCAATCTCATTCTTACCCAAGGTTTTGAGTATCTCATACCCCATAAGACTCACTTAAACACTTACACTAAAGACCGTTTTACACCTAGCTATTTATTGCGCAATTTATACGCGTTAAAATTTTAAATTGGCCAATAAATTGCGCAATAAATAGCTAGGTGTAAAGCGGCCTTAAAACACTATAATTCTAAATATGATGCAGGTAGAATTTTATGCATATTTCCCGTTGTTTTTAATAGGGGTCTTGGTATACCAGTTTCTTATAAATTCCCACGTTCTCTCCACGACGATTTTGCCACTTTTCCCGTTAATATTCCTCAGTTGCAGTTTGTAGTTATTCGCCAAAAATCTTAAAATGCCGTACTCTTTTCAAAACGTAAGTAATAAATTTTGATTTCTAAATTTACTAGATTTGATTCAAAATTTTCATTGTGTAATGACTCAATCATTACTATACATGCCTAAGATTCACGGAATTGCAAATTTCCTGGGTCTCGAAGTATTTATAGGGTTAAGTAAGAATCAATTCGTTGTCGTAGCTACGTGGTTTATATATTAGGAACCTAGGTTCCTAATATATAAACCAACGCTGAAAACTTGGAAAGATATTATGATATGTAGAAAATTTTCGAATATGTCGACACATTTTGAAAGCTTAGATTACGATAAGCATTACTTAAAGATATATTTTTGAAGTGTAATGCTATTCTTCTTGCAACCTCTTTAATAATGTTAATGATGAATTATCTCCATTATCACCTACTTTTGGGAATTATTCAGGTAATTTGCTTCTTTTAAAACAAGATAGTAACTATTTAATTCCAAATTAATTTCATTTACCAATTTATTATGATCATCTACTTGCCGTAGGTCATATATCATTTAACCATTTGTCTGGATAACAATTTACTGATATTGTATTTTATACTTTTTATATTAAGCAATTCTTGGTAAAAAAACAATCTTTGCTGTTTATTGTTACAAAGGAAGTTAGTGTGATAAGCTATTATTTTCTAAGAAATATACAGTTACAACCATAAGTAAGATACATTTGCGGAGTAATGGTGCTTTTTTACTTGAAATTGGGCCAAACTAAAAAATAAAAGTCGAGAAAGAAAAATTCGGACACAGAAATCCAAGCTTCTTATAGCATCACATTTTTAAAAATATTATTAGCTTTACGCTTTAAGTTTGTAGAGGAGATTTTTTTGACGCATTTTGACAGCCATTCGATAGTCTCTCTACTGGTGGTTAAAGGAAGTAGTAAGCCATTTAAACTTTCGATATAAGGTGCGGATTTATGTACCACCTTTAATTCATTAAATACGAATCTAGACTCCAGAAATCTTTGATTATATATGCAAACAAAATTACAAGTACTGCATACATAGCGATGTGTAATTCGGAATTGTTCGCAAATAATTCGTATTTTAGTGTACTGTAGTTTCGGTTGCATAAAAAATCGAAAATTTGTGGAACCTAGATCTGCATTTAATTTGTTAAAGATGGTATATAGTAGTGATGTAACGAATACGTGATTTTACACATTCGCGAACGCGAATGCGAATGCGAATATGTGCGCTAGACATTTGCGAATGCGAATGCGAATGCAAATATTAACTTTTTAACTTTACTAGCATCATCTATTAGTTTTCAGTTTACAACTATACGAACACTTGCATTAAGCACACGCAAAAATAAATTTCTCCATCACCGCAGCGAAACTAGCAAGTACAACGCGAATCGTTTCGACTTTTTACATACGTCTTATTCTTGTCAATTCAAGTTTAGTTTTGAGGTTATTGATGGTTATTATAATGTAAACTGCAAATTTGTGCAAAAGGTTGTTTTAGGATTTCAATGAATTTGAATATTAGTTTTTTTTTTTTCTAAATTATATAATTCGATATTCGCAATATTCGCATTTTTTTTTTTGCGAATGCGAATGCGAATATTCAAAAACATGCGAATGCGAATATTCGTTACATCAGTAGTATATATATAGTATAGAAGAGATTACACGTGCAATCTCTGTACGTCGCACTGCGGCAGTCATTAAATAATCTCTTTTATTGATAGATAACTCAGAATAGAGTAATATATAAAAGGAATAAATAGAAATCAAATGCGAATGCAATTTTGGTATAAGAAATAATAAAATAACAATTTCCGAATTACTTAGGCTTAATCTCCTTCGCACTTTTTATTTGCACCAGTAATGTGTCTGTATAAGTTGTACTGTTTTGTATTATTTTTTATTATGTATGTTTATTTTCTTATAATTCTTATTCTTTATACAATGTACTGCTGAACTACTCTTTGTTCCATGCCCACCACCCTTATATTATTTTCTGGCGCAACGGCGAGACGGTACCCGGGGGGTGAACCTTAGCGTTAGTTGCCTTCAAGATGGGCTACTGGAAACCCCAAGGGGCAGCAAGAAACCATCTCAACACTAGAGACGACGGAGGCTGAAGAAGCACGTGGTGAAAGATGGCAACCATATAACAACGATGGCTTCAATAACTCAGGGAATCCATAAATTTGAAGCGTTGGACCCATGATTGTTTGTGGCGACATATACCCTAAATAGTACTCCACTGGCCATGAACAAACGGTCTTAGCTCAATATCCATGCATCCACCAATACAAAGCGATTGGTTGCAACGTTCCTGAATTTTCTATCGCAACTCCGAAAGAACCAGTAGATAAGCAGTAGCGGCCCAGAAGACTTGGGGAAATCGGCTAATAAGAAATGGATAAATAATTCTGCCTCCGTGGGAACATTGAAGAATTCGCCAGAAAGAAACATATGAGTAGTGTTAGTTTAAAGTTTTATTAGTTAAGTAAATAATATATGTATTGCAAATGTGTTTTATTGTCAATAACATTAAGTTAGTGTAAGGATAGTTAAGTAAAGTTAAGGATCTTAAAGTTTGATTCGTGGCTGTTACTCAAATTACTTTTTTTGTTGGCAATTTTTAAATTTATGTTACTTTTCTAAATTCCTTCGGTTTTCTGGAGGGAAAGGAAATGCTACGAATCGGCCTGCAAGAGTGGGGATAGTGCTAAGATATATAATTGTATGTGTATGTAGTAATCGTAGAAAAAGGGACTCTGTAAAGGAGACGCGAGGAGGCTTTTCGGTAGGAGACTCCATTAGGTATTCCTCTTAGAGTCTCTGTTAGAGTTAATAAAGAAGTTAAGTGTATTTCTTGCCTTTTAAATAAGCCCTGTGCGCGTAACTCGAGATGCACATAAGGTAGATACAATTGTTATTATCTGTATACAATAAATATTAACTTGCCAAGCGAGTACTTAACCCTGTGCCCACCGCCCGTCACGCGCCCAAACAATGTCTATTGTTGTTACTTATCTCCTAATATTAACTTGAAAGATTTTTGCATTAAGGTAGACTTGATAATGGAAGATGTAGGAACGAGAAAGGGAGAAAAACTGATTATGGGGGACATCGACGCAAAGTCACTTCTTTGGGGTACCCCAAACGTGGACAGAAGAGGGGAATACTGGAGCGAATACCTGGCAGCACTCGATTTATTGGTATTAAATGGCGGCAAGAAGCCAATAACGTTTATAAGAGAAAACATTAAATCTTATATCGACGTAACATGTTCCACGAACCAGCTATACGGGAAGATCAGTGATTGAAAAGTGTTGGAGGACGAACCTGGCATAGAACACCAGTACATTAGCTTTGAAATAGAGGCCAAAATAAACCGGGATATTGAATCCACTATAGAGGAAGCCTATAAGGCCAACTTAACTAAGACTGCGGTGACTCGAACTCCGTTTTGGTGGAATGAAGACATCAACGTTAAAAGAAAAGAATGCTTGAGGTTAAGAAGAGAAGTCACAAGGCTCGTTAAATATTCAAACCGAGAGGTTAACGCGGAGCTGGACCTTTACAGGACAAAAAGAAAGAATTGAAAGCGCTGATTAAGAAATCCAAAAACGAATGTGTAATGACCTAGAAAATGACATATGGGGAAGGGTTTATAAGTTGACAACAAAGAAGCTAATCGGATACCTTCCATACCAGTTAGATGGTAAAGAAAAACTGAGGATAGCCAGAGCGCTCTTCCCAAAACGAAAAAAAAAAAACCTGGAAATCCAGACGTACCCACTCGAGCCTCGAACAGAAGAGGAATACAGAAAAGTTGTCCGTAATCTAAGAAACGGTGCGGCACCAGGAGTCTACAGAATGCCTGTCGAAGCCATAAAGAAAGCAGATAATTCAATCTTCCGCCCTTCTAGACGTAATGAATCAATATCTCCTACGGCAAAGCTCTCCAACATCATGAAAAACCGCGAGGCGCGTTCTGAACCCAAAGGCAAATCCAGAAGAACGAAATTTTACGTCTATCTATTTATTAAATAACTTGAGTAAATTGTATGAAAGTCTATTAAAGAGCAGACTGGAAAAAGTAATAGAAACACTGGGGGGCTTTTTGGAGGGAGAGTTTGGCGTTTGTAAAGGCAGGTCTACAATCCAGACGGTAGAGAAAGTTGGCAGTTTCGTACAAGATAGACCAACAGACAGGGGTAGCCTTGATTACGTTAGGTGTTAAGAATGCTCTACATCATTAATAATTACCTCCGGGACCGCTGTCATCTTGGACAGGAGAACAAAAATGGCGATCTACGCGGGCGTTCCGCAAAGATCCATCTTCGGACCTATACTCTGGAATTCCCCTTATGACAGAGTGCTGTAATTAATTCTGCCTGAGGGTATTGGCAGAATAGCTTACGCAGACGACCTGGCGTAAAACAAGAGTGAACTCCAGTGAAAGGCGGACGAAGTCGTAGAACAGTTAGCGGAGTGGGTGGGACGCCACAAGCTAGAACCTCGTTAGAGCTACTAGCGCGTATCAAACCGCATCATCCCAGGCGTTGCAAGTCATAGTTGGTGTTCCTCTAATACGACTGTTGTGGTAAGAACGAAGAAGCCCACATTGCAAAAAACGGCAGACATAAGACAAACTAAACAGGCAGTCATAGATCACACACTACAGAAATGGCAGAACATCTGAAGCGCAAGTGTGGGAGTAATAGCAATAGATTAGGGAACTAATTCCACAAATAAAGGGATGGGTTAAGTGCAAACATCGTCGTCAAGGCCAACTCAGGCGCTTAACGGCCATGGCAGTTTTAAAAGTTGCACGAAGCGAATAGGCAAGACCACTGACGACTTGTGTAGATACTGCCGCGAAGTGGACACAGCGGGACACACACTCTTCGACTACCCAAGATTGGAGGGAGATAGACGGGCAACTAAGGCCAAACTGGGTGCAATACACCCTGGATCAAATCACCTGATAGTGTGACTGCCTCATAATCGGCGAACGAGTAGCTTAGGATCACATCAGCAAGTCATTAACGATATTATGGCGATAAAAGAGGCTGATGAAAGAGTGTGAAAGATGCCAGAATGGAACGGACTGTCCGACTGCTTGATGTTGTTCGTATAGAGGTTCCTAGTTGGCGGAAGACAAGAAGGGGAGGTTTTAGTGGGTATACGGGCTCTAGCGAGCTTCAGAGTCCCGCATCCCGGGGGGTAGTAGATCTAGTACCCGATGGCTATCAAAGGTTTCCACCCGACAAAAAAAAACTACAAAAGTTGATGATGTGCTAATGTCAAATTTTGTATACTCTCATTTACTGACTAATTAAAAACCTTTTTTCTATACTACTGTATCCATCAACAACACAACTATGGAGGTTTCAGAGCTAGAAAGCCTATGTAATAAAATCGTGCTTGGCAAAAAAGTGGCGTTTGCAGACAGTGGATGTGCGGTAATGACTGTTTTGTGACAGGAATTTATTTGTGCCGGTGAAAATCGACGTGTGTGAACGCGGGCGAATAACAATAAGATTCACACATTCTCATCCGACAAAATAAAAACGTAAATAAGTAGACGTAGGTTTTATTATTTATTAAATACAAAAAATACTACTTTCTTTATCACGACATTTGTAGTAATAACCCCCACATTTATTACAATTAATTTTAATTTTCATTCCTTTCTGCTCCTGTCTTCTTCTTTCTCTGCTTATTCGAGCACGTTCATTTTCATAAATCGCTGTAGTTAACCAATTCAAATAAAATTGGGTTAACTCCACGAGAAGACATGAATTTATTGCGTACTGATTTTCGATCATCTTGAAGAAGTTTTCTCGCATTTTTTCCTCAGATTCCATTTTTTGGTATTCAGTATTATATTTTTCTTCAAAATAAATTACTATAATTTCAAGTATTTTAGCAACGTATGTGGAGTGTGGAAACATCTTTTTTATGATCTCGTTAAAATTTAGATTTTCCTCAACCAATATGAGTAGAAGCTTTTTGGCTAATTCAATAATCACATTTTTTATTCCATGAGGAAAACAGTATAGAACATCTATATAGAGTTCCACATTTTCTTCATCAGTCAAAAATTTTGCCTGAATTATGTTCGTAATATATTCTTCTGGAGGGAGATACATTCCTTGAAATTTCACCACAGTTTGTCGCATAATACTAACTGAAACGTTATTCAGTGTAATTCTGCCATTTTGGTTTGAAAATCTAATGGTTTTCGATATCGACGCATTTGTAGTCGTATTGTTTAAAATTTTTATCACATCACTCGAATGAATGCTGCGCAAATGCATTACTGTCTGGCCTGTAGTTTTATGTATACCACTGAAATAAGTAATAAGTTAGTGAACATTTTATATGTATATACCAACTACTTGATTGATGAGTTTGACAAACATCGAAAGCTAAGTTATATATTTGTACCTCAGAGGTAAACTATATTAAGTCCAAATATGGTGAAATCGAGTTAAGTATGTTAATATACTTAATCTCTTTTGTATTTTTATCTTGCGTCATTAAAAAGTTAGCCACTTTTGAACTATGTTAAGTCACATGGCCGGGTGTAACCCGAAAAAGGCAACTCGGCCAGAACAGAAAGACCTATTGTGCCCTCATGTCAATTTTAACCCTCTCGGTTAGGTTGCACTCTATCAAAAAAGTGCGTCTGTCTCTCCCCGTCCATTGCCGAGCAGTTGACAAGAAAGTGAGTCAGAGTCTCCTTCGCACTCCCGTATTTTCTGCATATGGGAGAGTTCACTAGCCCCATGAGATGCATGTGTTTATTTAGTGCGCAGTGCCCAGTTAAGATATCTGCCTTACGGATGACTCTTTCCTCATTCGGATGAAACCCTAGAGATTTACAGTGTCTTGCACCGGCGAGTCCAAAAGGAGCAGTGCCTAGCAGCAAGTTGAGATTTGATAAACGTTTTGATGCTGCCATATGCGCTACCACACGACGGTTCTGGACCTAAGAGCTCGCTGGCGCCTCTTGCAAAGGTGTCGTTACCGCTGATACCAGAGTGACCTGGCACTCTTCTCAATGTAACGTTTTGATGTTCCGTTAGCTGTTTAAGCTTTATGTGGCATCCCAGTACCACGTCAGTCAAATCTGTCAGCCCGCAAAGCTTTGAGGGCAGCCTGGCTGTCGGAGATGATTTCTACCCTGCTATTATCGCGCAAGCAGTTTTAGATGTCCTCAGTACAACTCTGGATGACGATTATTTCGGCTTAGAAAATGGTGGGGGAGGCCCCTCAAACCTTCGCCTTAACATAATTTATGAAAAAACGCGTTTACTGTAAAATTTTGGACTTAACATAGTTTGCCTCTGAGGTACAGTTATGTAGGTACCCTCGGCGTCACTCAAAATGTCCGGTCTTTGTCCCATATCCAAGGCCGTCTCACTATTTATCGTACCAAGTGTATCGGGGAGAGAAACGTATATTTGATTTCTACTCAATAAAATTTATGTATAGTAGAGGTCTTACGCAGGTGGCATCAAGTATACAGAAATAATAATTATAATGTTTTTCTAAGAATTAAAAATCGTTTGAAATTATATCAGGAGAAATACTAGGAATAAAACACACTTACTCAGTAGAATATTTAGTGTGAAAGTTGTGGTATTGTTTTTTGCCATTCATCTAATAATTTTTTTTTTAATAAAAATCAAATACTTGATGAATTAAATATAGAATATTCTTTATTTTAAAACTTGCAAATTTAATCAAATGAATTGGCAAAAAAATAAATCCACAACTTTGAAATGAAAAAATATCCTGTTCAATAACTGAAAAGTTTGTTTTATTCCTAATATTTCCCCTTTAGATATAATCTCAAATGATTTTTAATCCTTAAAAAAACATTGTAATCGATTTCCAAGAAATAACATACTTAAATTCTATTCGCTAGAATAAATGTATAACCTGAAGAGCGATGGTACAAATCAAATATTCATTTATTAATTGTAAAACTAGGATATGGGCGGCGCCAACGTGATAAAGTGGGAACAATAGACTGTGCCTGGTTACCGGATATTGACGCCACCGATCGGACATTATGAGCGAAGGCAATGGTACATAATTATATATTCAACCAAACTGTTATAGTCATCAAGGAGGTCATAATGCTTAAAAGATCATATGTTTGATCCTTTTTTAGTTGACCTTACTGTTATATGATTATAATTGTAATTCATTAAACTTGGGAATTTAAGGACCCATTAACATAGCAATATAAGTCATTAAAGATGTTGCTAAAGAACAACGAAATATAGCTAGTAAAAAGCAATAATAAATGATTTGAGAAAATTTTAAACCGGAAATTCCCAAGTTTAGTGAATTATAATCGTACTTAAAAGAACTATTTTATATAATTACCTGTTAAGAAGATTTGCTTTTATTGATTTGGAGATTTCGGATTGAACTAATCGACCTTTTGTTTGTACTAAGTTTATTACATTGCTATTAAAAAATAAAATTGAAAAAGAAAACTGTAACATTTGAAGTGCATTCGGTTTTCCGTCTCGCATTCCGTGAACAGCATCCAATATTCCAGCAAAATCAGCAGTTAGTCCAGCATAATTAAATGCATTTACTGTAACTACGACAGCCTAAAATAATAGATAATAAATATTAATTAGATCGTATTATATTATATAGGATCTTATACGAATCTCATTAATATACCTAATTATCTTTTTTAATTTATGAACAATATCTTCTATATTCCTAATTTTTTTTTTGAAACATTAATGATTTGTGATTTGCGTCTAGGTCATAGAAAGTCACTTTAGATCCTCAAGGCCATGTGTAGTTACGTGCAAATTGATTGTCATTAGTGCAGTGGCGTGTACGACGTAATGAGATGTAAAATACGAGAAACTTATTTTCACACAGTTTGGCACCAGCATAATAGTGATTGAATCTTTACTTTATGCATTATAAACCTATCTTTTTACATTTTCAATCAATAGAAAGTGTTACATAGCGGTGTGCGGGCGTGCGGTCGCACTACACTGTTTCACCTGCTGTAACCTGGCAAAATAACGGTAAACACACAAAGGATGTACTGATGGGGTCGCGATAGTAATATTGAGGATAAAAGGCTCGAAAAATTGTAACAGTAACGCTTTATCTTTAATAAATTAAATAAAATTTGGCAGCAAAAAAAGGAGAGAAAAAAAAACTTTAGTGTTGGCACGTGGTTTGAAAACCAGGGTCGCAATTATTTAATTTAAATTAAATAGGTACACGGTATATAGTGGTGATTAAAATAGAAGAGTTCTGCGTTATATACAAAGCACGAGGTGGGTGATTAATAAGGAAAAATAGAAAGAGAAACAAAACAATGAATAAAGAAAATGGTAAATTATAAATAAAGTAAGCAAACAAAATACTTAGCAGTAGCTTGAAGGCAAGGGGCTTCGAAGCTAGTGTGTATGTGCTGAATGGGCAGCACGAGGTCTTTGTTTTTCGAGTCCGAACGGGTCGTAGTGACTGAATGTTCGTTGAATCGGAACGATTCAAAGAGAGTGAGCATAGTGCGTGAAGCGCTTATAAGGCCTCGCTAGGTAGGTAACAAAGGGACGAACCAATAGCGACGCTGGAAAGTGCACAAAGGGTTGTAAAACTGTGATACGCAGCGTCTTGGGGTTTTGGCGCGTAAACTAAATGAATGAATTTAAAATTTGAACATGAGTGACGTAAAAAAAATCGCATTTGTTACTGTCAGAAACACGGTACGGAAAATGAAATTAAAATTGCCTTCAAATTAACGTTTATACCGCTGATGTTGGCTATGTTTTCGAAAGCGAAATGAATTATTAATTAAAAATGTAAGTCATTTCGATTAATGCAATCAGAATAGGTCTTTAATACTTGCTGTTGGATAGATTCTCATACTTCCTGCTGGACATACTCGTGGTAATCTTTGCATTTGGAGGTGTAAAGTAGATTTCATATGCAAATCCCAAATAAAGAGTTCTATGAAATATATCTAACTATTTTTTGAAATTTTAAATACTAATAAGAATGTTATATCGTATAATAGAAATTGAAGAAAAAACATTTATTTAAAATATCTTGAAAACGGTAAGATAAATTGAAAATTTGGTTCCGCTAATATTTTTATCTCCAAAAAGTAACTCTGGACGCAAAAACCGATCTCTGACCCGATGAGGCATCGAAAGTGATTTTCCAGACCTAGGATCGCCGCGAGTTAATTTGTGGTAATGAGATGTATATTATTGAGAATAATGATCCAGTAAAGTCCTGTACAAAGGCTGGTATTTATTAGTGTATTTGAAAAATAGGATTGTGGTGGACACAGTAGCGTTGCACCAATCTTAATGTTGCAAGCCCACCCCAATCTAATTTTTAAAGGCGCGAATGATTTTTTCCAGCGAAAAGACAAGACAAGGAGGGTCACTTCCCGCTGTTACCGGATCCGCACGCACGACTTTGCCATTTCGACATTAGTTTTAATGTAGAGAGAGGACATTCTAACTTTGAATTTGATGGTCACTGAGCATAATTTATAATAATAATAATATATCTTTACTTTTCACAATCAAGTGTTGTGGTAACATACATTTCTTTTTTGTAGGGCATAGTTTGGTTTGAGAAAAAATCTCTTACCAGTCTTACACCAAACCCTAGCAAAAGCAAAAATTAAAAAACAATAAAGATTTTGCCTGTTCTAGCTTTACATAACTAAAGAATAATAATTCTTAAAATGTAATTCGCTACCAAAGCTATTTCGTGAGATTGCTCGGAAAGCAGAAAATTGTATAGTTGAATATAAATCTTATATATGTCAACGTTTCAACCACTTAGGTATAGTATTATAGAGTTCATATACGTTAAATGAAAATGATCTTTCAAACCATATCGTAGAGTGCAGTGGAGTAGTTATGATACCTTTGCTTCTTCAAGCGCAGTTACGTTCAAGTTAAGCACATCTGTTGGGAATTGATTTTTCTATACAAATATGTACCTACGAATTCTGATTAAAATTATCGAATGAAATAGAGATATTTCATTCGATAATTTTATGTAGAAATTGAATGTAGAAGAAAACGATATTTCATTTTGAACCAACCACATTGGTGGTATGCATGCGAGATTCTCTGAAATCTTGAAATACCGAAAATGTATATTGTAATTGATGTAAGGATTGTGAACATTTATTCCTTGTTGTAACAATAAGTTACCAGGTATCTATACTCTAATATAATCACTGAAACTGGAACTACCTATAAAAATCATTGTTTCTATAAATTGTAATATAGCGAACGCAATTACTCTATACAACTAAGTCAATGATAACTAAAACATGAAAAACAAAATACAGTTGATTTGAATAAAATTTCGATAGAAAGAAGGAAATTAAAAATCAAAATTGTTTTTACATTTAATCCTTTGGCGGAAACTACAAAAGTGAAATTCTGCAAAAGTTACAGTATCTTTGTCGCAGTATCTTTGGTGACGATAGTCCGCTGAACCGCGGAGTACGATGGCATTACTTTCAAAACATATGTACATTTAGAATATTTGTTTTATAGATTATTTTTGAGTAGATTGTACATACGTTTAATACAGCGGATGCCAGCAGATAATAAATAATCGCCATTTTAAGTCAGCTTACACTTCTCTCTCTCTGACTAATGTTTTTTATGATTGGTGTAAATTCAAAAAGAAAGCTGGGGCATTTGATGCTAAAATAATGAGGTAGCGGGTGCCAATAATAAGTCCTCTCTCTGTCTTATTTCTTCGCTGGTTATTCTGATAATAGGACTTTTTTGATACCTCAAAGTAGAAGTACATTAAGTCACATAAACAAAAGCTTAGAGAATTGGTTGTTGAACAAGTACATCTTCTGTTTTCACTCTCAATATTGGAAATATTTCAAAATGCTTGAAACATGGACTTAATACACTTCTTCACTAAGGTTTGGATTTGTAGTTTTGATTTATTGTTGATGTTGTACCTTTCCTATTTTTATACCATTTGTGGCTATGATTGTAACTGTTCTTGTTAAAGCTCCAGCTACTATACCAATCGAATTTCCAACTATATTCAGGTATGCTGCCCTAGCTTCGGCATTTTTGACATTTAGGTCCTGGAATAAAACTGTAATTGAAAAAATGATTTAATTTAAATTAGTACAGGAAATATTTTTTAAAGGAAACAAAATACAATAAAACGTATATGTACATACAAACAATACATGAATCGGAACTGAAGGAACGCTGGGTTTGTAGGTTTTGGATTGACAGTTTAAGGGCATTGAAGTCACTAGGCAAACAGAACTTCTGGAATTCGAGAGGAATTGATAGGATCATACTCATTCCTGTTCAGCACCACCGTAGTGTTTCCCTTATCAGGTAATGAGTACTAAAACTTGAGGATCGGATTTTGGGTGTTTATGGGTAAGTACCCTATCTTTACCCCAAAATGGTTCCTAAAACGTGATCCTACAACACGTATTGAACTTTCCATGATCAAATTTATAAAATGCTTAGCAAATTCATAAAGTCCTCATTAATTCCTCCTCTTCAATTAGGAAATAAGTGTTGAAAATGCCAAAGTTAGAAAGGTTGTAGATCGGCGCTGTCTTTAGGGAGGCGGTTTACCATCACTGTTGTGGAACGTTATGGTGGATTTCTTTCAGGTGGAGCAAACATATTCAAATCAAATTTAAGAAAGCATTCACAGTATTTTGACAGTATCGTTGAAGTCTGGGCAAGACTTGAAGGCTCTCCTCGAAAATTACTTTGTGACTGTATGCTCTCATAATTAGGTCATTGCTAAATTCTGGTGCCCGCATCTGATGCCCAAGGCTGAGATGACAGCTAGCAACGGCCCGCTACATTCACAATGCATCGGATGTCTCAGCATATAGGGCTTGAATGCGTACAATCCCGACGGTGGCAATGAAAGTACTTAATATTTAGGTATGCAGGTATGTGATATTTCTGTATTAACATTCCCAGAGTCAACAGTTCCAAAAGTCAAAAACATAGGCCTCGGTAGAAATGAACATACGAACTGGGAAATGGAGCCTATTAGAGCTATCATAAGTTTATAAACAATCCAAATACTTGCGAAAAAGTGTTTGGATTGTAAATGTAATGGGCAGTCAGGTCCACAGATGCGTATACGGTGGAAACAATATGACAAGTAAGTATAAGGAAAATTAGAGAATAATTGAAAATAAGATATTATAAGCAATGAAGGTGGGATATTAATACTAAACGTTAAGCAATCACGACATAAATGATATAATGAGAGGAGAACAAATTCTAAATTATATTGAAGATATATAGGGAGAAGATACATGTAAGAAGATAAAAAATGGGAATCAGCATAGGGCAAACCAACGATTTCTATCATCTATCATCCATCGTTTATGGTATTTACAATGCCTGACGTAATATTATTCTTTAAATAACAAGCAGTGCCAGCATTTCCCGGAATTTTCAATCGCAAGGCGGTCAATGGCTGCAGTATACGTAGGCAGCGCTGGATTGTCACTTTGAAGCTTAGAAAGAAAGGTATCCGACTGTACCGTAGTACTTAGGATAATACTTACTTGTTTGTGTATTCTTCTGTCGTGAATTTGCATTGAACTCCTTGTTATAGAATACATAGCGCAAGCTAACCCAACAATCCCTGCTGGAAGTGCCCAAGATGGATATAAAAAAGCACCAATCATCGCAAATGCTGCGATTACTGCTAAAATTGTAATTGTAATGTCTAGATATTTTATTAGCCTTGCTGTTCGTGAACAGCGTGGTGATTTATAGTGCCGCAGTATAACATTTCCCATCTTATCAGCAGTATATTTCCCTTGATATGGAACTATCATCCTGCACCTTGGTAAGTGATTCTCGTGTATGTATTTATACCAAGTCCTATAAACTCTCAAATCTAAGTCAATGAATAATCTGCATGGAGTTTTGCTTCCTTTACATTTTCTTACAACAAAAATTGGCAAAGGATTCATCGAACGCTCTCTTTCATTTAAAAACTGTGTACAATTGTAAATAAAAGAAACAACAATTTGGTCATCCCATTTGCTGTACTTATCTGAAACAATACCATATTGTAACTATAGAATATTTAGTTTTTATTATAGCGACAATTAAAAACATTTAATGTTTAAGGCTCGTGTTTACCAGCATGCTAAGCTTTGTTTATTTTAAGCGACACTTACAATGTGACAGTCTCTATACCAAGTAGCACAAATATTCTGATAATATTCCTACAAAGAGCAAAAGGGATATATGCGAAGAATATTCTAGTAAAGAAAAATATATTTTAATTAAATCTTCTATTCATATATAATCTCGTTAATCTCCTTCTTTTGTAGTGTTCATGGAACATTCAAGTATTACTTACAGTAAACATTTATTTAGTTCTCATCCCACTTTATACTGGCTAATAAATCTTTGGTGTAACGTAATAGATAATAAAATACGTATATCGGAAATAGGCAGTAGCATAAATTGTAATACGTGACAATAAATATAATAATAATATGTATATGTATAATTAATAAAAAAAGAAGAAACCAAATACGGAAGTAAGAATAATAACGATTTTAATTCCAAATTAACGGTAAAAATATACATATTGAAGTGTTTTGCCATCGCTGCAAAAGTATATTCGTAAAGGCAAATCGAAAAAAGTAGGTCAGAGTGGCGTTTAGCTTGAGGATAGCGAATCGGTAGGCTGGACAGGGCTGGACGCGGTCAGCGCTCGAGGCGGGCTGGGTCTGAATTGAGTAAAAGCCTAGTACATTGCGCGATCGACGCTTGTCTGGCCGTGATCGGGACAAATGAACGCTGATAAGAAACGCAAGAGAGAGAGAAGGCGGCGAAACAGAGGAGAATAAAGACGGGGACATATTTAGTAAAAGTAAAAAAGAAAATTAAGATCGCCGGAACAAAGGAAGGCAGAAGAGGAAAGAAAGGAGTACAAACCAAGGAGTTAAAGAAAGAAAGGAAGAAACACAAATGGTGGAAGAATTGAAGGGAATGATGAAACAGCTAATTGAAGACTTGACTAGAAGTAGTGTGGAAATAAAGAGCGAATTAAAACAGCTAAAGGAAGAATAAACGGAGAACAAACACAAACGGACAAGCAAGGAAGAAGAGTGGGACATGAAAAAAAATCGATTAAAGAAAAGAATCGAGAAATTAAAATATAAACAGGAAAACGGTAGGAAATATAAAAGAAGGAACATATTACAATAAAAGGGGGTGGGTGTATGTGAGAAGCTAGAAAATAAATAGATTAGTTCTTACGAAGTGAGCTACAGGTGAATACCAAAGTAAGAAACAGCTAATATAATAAAGTAAGATCAAAAATTTCAAATAATATACGCGGAACTAGAATAGAAACATTTGAAGCAAAACAGGAAATAATAAAGGCGAAAATTAAATTGAAATGGATAAGGAAATACGTTGACAACGATTTAACAGTAGAGGAAAGATTCATCCAGAAAGAATTAAGAAGCATCGTGGCGGAGAAACGAAGTGAAGGAAGCGTTGCGTCAGATCCGTTCTAATATGCGTCTACCTTAAAGGCCCGTAGAACAGAGTAGAAGAATATATGTATATACATTCTTATTTCCCCTTAAAAACGTGATTGCAACATCCATAGAATATTTGTAGGAATATTATAGCAACGTTGCCAGAATAAGAAATTTGCTCTACTCTTAATGTGCATAGAACATCCTAAGAATATACTAGATGTACGCTTGTGAGCACATCCCTAGAATATTCGAACATTCGCGGCGTACGTTCCTAATACAAACGTTCTGGTGCTATTATAAGGTATGTATTGAATATCACCGCGAAAGTGTCTATTAAAATACACCAAACTAAAAATGACTGAAAACATGCCTAAAACCAACAAAATAGCTTTGTATGTCGCTGTATGTTAAGTACTTACTATTTGTTGAACGTATTTGGTTGTAGATTTCATTGATAATTTTTTCCTTCTCTTCATCTTGTTCTTCCGAATTGGGTAGACCATATATTGCAAAATATATTTTATTTCTCAGATATTCGTGTTCGTCATATTCGAAAGAATCAAAATCTCTGTTTCCCAAATATTCGTACATTAATTGATGAAATCTTTTTGGGCTAAAATAAAACCTATTTATTGGTAATTGGTAATTATGTACAAAATGTATATAGTAGAACTTAAAAAAATGTTTAGTATAGATAAATAATAAGAGATTGAGACACCGGTTAGTTGAGCAACACATACATATATCTTTTTCATTTCACATAAGTCGTTATCTACACTAAATCTTTTAGCGGTCTTTCGATTAGTGCTGTGGAAATCGTCAGGTATTAGAAAACAATTAACCGATTTTTCGTCAAACCCATTTCATTAAAAGCAGTTAATCGAGTTTTTAAAAACCAATTTTAAACAGATTTGACAACCAGTTCGCAAAATCGCTTATACGGTGTTTATTTTCATGCCGATTAATCGTCAATCAGTTTTTAATTTCTTTTCGTAGCCTCTATTACATTGACAAGAGAACACCGGCAACCGTCAAATTCAGATTTACATTTTTACCAATGATCCGTGCATGAATTTGTATACCGATTATGAATTTTTATGCCATTTAACAGGAGAATTACAGTCTATCGCTGTAATATTACCACAGAATATGACTTCTCAAATATAAAACAATGCAATATTTCGAATAAATTTTCTAGTTTTCTTGATCAGTGTATGACTTTTTCAGATATAAATCATTGTAAAGTTTAAACTGAATTTTCCATGCTTTCTTATCAGTGTATATCTCGTGCTGCGTAAAATTGTAGTTTGGTACAATGGCAATCATTAATATAGCTTATGTGTTGTTACTTGTTTCAAGTAGCCAATATCCCAGTAATCTCTTTGACACCAGAATAAAATGTGTTGCGTATTGCCTTGCAAATAATAACTGTAGTTGCTTAACAGAGCAGCATCCTTTGAAGATGTAATGGGATTGGAGTTCGACGAAGCAGCAGAATCGCAATTTATGGAAATATCACTAAAAAATGAAACATAATTACATATATAAAGATATAGCATGTATCTTTGAAGAATAAGCAATTGTTGTTGAATGAGGTAGATTACAATGCTAGAGCTATAGAGTATTTGAAAAGTTTAGTCACTTTAAATGTTTATGTTGTTTTTTTTAAATATTATTTACGTATTAATGTATGTTAATTAATGTTAATAATATAATTATATTTACAAAATAAATCATCATGATTTTAACTAATTTGGTCTTTTGCTTTGGACGGAAATCACAACATAATTTCGGTCCTTCACTTGAATTTGTGATACTTTTCTTTTAAAAAATTAGCAAAAGGAATTATTAAAAAAAATAATGGTATGAGGTACTGCGTCTTCCATTATCAGCTTTTTGAGTAAAGATAGGTTACGTCATATTTGGAATGGGGTTTTAATTATCGGTTATAATTTCGAAGGTATTCCTCAAAATTGAAAGATTTTGCAAATTTTGGAAAGGGCTGTGCCTCTAAGTCAGACATTTGGATAGAAAAAGTGCTTCTTTCATGGTACTCTTTTAATCCGTAAGGTTTCATGGATATCGGAGTTTGACAGTTGCTTGTGTTTCCTTTTGAGCGAACGATAGATGTTAAATGAACAAAAAAGTTTTGTTAACAAAATATTGTTGTGTTAACCAAAATAGTTAATCTAATAATATTTCATTTTTAATTGGTTAAAGGAATATTGGCCAGGTGATAATAAAAGAACTTCTTAATTTGAATATCCTTGTGATTTGTTTCGAGCAAATACGCTCCCCCAATTACATTGTATTGTACTACATGAGAATTAGCTGGTAAAAACACCGAGGGAGCTGAAGGCCAAAATGAAGGTTAATAAAGGTCAGTTTCAAGGTCAATTCCCGTTCTAAGGTCAAGGTCACCTTCAAGGTGGAGGTCGGTTTTAAGATCAAAGATAAAATTATAAATGTTCAGTTTTCTTTGTTTTCTTTTTTTACGCCGATTGGTACCTAATACAAATTTTTTATACTATAGTGACTATATCCAAGTTTATCGATGAATAAGTTTGTGAGCATATCTAAAAAACATCCAGTATCTAGGTATGCAAATTTAACAGCGTTATTATTGTTTTTTTAAGTAGTTTCTTAAACATATTTTTTTTTGATTTGCAGGTTTACTCCGAGTTTTATGATGGCAGACACGAAAAAAAAATGCAGACAATACAGTTTAGACTACTTGAAGTTTGGATTTATTCCTTCTCTATCAAATCAACACTTGCCGATGTGTCTCATATGTGAAAAGTATTCAGCAACGCTGCCATCAAGCCTTCAAAAATGGAGGACCAGTTATCAAGAGTACATGCTGACAAAAAAAATCAGCCCTTGTCATTCTTTCAAGCACACAAGAAAAACTAGAGAAAATGCCATCCATAAGATCGATGTTTGCGTCATCATCTATGCAAGACGTTGATGGTTTACGACCGTCCTATAATATATCTTCACTAATAGCAAAGTCGGAGAAACCCAACACAATTGGAGAGCAGCCTATTTTACCAGCCATTGCGAAGGTCCTCAACAATGTATTGCACAAGCCCGCACATGATATTATAAACAGAATTCCTTTGAGCAATAACACCGTTCAGAGACGCATAGGCGAGATGGGTCGCGACGTGGAACACATTTTATGCAATTTCTTAGAGACCACCAGATTCTCTCTCCAGTTGGACGAGCCTACATTACACGGCAATGACGCTCTGTTGTTAGGATATGTTCGATATATTAAATATGAAAATATGTGCCAAGAACTGCTTTTTGCTACATATTTAGAGACTGATACCAGTGGAGAATCGATTTTTCAGGCCCTGGAACTTTTTTTTTTTTACCGACAAAGCTACTCCATGGAAGAACATTGTTTCTGTTGCGACTGATGGTGCACCATCTATGGTTGGTCGTCTTCGTGGTTTTATAGCTCACGTAAAGCGGCAATTGCCTGAGGTACTGGTAATTCACTGCGTGATTCACAGATAGCATTTAGTAGCAAAAAATCTGAGTGCTAGATTGCACCAATCTTTACAATATGTTATAAATGCTGTCAACAAGATTCGAAGCAATTTTTTGAACTCCCGGTTATTTGCTCAGCTCTGTGAGGAAAACGACGAAGTCTTTACTCGGTTACTGAAGTTCGCTGGCTATCAAGAGGCTCTTGCTTAGCAAGATTTTCAGCTATTTTTGAATCTGTGTTGGAGTTTTTACAAGAAAAAGATCCGAATTTGAAAGAAAATCTGACCAATTGTAAAACAGATATTTATTACTTGACTGATATCTTTGGTATATTTAACAAAGTTAATTTGCAGCTGCAGGGTGACTATCTCAACTTGATTAAAACAAAATCAATAATATCGGCTTTTGTGGGTAAACTTATCCTTTATAAATAAAATTTAAGCAGAAAAGAATATTCACAGTTTCCGGATTTGTCAAAATTACCAGAAATGCTTCAAGACGATGTTATTTTATCATATGTCACTCACTTGGACGGATTACGCAAGGATTTTACTTAGAGGTTTGAGGATCTCTTAAATTTACAAATTCCTCAATGGATAATAAATCCGTACAATATCACAGCCATGGAAGAAGTCAATGTGATAATGCAAGAAGAGCAGCACAGACGAGGAGCTTAAGCAGAAGTACAACCAAGGCTATCAGAAGTTGTGGTTGCAGCGTAACAATGACACACAGTATCCCGCATTGTGAAACATTGCGTAAAAATACCTTATCGCTTTTTCATCATCATACCTAGTGGAAAAAGGCTTCAGTGTTTGAAAGTCAACGAACGCGGAGATTTAAGGCTGCAACTCACCAATATTGAAGCAGATTTAGATTGGTAGAAAGTCACCAGGTTCATCCATCACACTGATTTTTCTATTTTTAACCTACTTTTTAATACTTTAATACTTTATTGCGCATAAAAACACTAGGTGTTATTTGGCAATACATATGACAAACATGCAATACATATAACAGACATGCAATACATATAAAAGACATAAATAAACATATACTAATAATATCAATGTAGATAAAATAATGACATTGACAGTAATGTAATTTGATGGACTAGTGTCTGTAGCTGTTACATTAAAATTTAAAAAAAAAAAATTTAAAAAACAAATGTTCACAACGGGGAGTATAAGGTGGATAAGAATTATGTATCAAAGTCATATGTTAAAAATTCATCAATCGAATAAAATGCTTGTTCCAACAGTACGGCCCTTAGTTGGCGCTGGAACATTTTTTGAGTTGGCGAGTTAGTTAAGGAAGTAGGTAATTTTATTATAATGAAAAACTCATATAATACAAGGAATCTCTACAAAGGGAGGAGCCTGGTTTGGGAAGGTTAATATAGTGATTTTGGCGTGTGCTATAAGAATGTATGTCAAACCGATATTTCTGTTTCTGACGCTGTTTGTAGGTAGTGCTAAGGGTCTCATATAGAAATAAGGAAGGAAGGGTTAAGATTCCACACGATATGAACAAGGGCCGACAATGAACTCTGTTGCCTTCCCCACAAATCACCCGCACCGCCCGCTTTTGCACCTTAAAAAGTACAGTAAGATTTGCCAACGAAGTAAATCCCCAACAGGAAAGACAGTACCGCATACGAGACTCAAACAAAGAAAAATAGACCATACGAGACACTTCCTCTCCAAGATTACGTCCTATCACTCGCAAAGCATAACAAACAGAAGACAGCTTTTTCGAAAGGACATGGACTTGTTCAGTCCATTTTAAATCCGCATCAAGAACAATACCCAAAAACTTTACATGATTGCAAGGTAACAGTAAATTATTATTAAGGCAAACATTTATATTTATACGTTGCTTGTATGTCAATAATTTGGTTTTACTGACGTTAAGAGTGATATTATTCGCATTAAACCACTCACTAACACTAAGAATTCCAGTGTTAATGATTCTCTCGAGATCGCTTTCATTCGAGGCATGCCATGTAAGTGACGTATCATCAGCGAATAGGGCGGTGTGTGATTGATTAGCCGCAAAAGCTAGATCATTAATAAATATTAAGAACAGTGTCGGTCCAAGTACTGAGCCCTGCGGCACACCACACACCACCCGACCGATCCCCGACCTGACGTAGCCCTCGCCAGCATGTATCTGCACGTACTGCTGGCGATCTGCAAGATAGGATCTAAACCACTCATTAACATCACCCCTGAAGCCATATCTTTCAAGTTTCCGAAGTAGCAAACAATGAGGAACACAATCAAAAGCCTTGGACAAGTCACAAAAAATGGTAGCTACAATCTGTTTATCATTAATATTATTGAATATGTGGTGCAAAAGATCATATATTGCATCTGCAGTAGATTTGCCCGGTCTAAAGCCATACTGACAACAAGAAAGTAAACCTTCACTCTCCAAAAATTTTATGATCCTTGAGTTAACGACTTTTTCAAATATTTTAGACAATGTAGAAAGAACAGAAATAGGTCTGTAGTCAGAGAAGGAATGGGTCCCTCCATTTTTATGAATTGGAGTAACTCTCGCAAGTTTTAAGCTTGACGGAAAAACAGCATTTTGTAATGACAAATTTATCAACTCCACAAAAAACTCCAATGCCTGAGGTGGCAAATAAGATTAAAATCGTTACAGAGATATCGTCAACGCCTTTTGAATGTTTTATTTTTAATATTACGCATTGTAGCAGTAATTTCTTGTATATCTGTAGGTAAAAAGAAGAATGATTTACTGTGATTGAATTTAAGAAAAGACATAGGATCAATGTTTGACTTAATGTGTCTTGTCAAATTAATTGCTACCATTAGAAAGTAATTATTGAGTTGTTGAGCAATAGTTGTAGGATCATCTATAATTTTTCCACTCTCAATTATATATATGGCTTCATCATTGGTACGCTTAGACGACCCAGTTAATTCCTGCACCACTTTCCATGTCTCCCCAGGTACATTGTCCGACGAGCGCAATCGACCCGTATAAAACTGTTTTTTAGATTCATTTATTATTTGCCGAAGTATATTTTTGTATTTCACGAAATAATTGTGAAACCAAGGTTCATTAGTAAATTTCTTGATATAGAGTAATGATCTTTTGTTCTTAATAGATATTTTAATTGCATTCGTCAACCAATGCCTCCTACTTAAGTATTTTTACGTAATTTGTATTAATAATTATTAATTACACTTGATATTTACTAAATTATATGTCTATTTATTTTGTTAAATTTTGAAGAGAAAATGATGTCAAGTTTACTCATTTAACCAATCGCAAGGTTTTTAAATTGGTAAGTATTTTGTATCAATAGGGAAAAAAACTAGAGATAGGATTTTTAAAATAATTTGGCTATGGGGATCTGAGGTATCAGTTTATTTTGTAATAGGGGTCTCTTGTCTGAAATAGTTTGGGAATCCCTGGTCTAGACCTTTCCATGGTCTACATCTTGATGTTTGCCTTGACCTTGAAATTGACCTTGATGATGACCTTAAGGTCGGCCTTGACCTTTTAGTTAACCTTGTCACTGGGATTGACTAATACCTACTTAAGTTTACAAATTTATTACCTGTATAGATTTATTATAACAAAAATATTTACACACTATTTTCATATATGGTTAAATGATCTAATAAAATTGTAATATTGCGTTCTGTGCACATACTCATTTATCGTAGCCTGCATTAACACTTTCTTCGAATACACGAGGAGTTGCTGCCATTGTAAAGTAACGTTGTAAAAACCGAACAATATAACGTTAATCCTCACATCACACAATATATACACTTCTGCAACCTCCTTCGATCGGTCTTGATCTTGAAATTGGCATAGGTAGACCTTGAAATTGGCATAGGTAGACCTTGAAATTGGCATTGACCTTAAAATCGACCTTGACCTTGCTCGTGAAGTCGACCTTGAAATTGATCTTGATCTTGAATTTGACTTGGTCTTCACCTCCCGTTTAAGCCGATTCTAGAACCTCCTCAGGTCACAGGGTCAATGACCTGAGGAGGTGCTAGAATCGGCTTATACCCTCTACTCAGTAACAACGAGTTCTCTTTCGTCTCTTAACTTTTAAAGTATTTTTGTTAACTTTTAAAGTTTCAAATCATCATCAGCTTTAAATTTAACCACCAGCGAAATGCTTTAATTTTAGCTATGGTACATTTTCAATTTGATTCCTTCTTGGTTGGACTATACCAACAGCTTGATAAAGACAGGTAACTGATCGAAACGTCATTAAAAATTATGTGAAACAAAAAAGAATATATTAGGTTGCTCAGTGAGGCTTCACATTTAGTAAAAAAACAAAGGTATACCATATTTCCTCATCGCTGTCTGTATTTTCCAGTGGCCGGTGTTCCAAATGGTCAAGCACTTTTAATCTATGCTTTAAATTAAACGGAAAGTGTTTAAGTGCAGTTGCGTTATCTACACATTCAACGATAGTTGCAGAAGAAGATAGCACGAAGATTGACGGTTTTTGCTTCATTAACTTTTCATAAACAACATTATAGCCGAATATGCTTTTCACTACTGACATCAAGTTTTTGCTGATTTTATCATCTGTAACGTCCCAAACTACTAAGTAGTACTTTTTTACAGGTATTTCCGCCCATTCTTTGGTGACTAGTTGATTGCAGAATTCAGTAGACAATGGATTAAAATCATTATATAGGTATAAAAGAACTGTGGTCTTCTAAAGAAATAAAGAATCTAATATTTAGTTTAAACGATTAAAACTCAAAACGATTCATTGTATAATATCTTTTAAAAATTTCCTTGGACAAATATTATGAATAAAAATTCTCGTAAAATGAATGAAACATACCAGCTCTGTGGGATCGATGGGTTCACCATTTCTTGAGCTCGGGTTCCTTAATTGTTCTAATGCAGATTCTAGACTGTTGGCGTAAAAGGTCACGTTACTGTCAGGGTATCTACATTTAAATTTTTCAACAAACGCCGCTTGTGATACACTTTCTGGAAACGCAATTAATATTAGATACTAAGCTAAAAACCTAAGATATTGTTAGTGATCGTAAAATTTTAAGACTTACCAAGTGATTCTTGCAATTCTGATTGCGGCATTTTCAAAATGTGAATATTCTATCAGCATAAACATACAGTAGACTGCTTTGTTAAAATTTACACAAAATATCGATTAAGTACAACTCATATCTTATCTCTATAATGCTCTTAACAGTTAGTACGTCAGGGAGATATAACCAAAGTTTGTTTATTTGCAATCGAATAAACCAATACCTAACGTTATTAATTTTGCTTTCTTGTATCGTTTACCTTAACCATTATTATTAGGGACCATTAATAATTTGGTGGAGTGAATGGGTTCAGATTTATGTAAGCGAAATTTACAGTGAAGTGTAATGATAGACCATATTTTATAATTCAATTATAATAAACTTGCCATCTTATACACGTGTACAAAAATTAAAACTAATCTACTAATCAAATAAGAACTTTAAGCGACTATAACTTGATTGATTTAAATTACCATATTTTTTAAATTACCAGCGCATGTACTTTTTAATTACTTTAATTACTACCGTCCAAACTGTAAGCTAAAATTACCGAAAACCTTGTATACCAAACCTAATCGCAATCGAAACGAAATAGCGCGACCTGCGAGTAATCCAGGAGATTACTTACCTGTTGTCGACTAGAAATGGTAATTCTTCGCTGCGGCAAGCGGGACTAAATTCCCGGTGACGGTGTATCTGCGATAGCAAGAGCAGTATGCTGACGCGCGTAGCTCAATGAAGGAGTGGGCTATCTTAGGATGTGGATTTAAATCTCGGTAAACAGGCGCCAAGGCTCGGATTAAGTCCCGAAGCATACAAAATTGAATAACGAAGAGCCAAAAGTCCGTTAAATTCAATTCCAATAAAATGTAATAATAAAGGCAATAACAGGTTCTCAAGTTCCCACTGGGCAAGATACTGGGCTTTATAGAGAACACCAAGCTGCTCGAGTGGAAATAAGAGGCTAGGGATAGTACAATGAGCACCTAACTCAAGTGCCCGGACTTTAGGTGCCCACCCTAACTTAATAAATGAATGAAATGAATGAAAGGCAATAAAACTCACGCATAAATTCAACAAAGTTCGATTTATTGTAAAAGCAAAATAAATTTGGGTTGACTCTGTATAGTAAAGAATTTTAATAATATGCAGGTCCAGCATATGTTGGAAAGTTTTGTAAAATTAAGCAAATAATTCATATGTTTCTATTACTTACCCTCGTGAAATGTGTTTCGCAGAAAATGTTATTAAACAGTGGCGGTTTCTGTATAGGAGCACATGAGCACGTGAACCCCCTAAACAAATCGTCGATTACAAGCTAATAAAATCTATTACTCGATCTTAATATATTCGTGAAATATAACGCAACAAAACGAATAAACGACGCGACGTTCCTTTCTATACATATTTATGTATGTACATCGCGAGCAAGCGACCGACGACGGAGCACGTGCGCCGACTAGGCGGGACTACGTTGATTTTATCCAATGCCTAGCCACATAAAGGACGAGCGGAGGTGGGGAGGGATAAGGCAGATTCCATATGAATGGTGCACAAATTGAGTGTGCTCCTGTGCTCGCTTTCGTTGCGTTCTCGAGTCACGTTAACAAATCGATCGACATCAACGTTCAGATATCGTGTTTTACGGATAAACTATATTATGTATGTTTTGTTTATGAATGACTCACCGTTCACAGGTCGTAGCTACCATAAGAACTAATACTGTTTGTTGGTGACAGTTTTATAATGAAACCAAGCGTGTGTAATTATTTCAATTTATTAAATAACATACTGCTGTAGTTTTTTATTTAAAAAAAAATAACAATTATCTGAATAAATTTCTTAATTTAATGTTATTTTCATTTGAAAGTTGTTTTGATATTTTAGGATAACGGTGTATTTCTTTATACTTTAAGTTTTAACAGAATTTTTGTGACTATATATAACATTATATTATTTATTTCACTATTGCTATATTTTTCCGTATTGGACGGATTAGTTTCCAGGTTTTTTGTTTGTTTTCTGGCTCCCTGCTTCGTACGTGCGAGCGAGAGAGCCAATATGATATAGATATCGGGATGGCTCACATGTGTTGTTTTCTTTTGCTTGGAATTTAAAAAAATTAATATACTAATCTATTAATTTGTTGCAGATATTAAGCCAGTGGTCAATGTTTAATCACACTCGTGCAGTTTAGATGAGTAATTAATACAGGTCCGTATTAAATTTAATTTTATATTTTAGTTTTAGATATAAGAAAATTTTCAAAGAATTGTAGATGATAAAAGTTGATATAATTAACACAATAATCATGGTTATAACAATTTAAATTGTTAGTGTTAATTTATAAATATCTTAAATTTAACTTTGTAAAAAAATTGAAATTAGACAATATATTTGTTAAAAAAAACTATCTATTGTATTTAAAACACTGATTTAAATTTTCGTTAGAGGTATTTCATCTACAGCAATACGTTTATTACACCCGCGCATATAAAATCACAAATTTAAACTCGTAAATCTTTAACTGTTCCCAAAAAACGTACAATTTCCCTCAAAGATACAAACAATAATTGATTTTTTTTTGGAAAATCAAAAATAAACTGGCAATAGCGCAGCCGCAGTTAAAAACTACGCCGCATCGTTAAATCCCTCTGCAAAAAGTCGACAAAGCAAAGCCGCCACTAATGCGCTTTGGTGCAGCCGACAAACAAAAAAGAATATATATAGTACGTAAACAAAGTAATGAAATGAAATATACAGTAGGTAAAAAAGATAATGAAATGCACACAAAACAAACAAAGTAGTATTGTAAGTAAACACTAAACAACATATAGATAAGAACTATGGATGCGAACAGTTTTACTGTGCAATATATAGAGACCTTACAAGAAAATTTTAGAAGGACATGTACGAAAAAAATGATTGGATTTTAGTTAAAAATTTGCATGTTCTTGATTTTGTAAACACCCTACGTTTCCGACCACGAGCCGCCACTGTTATTAAAATACAAGTTTAGATATATATTGGCCGCAAGGAATTCCTGTTTACCTACACACTTTACATAAAGATTGTACACAAATTTCATGCGATTTAAAGTAAATTGTTAAATTATTACGACCAGGTAAGTGCAAAATGGCTGTAATATTTAATATTAAAATCCCCAACGAAAGATATTTATTATGACTACAAAACCTTCTGTCTTAAAATAAAATAAAAGAATAAATTTTGAAGGTATTTGAAATTGACTCAAATTAGAGGTTCGGCTTTATACTATCTAAAGTTACGATGAATTTAATTGTTACTAAAAATAGGCTCCGGAGACTATAAAATGAAAGATGGTACCTTAATAATAAACCTGCCTGAAACGCAGAGGAAAATAGCCTTATAACGATAAAGCTAAATCTCATTATATTTGAACATCGCAGTTACCAGCAACCCTGAAACGGTTGCTGGTGATTGCGATGTCGAAATATAATGGGGTTCAGCTGTATCGTTTTAAGGCTATTTTCGCACGGTGGAGCGAAAGGAGTAAGCTCTTCTAGGTTTTACTTATATTCTAAGTGGCCGCTGATGTCGTGAGTTTTTTAGTGGGTGATCAGACGCAGAGGGTAGCTAATTACAATCGGTGACTAATTCTAGTAGATGGTTACTAACAATGGATGGCTCCTTACAACGGTGGATACCAATAACTGTGGGTAATGACAATGGGTGGGTACGAACGGTAGGTGGTACTGACAACCTTGTCGGTGCTATAGTACAAATCATCTCTTCTAAAACCTCACGAGGGGTGATGAAGTCAATTCATCAACTTCGAACACAAAACTAATGTCTCTTCAAGTGGGGTAATAATTCATAACGCAAAACTCCACAAAACACAACAGATTCTGTGATTCAAATGACTTACGTCTACACGCGACCAAGCTTGCGTGAAAGATCGTGAGGACGAAAGGACACTGCTGTTCCGGAAATCAAATGTCGGATGCGGAACTACTTTCTTACGCGCGTACGTTCTCATTGGTGTTCCTTAAATTCGGCGGCGAAATGCGCTAAGTTCAAATTGGACGGTAACAACCTACCCAATGGTATTTATAGTTTAAGTTTTAAGTCTTCGCATTTTTAGAGAATACGTCAAATAAACGTTTTTAGCACCATTTGTTGTTTGTTAAATAAAAATTCGAACGTATATATCTAGTTGCCTACGGTAGGTACTTACAAATGTCAATTCATTTCATGTTTATTTTATATTACTAAATTAGATATTTACAATTGTAGTACTTATTTTTTTTTCTGTTTTTTTTTGCAATGCACTTCCACAATATGTAGCAAGTACATATTAATTTTTGTTCGTATAGACAATCTTGGCTTACTGCATTTGTTTTTTTTTCAATGAAATATTCCAATATCTTTATATATGAATTTTCTTTTAGATGTTTTAGATACCTATTTAAAATATTGCATACTGCTCAAAAACTTCATATCCGCCAGTTTTAGCAAATAAACCAATGAAATCGTATTTTTTCATCTTCATTTATGTCTTCAGTAAAGCAAGATGAATAATGGTGTTCTAAACATAGTCGAAAGAAAGGAAAATTGAAGTTGGTATTTATCGCTTAACCACACCTACCGAAAGAAGTAAAGGAAATTATAATGAATCATACATTAATTTAGTATTGGGTGGTATTAATTTTTAACGTAAATACTGCAGAGAAAAAGGTAACTGCTATTTAAGAAGATCCCATTTTGTAAGTTAGTACCTATTAGTATCTTCCGTAGGTACTTAATTACTCCCTCAAATCTGAACTTTGAACGAAGTTTTCAGTTTAAACTACTCCTCAACTTCTGGATTGTTTCCTCTAAGCGAACCTATTATGAAGAAGATATTATATAGTACAAGCATCAATTTATACCTATTTTAGTGAAAATTTGACTGTGACCGTCTGAGATATGAAAACTTATTGCGTTTCTATATTTACATACATATTTTCGTTGCAGAAATATTCAATATGCAGCATTGTTAATGATAATAAAGCACCAGTTGATATACCTTAGTATACATTTTGACCTTACAATACGCGCCGATGCCGATGTTGAAACAATATTGGGCGTTAGGCATGTTGGTGGGAAACACTGCTATACGTCTGTTTCTATTCTAATGCGATGCGCTCTTTCCTACTCTCTGCTTTCTATACCATAACTAAATTTTGACGATTACAGTATGTATATGCAGTGCGAGAATTATAAGTTGTCTTAAGAAAATATTTGTTTATCTTATACTTTATTTAGTAATAAATGTTAAAATAAATAGTCATTTTCTATTATATAGCTGTGTTGGTTATACATATATAAAATTGAACATTTGAATACTATTTATTTTCCAATAGAATATTATTTATTATTACACATTTACAGTGCCTGGAAAATTTCCTGTTTTAATTTTATAACCAAAAAATGTTAATAGTACCAGAACACAAATATACAGAATTAAATCTTGGTATCAGAAAGAATCTAGGCATTAAAATAATCCATATTAACAAATACCTTTTAATTGTTACAATAAAATTAGAAAAAAAAATTCAACATATTGCTGATATGTAAAATTTTAATCAGTGCATATATAAGAAATATTTGAAAATATATATAAAATTAATATTAATAATAATAACTCAGCACTACAGCCTTGAAGACCCTTGGCTTGGAGTGCCGGAACACACCGAGCCGCTGAGAAGCGTTGTCCGAATGGTCATCCACCAACAACCGGACCGCATGTTGCTGCTTGACTAGCAAGATTGGCAAAAATAAATATTATACACACATATAAAAAATAAAAAGGATACTCTAAAACAAAATAATTACCCAAATTTACGTCTTCAACAAAATATTCAAACAAATATTCATTTTTTTTCAACAAACCAAATTTGTACAAGATGAAAATAAAAATTGAAAAAATAAAACTCATACAGTATATAAAATAAACTATCAAAATTGTAACAGTTTATGATTAGGTATCCCTATCACCTAGCAGACAGAATTATAAGACATAAATACAACAAAAATCTTTCAGCTTAAAAAAAAACGAATGAACTTAAAGTAATAGATTTGATTTCAACAATATGCCAATTTTAAAAAACAAAATTTTGAATACGTAGTATGCTTGAAATTATTCATATTTATACACACACAGATTCATATACCGGCAAAACAGATACATAATATTTCATTAAACTGATTGTTAATTCTACAATTATACAAAACAATATATTTTTTGGAAACCTTTTTACTAAAAAGAAATGATAAAACTTAAAATAGGTGCGCAATATACAGAGCAAGCGTTGTGTAAAACAACACATTAAAAATTTAAATCAAAAAAACCAACAATCAAACAAAAATTTTTATTTTTTCGAGTCATACCAATTTTGCATTTGTGTAAATCTAATTGTAACAGCAGAAGAAAATCTTATATGCTTTTTTTTTAATTCTATTATTATTAAAGATCCAATGCCCAGGAAAATATCAATATAGTAATTTTGACCAAGATAAAGAGGATTTCTGTAACATAAGAAATATTTAGTCATCTGTGTCACATCTTACCATTCAGAACACTTTATAGATATAAGCAGTTAACAAAAACAAAATTACTAAATGTGGATTCCACATACCAGCCTCTTTCTATATACAACGCTTTTATTAATATAACAAATCTAAAAAGCGTTTTTGGTTTACCTGTTTTGTATTTTTTTCTAATGAAATAAAAACGCAAATATTTAGGTAGTAAGTACAAAAATTTTAATCTTTATTAAATACACAAAAAACTATTTTCTTTATTGGAAGATCTATAATAATGGCCCCCACATCGATCACAAAATACTTTAACTTTCATTTTTTTTTGCTCCTGTCTTCTTTTTTCTCTGTTTATACGAGCACGTTCATTTTCGTAAATCGCCGTAGTTAACCAATCCAAATAAAATTGGATCAAATCCATGAGAACACACGGATTTGTTGCGCAATGAGTTTCGATCATCTTAAAGAAGTTTTCTCGCATTTCTTCCTCAGATTCAATTTTTTTATATTCAGTATTATATTTTTCTTCAAAATAAAGCACTGTGACTTCAAGTATCTTAGCGACATAGGTGGAATGTGGAAAAATCTTTTTTACGATCTCGTTAAAGTTTAGGATTTTCTTCTTTTAGTATGTGCAGAAGCTTCTTGTCCAGTTCAATAATTAAATTCTTTATTCGACTGGGAAAGCGGTATAGAATATCTACATAAAGTTCCACATTTTCCTCATCGGTTAAAAATTTTGCCTGAATTATGTTTGTGATGTATTCTGTGGGAGGGAGATACATTCCTTGAAATTTCACCACCGTTTGTTTCATAATACTAACTGGAACGTTATTTAATGCAATCCTTCCATTTTGGCTTGAAAATGTAACAGCTTTAGATATCGAAGTGTTTGTAGTCGAATTATTCAAAATTTTGGTCACACTATCTGATTGAATATTACGCAAGTGCATTACTGTTTGTCCCGTAGTTTTATGTGTAGGCCTGCAATGAATTAGCTCAAGTAAACGCGCAAACATTAACGAAAAAAAAAAATAGTTACCTATTCGTAAGGTTTGCTTTCATGGATTTGGAAATCTCCGATTGGGCAAATTGACCTTTTGTTCGTACCAAACCAATTACACTGTTATTAAAAAATAGAATTGAAAACGAGAATTGCAGTATTTGGAGCGCATCAGGCCTTCTACTACCTTGCATTGCGTGGACGGCATTTAATATTCCAGCAAAATCTGCAGTTATTCCAGCATAATTAAATGCATTTACTGTAACTACGACAGCCTAAAATAATAGAAAAGCTCTTGTTGACATGCTTATAAGGCGAGGCCCTAAAAGTTGTACAAAAATAAGTCAAGAAGGCGAAACTTATCATCACTCCCTTCCAAAACGGCCACAACAGGCTTAAGGATCACACACAACGCGACACTTTCGCTGCCGCCATTGATGTGACACCGCAGCGGACCAATAAACACGGCGGTATATTGGCTCGTCTAAACCGACGCACGGAATCCGTAAGGGCGGGGCCACGCACGCGAAGCGAAGCTAAGCTCAGCGAAACTAATTCCTTTGAAATTAGCTCCTTGTAATCTTACGCGACGCGGCAACTAAAGCTAG
This sequence comes from Protaetia brevitarsis, assembly GCA_004143645.1. Classification (NCBI taxonomy): domain Eukaryota; kingdom Metazoa; phylum Arthropoda; class Insecta; order Coleoptera; family Scarabaeidae; genus Protaetia; species Protaetia brevitarsis. The sequence goes on along the minus strand of RXPK01000189.1, from coordinate 2,655,058 downwards.
CGAAGCGAAGTTAGGCTACGAGATGCGCGTATGATTACATGGGAACTATTTCAAGAAAATTAGTTTGCTGAGCTAGCTTCTCTCGCGCGCAGTGGCCCCGGCCCTTAATGGTCGCGGCAGCCGGGCTCATTATACCGCCGTTTATGCTCCACTGCGTTTCGCATCAATGGCGGCAGCGAGACTTTCGCGTTGGTGTGTGGAATCCTTAAAGGCGCGGGGCCACTGCACGCGAAGCGAAGTTAAGCTCAGTGAAACTAATTTCCTTGAAAATTAGTTCCCAGTAGTCTTAAGCGAGGGCCACTGCACGCGAAGCGAAGCAACCTCAGCGAAACTAATTCCTGAAAATAGCTCCCGTGTATCATACGCGCATCTCGCTAGCCTACTTGCTTCGCTTAGCCTTAGTTGCCGCGCGCGTAAGATTACATGGAGCTAATTTCAAGGAAATTAGTTTCGCTGAGCTTCGCTTCGCTCGCGTCAAGTGCCCCGCGCCTTTAGTGGACGCTATTATATCTTCGCTAGCCTAATTCCGCCTCGCTTAGTTTTAGTTGCCGCGTCCGCGTATGATTACATGGGAGCTAATTTTCAAAGAAATTCGTTTCGCTTCGCTTCGTGTTTAGTGGCCCCGCGCCTTAAAGGTTCGCAGCGAGCACAAATGGCAACAAAGGTGGGAAACAACAGTTTATGGTATGTGGAGAAGGAAATTTATACAAATTTAAAGCGTTTTTAAAAAGCAATAGTAAGGGTCTAGTACGTTTCAGCGCCGCCGTTTCAGCGCCAGGACATTTCAGCGCCGCATTATTGAATGGTTAAACTATGGATAATTTATAATGATTCATTTTTATGGAGAATTTTTGCACCATGTGTATTGGTTGCACACTACATATGTAACATTTTTCGAATTTATTGTGATTGATACCATCCTTTTTTCTGCCTATAAACATAGTCTAGCTTAAGTAAAATAATGAGATCTTATGCAAGTGGTCGTGAGCTTCGAGAATGAAATTTTTTTTAAGGATAAAAAAAAACTTTTTCAGATACATCTAAAGGAAAAACAGTTAAATTAAATATGTATCTTACTCAATAAGAGAAAAGTTTATTTTATCTGGTGTTTTTCCTCGGTCTAGGTTTTAGGACGTTCGGACATTGGAAGGAGGAAGGAGAGCGATTTTTTATTTTTTGCTTTTTTTAAAACATTCGGAGAGGATGCATTAAAAATGTTTCAAATCTATTTTTCTAACATTGAACGGGGTGAGAGGGGCAAGGAATTAGTTTTTTAAACGATATTTTTTCTTCTTTTTGAAACATCTGGAGGAAGATGCATTAAAACGTTTTTAATCATTTTTTTTAATTTTGGAAAGTTTGGGGGAAGCGTATTAGTTTTTTAATTTTTTTTCTTTTTTCCGGAACATCAGAGAAAAAGTTCAAATCATAAACATTTCATTAAAACACTAATGCCCTTCCCTCCACCTCTTTCAATATAAAAACAATTTTAAAATATTTTAGTGCGTCCTCTCCCGTTGTTAAAGAGAGAAAATATCATTAATGAAACATTCTATCCCTTCTCCCTTTTCCAATGTAAAAAAAATATATATGATTTGAAACATTTCGATCGTCTTCTCTTTCTATGTTTCGAAAAAAAAGAAAAAAAATCATTTAAAAAACATTCCTCTCCTCTCCCCCTTTCCAATGTTTAAAAAAAATGTTTTGAAACCATTCTCTATGCATGCTCTCTCCCCGATGTTTCTAAAAATTCATCTGAAAAAAATAATTCACCCCTCTCTCCTCCTTCCAATGTTGAAAAAATATGATGTAAAACATTCTAATGCATCCTATCTCTGACTGTTTAAGAAAAGAAGAAAAATTATCATTAAAAAACTAATAATCCCTTCCCTCTCCCCTCCTTCCAATGTTAGAAAAAAAATGAGTAAAACATTTCCTTATGCATCCTCGTATCCATATGATTCGGAAAAAGAAAAAAAATCATTAAAAAGGAACAATCCCCCCTCCATTTCCCCTTCTTTCCGATGTTAGATAAAATTATGATTTGAAACACTCCTAATGCAATCCTCTCTCCCGATGTTCCAAAAAAGGAGAA